>JAWDEX010000009.1:9720474-9731592 GCA_035221805.1 Trichilia hirta
CTTTTCAAAATTAATTGAAGATTCTTTCATATGATTTTTGTATATAGCAATATTTGGTTCTCACGATGCATCATAAAATGCAGTGGTTGGTTTGAAAGTCTAGTTTTCTTTTCTTTTCTTTTCTTTTCTTTTCTTTTTTTGTTTTTATGAAAACTAAGTTCCTCAATATTAATTATTATAGTGTCAGCTGTATCTAATTTTCTATTATTATATCTGCTATAGGTTCTTGGTTGGGCTCAAGCTATGCCTAAATTTGCTACTGATCTTGTGAAGTACGTGCAAACTTTCTTGGAGCGAACATACGAAAGATGTCGGACTTCATACATGGAGGTATGACCATTTGTCTGCTCTATTCCTTAATTGCTTAGAAGTTATAATAGCCCTACAACTGTTCTCTTTTGTAGTTTCTATGTTGTTTTGTGCTGTTCATTTTGCTTACTTCAACTTGGGATTTTTGTTCAAGTATTACATATTTAAGTGGTTCATATTTATTAAGATCCTGATTATATTTGAGCAATTGGCCTGGAATCATTGCTACTAATACTGCTGTCTGTGACAGAATCTTTGAATATTTTTGGTCTAAATTCATCTAGATGTTCAAATAATTTATTGATGTGGAGCCACAGTTAACTAAGGGTAATTTGTGGTGCAAGTGAGCTAAAGCAGGTGGCAAGATGCTTAAGATATCTTATTAGTCATCCCTGATTTACTAATTTTTTGTGGGGGATTCTCTGCGAATACTGACCACTTAAAGAAGATAACAGTGTAATAGAAAGAAATAGTGAACAATAAGCTTGCAGGAGAGACATCCTGACTGGTCCATGACTCTTTATGAGAAATTATTAGGTGGAGACAGTTGAGTCAAGATAATCACTTTTTTTGGTTGGATGGAGTAGTGGAATTCCCTTGGGGGAGGAAAGAGTGAGGGTGGAGACCTCAGTTTTTTATTTTGTAAGGGGAAAGTGAAGGAATGTTCTCCCATCCTACCTTCTTATATCAATAAATATCAGTGAAATAACATTACTATTATGATTTGACCACTCATCTTTCTTACACAGAAATATTGAGATATTATGTCTTATTTTTATTTTATCTTCTTGCAATTTTTTTCTGCTTATTCTCTGTCGCTCCCAACAGGGAATGTACATGATACTGGGAAGTAATGATACATATAGGTCAAGAGTTTCTGGTGAACATATCACGGTGATGTCATGTGAGGACAGTGAAGATAGAAAAAGTACATGATATAGATGCACAACTATCAACTTGACTGTATATAAATGAAATATATAAATAATTTTTGATGTGTCTAATTAATATTACAATAGATATTATCAGCTTGTGGTTCACTGTGGGATATCATTTTTTATGAGTTTCATTTGTTCATGAATCACTTTGGTTACGTTGCAGGCAGTTCTTGAGAAGCAGAGTTATATGCTTATTGGGAGGCATGATATTGAAAAATTGATGCAACTTGAGCCAGCCAGTGTATCTTTCCCAACTGATCAGTTGGCAAATGGTAGTATGAATGATGCTCAAATAGTCAAAGTTGAATCAGAACTGAGTGAATTATTCTTGAGTTTGCAGCCCATCAAGCTGGTATGTACAGTGGGTGCTTGTTTTTTGTTTTATATTGGAAGTGCTGTCTCGTTCTTAAATTAATGGCATTTATTCTACTCGAATGTCTAATCTTTTGTCTTAGCTGTTTAGCCTTCTATTTCGTTCTTATCAACGGCTGTTAGATCTGGACTTCCAAACAGAATTTGACACATATAGTCTTGCTATTAAACTAGTTTTCACCAAACTTGCTTCTGTATCTGTGTTGCAGGAGAATTTAATTCGAGATGATAACAAACTAATTTTGTTGGCATCCCTGAGCGATTCATTGGAGTATGTTGCTGAATCAATTGAAAGGCAAGTTCTTTTATGTGGCTGCAAACGTTGTCATATACCGTTCTTATGCAAATATCTCTGGCTATAAGTTAACAAGAGGATATGGGGAGTGGTTATGTTAACAAGATATGTAAACTCCTAAAAATGTGTGAATTTGTCTATGCATGCCAAATAGTTGTATTAGCTTTTACTTATGGGTTGTAATTGAACACGTAGCATAGCTTATGCCCTCCCATGATGATCTGGCTTCTTTTTCTTTAAGATGTATATAACGTTAGCACTAAGGGCATTCATCAAATTGATGAACCAATTGGAGGTATTGGCTGATACTGTTCGTTGAGGTTATGACCTTGTCTCAGAATTTAAGATTTTATGTTTCTTAGATTCTTGCATTCTACTTTCAGCGCTTTGTGCTTTCACTCATTTACATGACAGCATTGTACCAGCTGCTTGATAAAGTAGTTATATGCAGATTGCAGTGCTGTTGATACCGGACTGGAATGCAAACTCCATTAACTGTGTCTTTGGCATATATTTTGTAATATTGTGTTAAAGATCCACCATGTGTTAGCTTAAAATGTCCCTTTTATTTGTGAGTCTCCAGATTGCTGTTCTGAAAAACGTTGGATTTGTTACCTGTGTAACCATATACTTTAAGACTTTCCCACCTATCCTGCTTCAGGCTGGTTATGAGTGCAGCTGTATTTCGAAGTTGTGGGATGTTTCAAGAGTCTTGACTTGGTGGCTTTTTATGGCTACTGCTCATGTTTAAGCTGGGCAGATTGCTTTTGTTGACTGTACAGGGTTCATTTCCTCTTGGGCTTTTTGACAGTGATATTGAGCAACCCCGCCATAAAATGCCTGGATTTTTGCAAATAAATCGTTAAGATACATCTATCAAAGACGTTTACTTATTACTGTTATATATGTCCTTGTACTGTCAATTGTCCAGTGAATTGCAAAAGCAACATATATGGATCATTCACCCCTCAAACCCCTTCACAAAAGAGATAGTATTCTATCAATTCCCTCAAAGCAAATGTTTGGATGCCCATTAATATCTGTTTCATTGTGTTTCTACTGTAATCATGATTTGGTGTGCTTCTTACTGCCAGTCATTACTTGCTATTATAGGAATTGCACCATTTTGGACCCTACAAAATATGCTATTCCATTACAAAATATTTTTTGTTAAAACTCATTATTAGCTCTTCTAATAGCTTCGGGGAGGTTCTTTTTTTAATGTACAGGCTTGGACAAATCACTCTAAAAGCATCAAATCAAGTTGAAGAGATTAGCAAGCGGCATCACAAACGATCAAGCAGTGCACCTACTAGGGATTTGGCGTCATTTGCAGATGAATATAGAAAATTGGCAATTGATTGCCTTAAAGTTTTACGTGTAGAGATGCAGCTTGAAACAATCTTTCATATGCAGGTTTGTGAAACCTATGTAATTAAATGAATATTTCTCCTCAATTGGGAATGAAATTTTTAAGAATAATTCTGCAAAAGAAATATCCTTAATTCACTGCACATTATGATATTAACAGGAAATGACTAGTAGGGAGTATTTGGAGGACCAAGATGCAGAAGAGCCGGATGACTTTATTATTTCACTCACTGCACAGGTAAGTATCTCTATGTGTCTGCATCTCTTTCTGAGAGTGATAGAGACGTCATCCATATCATATGTACACCAAAGTTTGGTCTTTGAAGGTGTTGGCGTCATTCTAGTGCTTTATGATGCTCATAACTTGTATACGTGTTATATGGCTGAGACTAAAATACTTTCAATTTTTTTTCCATGCTATGGACTAGCGGAAAAGCTGATTTTTATTATCCATAATTCTGAATGCTGGCATCCCATAATTGGTTGTAGGTACATGAAAATCATTTTCCTGCTGGTGCCATAGATGTTTGCTTCTGGGCATTTCTTAGGCAGAGTTTGAAGGATTTTTTTACTTTATTTTCTAGAAAATTTTAAATGAACAACATAACCTTGGGATAGCCAACCGCTGCATTGTTTTGCACGTTTTTCAGCATATCTATATGAAACTTGATGTCACATTATACTTCTTTTTTTTATTTATTTTTCAATATATATATAGTTAGGCGCTAATTTGATTAATCATTAGTTTCTAGATTTTCATCTTGGAGGTAAATTAACCTGAACGCCATGTCAATAGTAATGGCATTGATCCAACCTATCGAACTGTGGAGAGTAAAACTGTTATCTTGATGCAAAAAGTTGTTTCCAGGACCATAAACTGTTTGAGCAATTCAATTTTTGAATTGTTTTAAGTGATATTGCCACATTATGCAATTCCTTATATTTGAATGTTATTTCACTTGAACATAATGTTGAGTCCTTAGCCATTAGCTTAAGCTTTTGGGTTAAGTGGTTAACCTACACATTGGATCCATTTACTTGACACAGGAAGTCTTATGTGTGGTGTGGTTATGGGAGAAAATGGGTCCTTTTCTTGATTTCATTGGTATTGCTTTTCAAGGACTATCATTTTCTTTGGGAAGCGAATCTTATATTTTCTCACTTCTTGCTCATAGATAATACGTAGGGATGAAGAGATGGCACCTTTTATAGCGGAAGCAAAACGAAACTACATATTTGGTGGGATTTGTGACATTGCAGCAAATGCATTGATAAAGGTCTGCATGCATTTTTTTGCTACACAAAAGTTGTATTAGATGATAAATATTTAGGTTGCAGTTTTGGTTTTCCTTAACTTTTACACTTACAGCATAGTATATGTTAATTACTAATCGGTTCAAGCTTAACTTCTAATGGGATATGCTATGTCTTGTTAGGCTTTGGTTGATATGAAAAGGTTAAACCTTTTCGGAGTTCAACAGATATGTCGGAATTCAATTGCTCTGGAGCAGGTAAATTTGATATAGTTTACCTTTTTATTTTATAGTTACACTAATTGAAATGACTTGAATCATGTACTTGATGAGAATGCTAATTGAATGGGCTCCAAATGACTAAATGGGAACTTGTTGATTATAATTTTGTGTATACAACTAATCATCATGGTATTACAACTTTGAATGACATTTTGCAGGCCCTGGCTGCCATCCCCTTAATTGATAGCGCAGCTGTACGGCAGCAATTAGACCATGTCCGGACCTATTATGAACTATTAAATATGCCATTTGAGGCAAGTCACTTAAACTCAGACATTCATTTGTTTTAAATTTTGGCTGTGCTATCTGATTTGGGCATTCTCTCTCTCTTTGCAGGCTTTGCTTGCCTTCATAATGGAGCATGAGGACTTGTTTACCACTGCAGAGTTAGTTGCAAGACCAAATGTGTTATTTGAACTTGCTTGCCTTTATTTTTCTTCTTTAAAATGTTACATTCTTTTGATAGGTATGCTAATCTTCTCAAGGTCAACGTTGTTGGAAGGGAGATTCCATCAGATGCAATGGATCGAGTATTGGAGATTTTATCCCGTTAGCATGGATGGTGGTGCTATGTACCCAGTGCATATATAGATAGCATTATTTTGTATCATAGAGTAAATGCTACAGCGGAATGCCACAAGCCTTTTCCTATCGAAGTACGTGTGGCTTCTCTGTGGTAGATTTTTGTCATATATGGTTGATACGATGAACTAGAAAGTGTTGCTTTAAATTGATTTTATACTCGTTCACTGCAGTATCAATTTTGTATGTTTGTCGCTGTTTATTGTTTGTTGGAAAAAGTTTGGTGAGGGAACCTTTGTTGATTATTCCTTGTAAATTGTTCATAGTGATTATTATAAGAATTTCAGTTCCAGAAAGTCTAGCTACTACTCCCTTGGCTTGCCATAAAGATGGTGAACTTTTCCAGTGAAAGCTGCAATTTTTCTGGTTTCTCTAGCACACTACGTTTAATTTCTATTTCTATTTCAATTTTCATTTCAGTTTATTATTGCCGGACTCTTATGTAATGGTCACAGTGTTCGTTTTAACGGATGAAAAGAATGAGAATATTTGGGGGGAATTTACTGGAACTGAAATTTCAGATTTCATTATTATAATTATGACTTGGTTAGTTCAAAAGTAATAAATTAAATTGAGTTTAAGTGTAAATTTAAACTTATTGTGAAAGTTGAATTATAATTTTAATTCAAAAGTTAATTAACAAATTTAGTTCGAAAGTCAAAAAGAGAGCTTAATTTGAAAGTTCGAAAATAACTTGGTGCGAAATGTCAAATAAAAGCTTAGTTTGAATGTTCACAATTTGTTATTAATTGAAAGTTTTTAATGCATCTATTGCTTATACATTGAATTTTAATAGTAATGTAGGTACGGGTGATTGAATGGCAGCTGTATGATGTAGAGGTTCACGAGTAAGGACAAGTGATGGAAAGTTTTACATGGGAGGTTTTACAGAAGGCTTATATATGGACTATTCAACCTCTTACGAACAATTTGTCTAGGTATTGTACAATTTTTTTTTTGACATAAATCATGTAAAATTTAATATTAGAATAAAGACATTTCTTATAGAGGTCACACAACAACGAGTTTCATCGCCTATCCTAGTTGACATTACAATTGAAGTAGATTTTAAGGTTTTCATCATCGTTAATAATGTCTATATAAATTGTGAAAAGATAGTGTATGTCTTATGTATATTTCTATTAGGCCTGTGAATCGTGCAAAACTTACAACTCTGAACAAAATAAAATTTTGCACACATCTCATATGCCTTTAAATAAAAGCAATTAAGTGAATAGTGCATTTCTTATCATGCCACCAAGTAATCAATATACTAAAAATTTTTTCAAAGAATATTATCTTCTATCTCAGACCAACAGTGATGAACTTACTGTAAAAGGGGGTAATTCTCTTGCAACATACAATGAAAGTCATACACAAGAATACTTTGACACTTGGTCACAATTTGAGATCTTCGATGTTCTCTTTGAGCATCAAGGTGGAATAAATTACAATTACAGAAAATATCTAATAGGGGACATTTGCAATAAGCTATGTAATCGAAGTAATTGTATCTACATTATAATGATTTGCCCACTACTTGCCACCCATTCCATTGGCGATAACTATGTCCAATGCAATATCAACCTCAGATGATAGGTATGTCTGTGTTGGCAAAATATTCAATATAAAGTAGAAATTAAAGAGTAAGCTAAACTTAATAGCAATAAAGAGTCACTTTAAATTTAAAACTTTTAAGTTCATTAAGATGCATTATTGATACAATGAGAATTTTTTATTGTGGGAATGGCTTTCTCATCAATCTACTGCATGCCATTGAGTCATTCTTAAGTCTAGTATTTCTTTTAAATTGGAACACCAATATTGAAAAGGGGATTAGTATGATTTTTTTGAAGGCAACTCATGAATTTTATATTTATTATATATCTAAGAATATTAAGGCAAAATTCAATATGTGAACAAGGGTGATAAAACCTTTCAAGTTAGATTACTTTCTTGCTTCTGAAATGTATCAATTGTCCTTCTTTAATAAGTATATAGATAAATTGAGGACAACACACTTAAATAAGGTAAACTATTTAGAATAGGAAGTGGAGTTTCATAAGTAGGTTTGATCATACTTTTTATTCTAAAAATATTGCATGATGACTATTAATATTACTAAGAATATTAACACTATGTTGAGACATGCACGCATCTCTCAATTATGTAATTGGTTAAGTATATAAGATTTATGTTACATTAGTAGTTTTATGAGAGAAAATATACGATTATCGCTAAAGATTCGTTCTTAAGTGACATGACATAGGCTATTGTTAATGACAATATCGAATTGTCCGGTCATGTAATTTGTTTCTAGTAAATAGGTTTGAGTTCGTAGTTAAAACTAAGGGGAAAGAGAACTTGTGAATTTGAATGCTAAGACATGTATTTGTAGACGATTTTATCTACAGCAACTACTGTGTGCTTATGCAACGGCAACATTGAAGCATACCAGATTCGCATTTAATTTATTATACTTACCGTATTATAAAGCCGAGACACTATTGTTAGTATACTCGAAATCTATTTATCTAGTTAAACTCGAGACTAATCGAGTTGTACCAAGCGAATTATAAGAGATGATAGTTAAGGTGCCTCAGAGATGTGCTCCCCGTGGTCAACGAAAGAAATAACGTGTTCTCTTATAAGGAGATTGTTCTTTCATCTATATTGAGATACACCACCTTGTTCATACGATGTTCACTTTTTGCCTTTGGTTGATAGTATTTGATATAGATAAATTTATTCTTCTATTTTTTGGGCTTCACAAACAATTATTTTGTTATTAAGTGTTATGTTTGGTTTAAAGATGCATTTGATGAGTGTGTGTATTTTTTGAGTTTTCATTCATAAAGAATTATAAAATTGTATTTATGTTTGCTTAGTATTATCTTTAATTATTGTACATAGCGTATAATTATGATCTTTAATTTATCATAAAGTAAGATTGAGTTTTTATTGTTTGAAATTGCCTTTAAACTTCTGAACAGTAATTTCAAACAGGATCAAATAATCTGTTAACATTATTATGTTAGGAGTCAACATGGATTTCGAGCTAAGTATCGCTAGTGTTAGAATATTTCGGATAAAATGTAACCAACTGTAACGAGAATACATTAAAAAATTGAATTGAATTGAATTCCAATTTTAAGATTGAAAATTTGAGAAAAATAGGTTTATGGTCCAATAGATTTTGCATTTGATGATATTAATTTATTGTAGAATAATTTAAATAATCATTATATAATCTCAAATATGAGAAAAATAGGTTTATTTTGTTGTCAAATATTAGCAATACTGTTTACATATCAAACTTTTTCAGCTTTTAATGAATTTATTTTATTTTTAATTTTAACTACATTCATTCTTTTACTTCAGACATATACTAACAAAAAAAATGAAATTACTTGTAAACATATTTTAATTATATCATCTCAAATGATATGTCATTCATTATTTAAACGTTGTGGCATATAGTATGATAACCTAAGTTTGATATCTCTATTTAAAATTTAATAAAACCAACAAATTTGTCAGAAGTTTATGAGCCATGCAATAAGACTGAATAATATGAGGCATGCAATAGTGATTATGGCTTAAAGATAAATGCCTTAATTTTATAATAAACATCAATATATTAATTACTAATCATTTTATTTGTTTATGTTATTTGTTAAATAAAAAATTCGTAACCTTTAAATGATAATAAAATATGATAAACTTCATTAATTTCTCATACAATTTGGTATCATAATTGATAAGTATTTAATTTGTATTTAAATGAACCATTTATAAGGGGATGTTAATTAAATTGGACAAACAAAAATTCATTGTTATCTATAAATTCAAAATTTCAATAAAATTTATACAAAAAATGTTTGTGAGAATTTAGTTATATAAATAAGTAATGTTAAAAATACAAAATACAAATAAGTAATATTAAATATACATATTTTTTTATATAAATTATTGTATTAAAATTAATGTATTATAGAATATTAGCTAATAAAAATATAAACTTAAGATAATTAATAATAATAATAATAATAAATAATATAAATTATGTAATAATAAATAATATTATTATAGATGTTACTTTGTATATAATAATTTACATAAAACATAAAACATCAATAGAAATGAAATGAAATGAATTTAAAATGAACTGGCATGTAGTTTTTTGTAAAATATGTCTTAATATCTGATAAATTATATGACAACAAACTGAGTATCTGAAAAATAATTAATCATATTTAACATATATTCATCTAAAATTAAATAGAAAACAGTATGTAATGATCAAGAAAATGACAATCATCAGATATAGTCATTAGAAATTGTGCTAACAGATGCATATATATTTAACCACCATGTTGGTCTTAGCAACCATGGTAAGTCAAATCCAGTCGTTAGGGTCTGTCAAAATTGTTGTCGTGGTATTCTGAATCCATTTTCTGGTCTGGATTGGACATAAGTTCCAATTCTGTTGAGATAAGTTGAAATGTGCATTGGCTATAAAAAAAAACAATTAGTTAGGCTCGTTAATATCTCATTACCAAGGATGATAATTCGTAAAAACTGCATACTATCGAAATTAACAAAAATCATTTGTTCAATTACACCCATAGGATACCAGTTTTTACATTAAAAAAACAAAAGTTAATCGCTGAAATGGGAGGCAAAATCTATGGTTAAAGACAATGAAAATGCTATAATTCAAACAACCACAGTTAGTTAGTTACTCAGTTTAAAACCTGTTGCATCAATATCAGATGAAAAGATAATATTGAAAATTTCTTTCATTAATTTAAATGCTCTACCAAGTTGAAAAACTAAAAATAAAAATGAAATAATTAACCTGAATCCATCTATTCTCAATCTGTGATACTCTATCAGCTACCAAACGATTAGAGAATCCTCACGTAGGGGAGGCAAAGATCGATGGGTTAACAGGGATCAATACGGAGATTGATGGAAGGATGGAACATAATGAGGAGACAGAGATCTTATGAGATTGCCATCGTCACATAGGTAGAGGTTGATGCCAAAATGAACCCTGCGAATTAAAAATGATTGATCATTTTAACTTGTTTAGTATTATACTATATTGATCTTGGGAATTATGATTTATGAAAAGTGAGAACATATCAGTACCATCTTTGTCTTGTTAGAGTGTAATTCGTAATCCATCTCTAGTGTACCATCGTACTCATCTTCTAAATACACCATTAAACTTAAGAAGCTAAATGTAAAAAGGTGGTTGCAACTTTTTGGCCATTGGATCTAATTCTTTTATAAATATGCCAAATTGTAAAATTGATAACCATTTCATTAATTGCCAATATTATATGAGAAAATACAAATATAACATTGAAACTGAAGCTAATTTATTATAATAATTCATAAAAGAATAAAAAATGTCAACATATTCGGTCTGAATATCTGTACTAATTGATTATTACAGACATTTTTTTTATTTTCACCACCAGTTAAGGATGCAAAAGATATATATGTGAGTGCATATGACAATCACTTGGCTAGTCTCTCTAACTGTCTTATATATCTATATCTATACAATATATACCCAATTAAGCTTAAAAAATAAATTAAAAAAATATAGTCAAATTATAATGTACCTAAAATACAATAGAAAAACCTTTAACATTGTATATATTGATGTGGCTGTCCTTTTTTAGTTTAGCAATAGCCAACA
>JAWDEX010000009.1:9734489-9748143 GCA_035221805.1 Trichilia hirta
ATCAGAGACTAGTTGGCAAGCTTATCTATCTAACACATACACAACTAGACATAGCATTTGCAATGAGTGTGATAAGCCAATTTAAGCAACACCCAAAGAATTCTCATCTACAATCAGCCCATAGATTACTTAAAAGTATTTGAAAGGAACTCCGGGCAAGGGAATCCTTTATAAAAGAAATGAAACTCTTAAGATTGGAAGGCTACACATGCAAATTGGGCAGGTGCAATGTTGGACAGAAGAGTACTGTACAATATTGTGTGGAAACTTGGTGACATGGCAAAGTAAAAAATAAAATACAGTATCTCAATCAAGTGCAGAATCTGAATTTAGATCCATGGCATTGGGGATTTGCGAGTTATTATGGCTTAAGATCATCCTTGAAGATCTAAAAGTGAAATGGGGAGAACCTATACAATTATATTGTGACAATAAATCTGCAATCAGTACTGCACATAATCCAGTACAACACAATCGAACCAAGCATGTTGAGGTGAATAGACATTTTATAAAGGAGAAACTTGGTAGTAGACTGATTTTTACTCCGTATGTCCCAACTAATGTCTAACTTGCTGACATCCTCACTAAGGGACACTCTAATCCTACATATAGAAATATGCTAAACAAGCTGGGGATAATAGATCTTTACCAACCAGCTTGAGGGAGAAAGTTGAAGAATTTGAATGATAGGATCAGATTTCATTATACAACTGTATAATACAGCTATATACAATTGCTTATTGGGTTCTATGTTTAGAAATAGAATATTTATTTATTAAGTTTTTTATTCCAGCAGTTAATTCTTTTATACTTATAGGAATTAGTCAACTTTCCTAAAATAGATTCCTAGAGTCTTATATTTTCCCTTGTACCAAATTATTCAAACATAAGGGTGAATTTCTCAATAGATACCCATCAGTTTGAATGCTAGCATCCAATAATTGGTTTTAGGATACTTGAAAATCATTTTCCCGCTGGTTCATACATGCCTGCTTCTGGGCATTTCTTTAGGCATAGTTTGGAGGATTTTTTTCCTTTATTTTCTAGAATAATTTTAAAAGGACAACACAACTTTGGGATAGCCACTCACTGCATTTTTTTGCACAATTTTCAGGATATCTATATGAAAGATGTCACATTATACTTCTTTTTTCAAATTTATTTTTCAATTATATGTAGTTAGCCTCTAATTTGCTTAATCGTCCGTTTCTAGATTTTCAACTTGAAGGCAAATTAACCTGAATGCCATTTCAATAGTAATTACATTTATCCAACCTGTCAAACTGTGGAGAATAAAACTGTAATCTTTATGAAAAGGGTTGTCCCCTGCACAACAAACTGGGGGAGCAATTTAACTTTCATATTATTTTCAATGATATTGCCACATTATAGAATTCCTTATATCTGAATGTTATTTCACTTAATCATGATTTTGAGTCTGCGGCCAGTAGCTTAAGCTTGTAGGTCGTGTTTAACAAATACATTTAATCCATTTACTTAACACAGGAAGTCTTATGTTTGGTGTGGTTGTAAATATCATCGTTATGGTTTTTCAAAGATTATCATTTTCTTTTGGAAGCCAATGTCAAATTTGCTTTCACTTCTTGCTCATAGATAACACGTAGGGATGAAGAGATGGCACCTTTTATAGCAGAAGCAAAACGAAACTACGTATTTGGTGGAATTTGTGGCATTGTAGCAAATGCATCGATAAAGGTCTGCATCCATTTTTTTACCATACAGAAGTTGTATTAGATGATAAATATTCAGGTTGAAGCTTTGTTTTTCCTTATCTTTTATACTTGCAACATAGTATATGCTAACTACTAAATAGTTCATGCTTCACTTCTATTGGGAGATGCCATGTCTCGTTAGGCTTTGGCCAGCATGAAAACTATCAACCTATTTGGAGTTCAACAGATATGTCGAAATTCAATTGCTTTGTAGCAGGTAAATTTGATATATTTTACTATAAAATAAACTAATAAAATGGCATGAAAACTTTCCATTTGTCCTAAATGATTTTATGCTTCAGTAGGGGCATGTACTTGATGAAAATGCTAATTGACTGGCGTATAAGTTTCCCTGCCTACCACCTGCCATTGGCCAAGTTCCATCACTTGCCCCTTTTCTGCTATCAATTATTAATTGAGGATGCTTTTTGTATTAGAGATTTAGAGCTGTAATCTTGCCCCTTTTCTGCCATCGATTATTAATTAAGGATGCTTTTTATATTAGAGATTTATAGTTGTAAAATATTCTTAAAATACTATAAAGCCAGCCCCAAATGACTGAATGGGCACTTTTTAATTATAATTTTGTGTATATTACTAATCTTTATGGTGTTACAGCTTCTAGTGACATTTTGCAGGCCCTGACTGATATCCCGTAAATTGATAGTGAAGCTGTACGGCAGCAATTAGACTATGTTTAGACCTATTATGAACTACTAAATATATCATTTGAGGCAAGTCACGTAAACTCCTACATACATTTCTTTGAAAATTTGGCCATATTATCTGACTTTGGTATTCCCTCCCTTTTGTAAGCCTTGCTTGCCTTCATATCGGAGCATGAGGACTTGTTTACCATCAACAAGACTAGTTGTGTTCTTTGAACTCACTTGCTTTCACGTTATTTCTTACACAAGTCACATTTTTTTGATAGGTATGCTAGTCTTCTTAAGGTCAATGTTCCTGAAAAGGAGATTCCATAAGATGCAATGGATCAAGTATCGGAGATTTTATCCCATTAGCATGGTGCATGTATAGTTAGCATTGTTTTGTATCATAAAGGAGTAAATGCTACAGCAGAATGCCAGAAGCCTTTTCCTATCCAAGTTGCTTCCCTAATCATGCGACTTCTCTATGGTAAATTCTTGTCATATATCATTGATACGAGGAACTACTAGAAAGTGTTGCTTCAATAGAATTTATGCTCGTTTTCTACAGGATCAATTTTGTATTTTTGTCTCTGTTTATTGTTTGTTGAAAATAGGTTGATGAGTGAACCTTAGTTGATTATTCCTTGTAAATTGTTCATAGTGATTCTTGTAAGAATTCCAGTTCACGAAAGTCTCGCTACTGCTCCCTTGGCTTGCCACAAAGACAGTTAACAGTAATAAAACTTTTTTCAGTGAAAGCTGCAGTTTTTTGTTTTGTCTCCAGCACACTACTTTTAATTTCTATTCGCATTTCAATTTTCTTTTCAGCTTATTATTGCCTGACTCTTGTGTAATGGTCTTGTCTGTTGTGTTTTCTGACTACAGAGGAAACTGGATTGGAGTAAACTGAGACTGAAGAAAAATATATTATTTTTCACAATTAACTTTAATTTTTCGTTTAGAGGGATAATACATTATGAATTTTACTTTAACATTATTGGTGTTTTAGAAAGTTAAAAATCATAGGTGGTTATACTCAAGAGTTGATGAACAGTATTAGATTTGAGTTCTCTTTTTATTCTGAGATTAAAACTCTGATTTTCTTTCAAAAATGAAAAAAACTCTGGTAAGGTTGTGATTTGTTTTCATTATCTCATTCTGTAATTCTGATCAATTGCGTTTTTTAACCTTTAATAATTCCCAATCAGAATTCTGATTTCAACTGGAGTCAAAAGGAATCCTTATATTGTAATTCAATAACATTCTTGATGAGCAGTGCTACTGTCAATCAATCAACTGCATTGTCCTGCTCTCCCACGTTTAGGTAATCAGATTTTTCTCACCTTGCCATATTCAAAAGATCTGAAAAAAGTTACTGAAAAACTAGGAATTAAAACAAAAAATTGAGTTATATAGTATAGTTGTGTACCATAACCCGAATTTGGAATCACTGTATTATATATGTTTGACTTGATTGGCTATATATAGGAATAATCGTGCATGATTAATATGCAAGGGACATAATTAATGTGTTAAACAATCTGGTATTAATGCATTATTGTCCTTGCATGTTGATAGTTCTGTTCATGCATAATACAATAGCTGAGGTACGAAAAACATCATGATTTGTTTGATTATATTACCATTACAAAGATGACTTTTGAGAAGCCAGCAATCCGCACATTTCAATTCATTCCTCATTAAGCATGCATATTAGCTTGTAATTGTGGGTTCAACTTCAACGTCTTCTTTGCTAAGTTGCGTATATCTTCCCTACTTGACTCTGTGGATATCCGCACAAGTTCTTTCGGCCCGCCACTTGTTATGAAGTCCCTTGCATTGTCCTCTGTAAGAGGAAGAACAGGAAGCTAAGCTAACTGAGAAGATTGTGAAATTTGTCTAAAAATAGAAAATGATGCAAGCGATCAAAACTAATGAACATGAACCAACAAGCTTTGTGCCCTCTTTTGACTTATTATCTCCTATATTTGTCTCGGCTCTTGGGAGATTAACCTTATGCTTCAAATTTCATCTAATCGTTTTCTCAAGTTGAATCAGCAATTTACCATTTTGTGCTAAATGACAAAGGGCAAGTTCAATGTGGCGCCGGGTTGATGCTGAACTGGTGCTAGCATTTGCAATCAACCATTCAAGAGCACCATCTTCCATCAGAAGTGAACGGTCCTTTCTGGGGCCTACAGCAAAAAACTTCCATTAGAATTAAGATCAATAAGCCTGATAAAAATCATACAGCTTCCAAAAAAGACAGGAGGAACAAACCTTGAATAATTTTTCGGGATTCACATTTTGCAAAGTTAGCTAATCCTCTAGCAACCTGCGCAATGACATCACTATTCCCAGATCTAACCATTCCAAGAAGAGCTTTAATTGCTCCATCTTCTTCCAGCATCATGTGCAATTTTTCTGTTGCACAAAATAATGTGAATGTTAATATATGCATGATCTTGTTGCCCATTAAAAGTTAATTCATCTACCATTTGTAGTTGCTAATCAAATAAAATTTCATTAGAATGATTCAGCGTTAAAAAAAAAAGACATTTAGATATCCATTTTTGGAGAAACTGACTGCACAACCGAAAGAAAAGATTCAACAAACTACAGGATCATTTTCTGCTTACCATTTCCGCAAAGGTTAGCAAGTGCACCAGCTACCATTCTAAGAGTTTGTGGATCATCAGTTCTGGATGCTGTTGTTGCTAGCAGCTGAGCACCTCCTTTACTCATGATTAAGCCTTGATTCATCTCTGATAAAATTTTAAAAAATTAACTACAAATCAGTTTTATTGGTCACGACCGTCCAATATAATATCGTCCCGTCCAACATAATATCATCATTGATATAGAATCAAGGAGAAAAGGTATTCGCAATGTAACTTTACTCTAAATATAAGGAACCTTAGAACTAGGAGGTTAGCAAGTATGAGATTAATTTGTGAGTACAAGAGGTCCCGAGTTCAAATCTCACTCATAATAGGGTTACAAAGTGGTTCAGTAATTTTCTTATATTATTACAAAAACATTGGATTAATTTCTATTGATAGTATATATGCTAGTTAACACAACAGAATGTTTATTGCCATGTCTTCTTGGTATAAGTGAGAAAATAAACGGGAAAATATAGAAAAAAAATCATCAATGAGAAATAATACAAAAAATAATTCAATTATATAAGATAAAGAATCAGATTACCATTCATTGCCAAATTCGCAATGGCACCGGAAGCCACTCTAAGAATAGTTGTATTTTGGGAAGTTTGCAACAGCAAAAGCAAAGCACCTAAACCACCCTCCTCCACTATTTTTTCTTGGTTAACATCTGAAAGAAAAAATTGCATATACATCTTTAACTGATGTCAATTTTTCAACCTTGGAGTAAAAGGCATAGAAGTCAGAAATTGACGAACATTTTAAGTTCATTAGAAAATTTTATGATTGGTTGTGATGGTCAAGATGGCATACCATATATAAAATAAACATACAATTTTAAGGAATTATGATGGCATCAATCTAACAAATCCACATACCAATCAAGAGTAAAAGAGACTGTTGTGGAAGTAATAGCATGAGGGAAAGGGATTTAGAAAAGATCAAAAATAAAAAAAAAAAAAATGCAGTGATAGAAGTAATGATCTTTATTCAATGAGAAGAGAAATTAGTGCAATTCATTCATCTTATAGAGCAGTGTACCTTCAGCAGCAAGATTGGCTACCACTTTCAATGCGTGGATTTGGACATCTAGGTCCTCAGATGCAATCAATTGCAATATCTTTGGAAGCCCAACTGTACTTGTGAAACCGAAGAACTTTGTAAATCATTATATCTAAGGAAATTTGATCAGGAAGAAGAAACTTGTTCACTGATTATATGAATATATAATTCTTGCCTTCATCACATATCTTGGCAATTGTAGCCCTCTGACCAGATAACATATCCCTCGATGGGTTTGACTTGTGTAAACCCATTGGCATCCCAAATCTTGAAGATCCTTTACTGATGTAATCCTGTGTGTATGGTTTCTTGTCCTGTAAAATACTATTTAAGTAAGACCATAAATCCAATAAGATGGAATACTAAGTTTTAAATATTTTACCTCAAAATCATTGCCATTTTCAGGTGCAGTCTTCTTTAGTTTGACCACCTCATATTCAACTGCCTTCCTCTGTTTCTCTTCAACTGACAGTCTTTGCCTTGCAGCTTGAATCTCTTCACTCATTGTTTCCTTCACAATTACAATTTTCAGAAAAAAATGTGTAAACTACTCATTTAACCTTCAAGTTCATAATGGGTGATAGTTCTCAATGTTATGTTGCCATTGGACCTAAAAGTTTAAGTTTCTAGGCAAGGGCCTGTCTGCAAAACAGAAATTATCAGTGTGCCATGTCAATCAAACCCAAGCACAAAACCAATTCAAATTCAAATAAAGTTGCAATCATGAGGATTTAAACACATGACCTAATTATCAAAGATCTTTTTATTACCTGACCTAAAAGGTTGAAGTTATAGGTAAAAGCCTCAACACATATGACTATAATTCGGACAAAATCAATTTGAAAACTGTGGAAAAATTTTTAACCAAGCACATTTAGTTTCTAATGCCAATCATACCTTCTCTTTAAGTAGAATTTTGTATTCTGATTTCAAGGATTGAAGTTCATTCACAACAGATTCATGCAACTGAGATATTTCCTGTGACTTCATTTCAAGTTCATCAATTTCTTTCTGCCCCTGGATTCCAGCAGATATGTTATTCTAGTATTTATAGTCATAGGAAAAAATTTGGAGGGAAAAAACCAGATTCCAGAAACGCTTGGAAATTTATAAGCACTAACATCAATAAAAATTAGTATTACATTTCACCAATTCAAATCCAACGTTGAGATAAAACGTTAACCTGCATTGAGTTTTGGTAATCAACTAGAAGCTTTTTCACCAGGTCCAACTGTTCTTCTGCACCTACAAAACGAGCATGCTCATCCTCTAGTTTCTTATTCAGCTCTGCTACTTTCTTCTCATATAACTGAGTGGTGTCTGCAAGTGCTTTCTGATATGTAGTATTTTCCATCTCATATTTCTATCCGGAAAAATATTGACATTAGGTTTAAGCTTGCGTTGAAACTTGTAACAGAATATATAGCTTCTCAAACATTTTCATGAAAAATAGCTCAATAAGAATGCAGAAAGATAGAAGGCCACAAATAAACCACATTATTAAACCCTTATTAACTTTTGGTTTGAATATACAATACAAACTAAGATCATGAAATGAGGACATGACAAAACGAACAACTTCCTTGGTGTCAGAATATTTGTTCATCCACTGTATTTGGCAAATATTTTGTCCCTTTTCCAGGGATGGGGCTAAAATTTTCAGCTTTCAGAGTTACTTTTTTTCTCCTCTTTATTATATGAGTGCATAACCACCACAAGATTAATTTGTAAAGTGAAGACAAATTGTACGATATAATAATGCAAATTTGTGCAAAACTCAAAGAAGAGCATATTGAGATGGAGAGGAGAATGTAAAGCAGAGAGATGGAACAGAGAAGCCATTTTTAGTAATGAATATACACAACTTACATACCTCAATTGACGTCTGATGATCACTAATCAACTTGTTCATTACATCAAATTGTTCCTCCGCATTTTCAGATCGGTAACGCTCGATTTCTATCTGCTTCATCAATTCAGCTATTTTCTTCTCATACATCTGGGTAGTATCAGCCAGCACTTTCTGATATGTAGAATTTTCGAGCTGGTGTTGCTACTAAGAGAGAAAAACATAATGATACATGTTGGTCAAACTTTTTTGTAACAAATAGATAGATTCAAGATCAAAAAGCATGAACATAGGGCTTCAGCACACAAATTGATTGACTAGAATCAAAATTTGAACTTGCACAGGACTTCACAATATGAATGTACATGAACTTGGTTTGTGTTGTTTTATAAGCTGCTTATATGCTACCACCAACCCAATCTCTTGACATCAAGCCCTACTTGGCTTTTCCTCTGGTTATATTAAGTTTATGAAAATAGCCATGATGCTTGATATATCCACTGGAATGGTGTTACCAAGTTTATTTTAGCTGGGTGAGAGATGGTTCAAAGAACATATACCATGAACAAAGAAAAGAAAATGAGTAGCTAGTTAGTGGCTAAGGCAAGTAAACTCTAATTTTCTCAAGAAATGAATGTACCTCGCTATATTTCAAACTCGTTTCTAGTTGTTCAACTTTATCATGCATCAGATTATTAAGATCTTTCAGATGGTTCAATTCACTTAAGATGTCTTCCATCTCCAATTCCAGACGAGTATTTTCCTTCTCTAGAAACTGCAAGTTGGAAAAAGATATTGGGAACCAAAGTCATACGAATGAAACAAGCATTTCAATTACACAGCTACTAAACATACAACTTGGAACAAGCAACAGGATTTGAGTGAAAAAAAAATGAAAGAGCACAAAATTTTTAGGAGAGAAAATTACCTCAGACCTTGTAACTAGATTCCTTCTTGATTCATTGTTAGAGGTTTGACACTCTTTGAGCTGTTTTTTGAACTCATACTTGTCATTTTCTCTCAACTTCTGTTGCCTCTCAATTTCAGCAGTAAGATGTTCTACTTGAGTGACTAGGTTGCTTTTTGCTTCATCGTAAGAAAGTTGACTCTCTCTCAGCAGTTTTTCCAACTCGCACTTGTCGGTTTCTCTGAACTTCTGTTGCCTATCAATTTCTGCAGTGAGATGGTCCACCTGACTCTCAAGCTTCCGGCACAAACTTTCATAATCGAACTCCTCTTTAAGTTTTACCATGTTAACTATTTTCATTGCCTGCATAAGCAAAAAAATGAAGCATATGTAGTTCTCATTAGGTCAGTGAACTACTCCTTCATTAACACTTATGGTGAATGCACCTCAACTGTGGAAAACAATAGCTCCCAGAAACAACAAAAAATATAAAAAATAATATCAATGAGAATCAGTAATAGATGAGTGTAAGAAAATTATCATTTCCATTTTAAGCCACAATGTATGAGTAACTAATTGATGTATCAAGGAGAAGTAAACCAAGATGAGATGGTCAATGATAGCAAAAAATTGTTGGTGTCAGTGGGCTTTGCTATGACTACCAGGGGAAGACTGAAGCTGACAAGAGTAAGACTCAACATCCAGTTGTTTAGTTCTTTAATATATTCCATTAAATAAAATATTTCCATTGAATTGTGACACAATGAAGAATATTTGCCAAAATAAGCTCTCTGTGACAGATATTAACCCTTTGAATAGCATCATGTTCCTCCCACAATTCAATTGGTGCACTAAAAGCTTCCTTATTCAGTGTAACCTAGATCATCAAGAACATGAAATAGATATTCTATTGTATCTCTGTTATCACTGGATTTTGGTTGGGGTGTCAGGAGTTTGTTTCAGAATGGCAACCCCACTTTGCCATCCCCTCTCTCATGTAAAGGATAGTCATTAGACACCAAAAAATTTTAACTTGAAAAGAAATTTTCTAGATAACTAATGAAATCCTTTATTGAACTCACCCTTTGTCCAAACATTATTGTGCTTGTGGTTTCCACATGATGACGTGCAGATGGACCAATTGTTATTATAAGAGAAGTCCTTGCTGAGCCTGTTTGATTAAAGAGGAACGTCAGAAACAAAGTTTGGAGAAAAGAAAATAAAGAATACTGCAACAATATGTCTTACAGATACAGTCAACATGCGGAAGTTATGCATGCATATATGACAGAATTATTGTTTTACTGCACATACACCAAATGTCTAACTAAAATATGAAAAGAAAAGGTTCTATCATGACTAAAGTATATATTCAAGAGTAAATATAAACTCGAGCAAAGCACTGCAAACCTTGTCCTATGTAACATCTAAAAGCAAAACCAGTGCAATAACTTAAAGCAATAACTTAAAGCAATAACTTAAAATAAATAAAGCATAATAACCAATTACAGTGTAATAAGCTCCTAAAAGGGAATATTCACTTCTCCACAAATCTCCTGGTAGTCTATTAACAATCTATTAAAGAAACAGAGCAAATCATAGGACTTTTGGGACAACCTCCAAAAGAATCACGAAGCAATCTTGTCAATTTAGAGTCCCTGGTAGGTATATGTGGACTGTTCTCAGCCAAGGCATTTATACATTTGCCTAGGGAAGTAAGAGAAAGATTAATGAATTTAGCCTCTTCAAGCAAGGGGCCCTCGCTGCCTGCAAATGAGATAATAATCGTGTAAGTTCCTGGAGGTGAAATAAATAACAGCAAACTGACAATTTAGTCTCTTAGAACTCGCAGTTGGCAAGCTAATTTTCTTAACCAATTATTAAGAAAAATTTCGGCTTTAATGATTAGATCTGTTTTTCCCTAAAAATGTGTGCTGAAAAAGAAATAAAAGAACACAAAACAGAACGGAAGTAAAGAAAAGGTGACTGTGCTGCAAGTTTGAGATACGGATATCAAGTTACAAATATTAAAGCATATATACCAGATTTGTCTATTCTTTCGGAACCAGCAAGATCTACAATCAGCAACTTGCTTTTTCTAACTACAGGTATGTGATTACCACCAGGTAACTCTGTTTTTGAGTCTTTCTCCTGATAAGTCATTTTATCTATTTTTTCATGAGCTGATCTTTGAATATAGACCTGTGAGACAAACAAAATTTTGATGATTAAAGAGTTTATCGGTATTGTTCTTTTTTCAAGAACATCATGATACTCTGAAAACAGATGCTCACTATTAGAATTGCATGACTGCGTGAAGACTCAGTATTCAGCTTTGTATTTGCTGCATGACGATTTGCCTCACCAATTTGCAGTAGCTGTAAAAAATGATCAAGATCTCGAAGTTTAACTACAGTTGCACCAGGCGACGACACTTCTCCAGTCTTTGGGTCATCATTGATTGGGATATTTATTTTTTCTGGTGCAAGCAAGTCTTGTATTGATTCCATGTACAACTGGAGGAAAATATGAATAATAATCAAAGAGTGATTATTCATCAGCAAAACAAAGATGAATTAGCAACAACAGCTAAGCTCTAGAGCTAATGCTGATTCATTAAGTTTTCTTACAAGTATCGCTGAAGCAAAAACGCTGATATCATATCATTATATGATAAAGGATGGAATTTAGAACTAAAAAAATAATAATACCAAAAATAATTATAAGAAAATTGTACAATACACTGAGTAACAGAAGCATGTTAGCACAAGCGTTGGTGCACATTAGAATTTCTTACAGGTAAAACAGGTGAGAGAGACAGGTCCCAACATACTCAAATCATCATTTTTTCTCCAGTTATTATTCAAATTTTATTGACTTCCTTTTGTGCTAACTTGTGTTTCTACAATCTTGCGTAAAATGCTTGGAATCTTTGTAAATTTTGCAACATCCCATGATTTTCCAAGTTTTCAACACCCAAAAGTACGACTTGAAGAATAAAATCATAGATAAAACTAACATACACATTGCAGAAACAAGTTTGTTTTGGTAAAACTCAAACAACAGTTCCATACCTGCAAGTAGGAGACTTGCACACTATCAGAAGTAGGAGAAATACTCGCAATTACATCTTCTAGAGCTCTAACCATAATACCACGTTCAGATACATCATCTTTACCCAGCCTGCCAAGTGTGTAGGTTTTGCCAGTACCTGTTTGACCATAGGCCATAACTGTCCCATTATATCCATTCAATACACTCTGCAAAAGTCATGAAAATTGTCCAGAGATAGTTATTGGATTATGTAGCTAACATTTAATTTAGCAATACTAGAAAGCCAGATATTTGGTTATGAATCTAGTAACACAAACAATAACATCCTGTAGTCTCATGATTCAGAATATTTAATGCTGTGACTAATAAGCCCATTAGCCTCTTACCTCAACCACAGGTTTTGCTACCACTTCATAAACACGCCTTTGAGAGGCAGTTTCTGTGAAAACTTCATCAAATCTGTAAGATTCAGAACTCCAGTTGTTTTTTCTCAACTTCAACCGCTTAAGCTACACGAGAAAAACAATATATCATTTCAACTAATCCACAATGCTAATATTTATAGACACACAAATGAAAATTGTTCCTTTTTTTGATAATTTTCTTGTTGGCACATATAAAGCACCTCGGGTTGCAATTCAACACAATCTGCAAAATCAGCATCCAAGGGGAGATCCTCAGCATTTCTAGGTCGAAGTCTGACAGCAACCCTGACCCGTCCAGGATCTGTGACAAAAGCTAAACTAAAAATATTATAAAAGGAAACTGGAACCAAAATCTGAAAAACAGTATTCACTATAAGTAGCAGGCAAGTTGTATTTCTTGAAGCAAATAACAAAATATACAACAACCATGTTTCAAATCTCCCTTAGCATAAAATTCAGGCATGCTTGAAATCATACTTTTCTGGAAAATATAAATACAGAAAATCAAAAACTTCTTCATCCTAATATTATTTACTAGCATATTTTTAACATTATAAAACCAAATATTGCATAGCATTTTTATCCAACAATGAGCATGGTTGTCTCTCCCCACAATACACATGAGAACGTGGAAACTAGCGGTTGAGTATTAGAAAGCTACCTGAACAGAAACATAGGATGAGAAGATACAACATGTAAGCACACACCAAATAAAAAGTAGAAACAACAGCTACCTCAGAAATATAAACTCATGTAATTCAAAGTCCAACAAGTGGATATAGCGTCAGTGTGCTGTTATCATGGTGAATATGGCAATGGTTTCTAGAATGATAACCAAAAAAGCAATGTTGAACTTTTAGATTAGCAGGTCGCTTGTCACAAAGAATTGAAGCTTTTTTGACCCATTATGACTATTTAGGAATGGCTACACCAATTCTCTTGTACCATATGGCCGAGTTTACTTAGTTTCGTTGGAGCACACAAAGTTCCTATCAGCAAGGAAAATCTCAGAGGAAAACACAAAAAACAATTATGCACATTTAGTCCGTGATATCACCAGAATCACCTAACAACTGACTTCTAATCTTCTTAATCAATTCAACATTGACATCATATCAAAAATTACGAAACAGAAAATACCCAAATACTCGAATAGACATTTGGGTTCACAAAATCAGAAATAGAATCATGTACTTTCAAAATGACCCACAACTAATAAAGTCAAACAAGTATACAACATGGCACAATCAAGTACTATACCAGTCAGAAGAACCATTCTGAAAAAAAAAAAAAAAAAAAAAAATAACA
>JAWDEX010000009.1:9759725-9803902 GCA_035221805.1 Trichilia hirta
AGTAACATTTCAAGATCATGGTAAGGAAAAAGAAAAATGGAAGAGAGAGAGAGAAAGAGCAAGAAAACTTTATCATCCAACAACTGACAGATATTTTGTGTTGTGTCCTCTTTCTTTTTCATTTTCCCTGTCATTGCAATTGAAAGCAAAAAGTCTTATCCAGAAACTAGAAAACAAAAAGAAAAAATGAAAGAAACCTAACCCATTGTTGTGCAGGATGTAAATCAAAAATCCTGTAAAAGGTACTTTGCTATAACAAAACCAGAACAATAAAACAGAGCATGATACACCAACCTGAGCTATGGTAGCCACTTGTTCTGCCAATGTACCATATGCATGGGACAAATGCTTTGCAGCAGCATTGTCCATAACCCCCAGAACAACTTTACCACCGTATGTCCTCTTCATGCGCATATATTGTTGAGCAAGAACTGTAAAAATGAAGGCTCCCATCCATCTCCGCCAACAAGCCGTAGATTGTGAGTCAAGCATCCATTGCTTGGACTCAGCTTTCCAGATTCTATAGCTGCGTTAACTGCATCTTCTGCCACACGGAAACTAGTTCTAGTAAGCATGAAACTCATGTCTAAAGGAAAAAGAGGGAGTAACAAATGGGAAGAGAATTCAGCTTGGAAGATAGCTTATGAAAATAAAAGGCATATGATTAGTGAAAGAGTAAACCGGATAACTTACCAATAACATTGCACAAATCAGATAAGAAACACCTTTTACCTAGTATTCTCACTCACCTTTGTCTGGAAACTGTCTGCATTAGTTAAAAAAACACTATCAGGCTAAAAGTTAAAACCGTACCTTCGGTATGTTGTCCACTTTCCACCAGTAATTGTGACCAAACCAGGATAATCTTTACATACAACATGGTCCCTGGCGATGCTCTCAGTGTTCTTCGCAGATGGATCCATTGCCAATGGGCGAATACCACTCCAAGCAGAAAGAACATCTGTGCGCCTTACCTAATTTTTTCACCATCACTTTAGTATCCACAGGCATACTAAGTAAAGAAAGAAAAAGAAATGAGATCAGTTCAGGCACTAGAATCAATGGGTTTCTGAAAGAGACAAAAAAATAGGCCATTAGTTAATACAGTTAATTGCCAATCTCACCATTTTAGAATGAGTATTAAGCTCACATTTATTTAGTTTGAGCATCAGATTAGAAACAGAGCCTAACTACATATGCAGGATAAACTTGGAATACAGATAGAATCTGCTCGTCAAAATAATCAGCAGTTATACCTTAACATATATGTAGCATTCAAGAGAGAATATAACAAAAAATAGTTAAAAGCAAACCAGAATTATAATCCGTATATCTGATATGGATAATAGAAACAACCTAGATTATTTCCCAGTGCACTACACTGCAGAGGTTCCCCTTCCAGAGCTGCTAGTGATATTAATGTCAATCCAATATTCTCTGTTGGCTTAGCCCATGCAAGCAAACGTTGAACCTATTGTTTTGTTTTCTTCCCATTCTTAGTTCAGTTCTCCTAGTTAAAGTGTGTACACGCAGGTTATTATGTTGAGGATTGTTTGCCAGGATCTGATTATTGGCTGACAGCAACAAACTTGGGCAGGTGTCCGTTCTCAGAGTTATTAGATATGCCGGAGAATGAGACCCTTATCTTTATATGCAGGATTATGTTTTATGCGACCGTATGTACATACAATCAAAATTCTTTTCAAGAAAAAAATGGAAGGCATAATTTAGCTTAATAGGTAATATACACATTGTTTTTATAGTGCTTTTGCAGAACAGTGTCAACATGATACCAAGAGGAAGCATGACACCCTAACATACCTTAACATTAAGGTAATCGCTGATCGCATCCAGTATAAACTGAATCTCATCCTCGTGGTTCTGGGAGCAAAGTGATGGTCGTGTTAGAATCTGTAGTGCCAGCAACTGTTCTTCCCAACCATGGCAGCATGAAAATAACACGCCCATCCTTAGTTTTAGGAACAATCAAACCCATTCCTTCTGGAGAATAGTAATCAGGGAGAACAATATGGACACCACTGCTAGGACAGATCATAGTTTGCACATTTTTGTCAGCTAGTTTCCTCACAGAGTCACAAAATGGCCCAGCCGCATTCACCACAACTTTTGCATATGAATCAAATTCTTGGCCTGGTACCAATTTTTCCCAGAAACAGAAATAAAACACAAATAAAAACAGATACACATGGATAAACAATTTGAACCACTATTATAGAAAGTTATCTCCGTTTCTACTCAAAGACTAATAGTAATAATAGTTCCATAGAAAGGTGAGCTTTCTGTACCTGTTAGATTGTTTCGAATTCGGGCACCAATTATCCGCTCACTAACCTCATCTTTAATGAAGGAAACAACCTCTGCATGGTTAAGCACTGCTGCACCAGCCAATGCAGCAGTGCATGCTAATCCAACATTAAGACGAGAGTCATTCATCTGGCCATCGTAATACACCACTGCGCCTCTCAAGTTTCTATCTTTCCCTTCCTTGCAAGAGTGGGGAACAGTTCAACAGACTCTTGTTCGGAATAATATCTGGACAAATGTAACAGGTGTTGGCCTGCGACCAAATCGTACATTTTCAGGCCCATCCAGTAGTATACTACCTCAAACCAGTCAAAGCAGGGTGTCATGCAAGGCAAAGCATTGCAGAGATGTGGTGCATTTTCAATAACCTGTTTACGCTCCTCAAGTGCATGGAATACCACCTTCAGTTGCCCATAGTCAAGATTAAACACAGCTTTCTCCAAGTACCGGACTCCTAAAAAGATAGTAGACATAGAATAACTGAATAATTATAAAAGAATAAAAAAATGTGGAACATGGTCTTTGCATATATTCACAAAAATGCTGATCACAAACAGCCTCTAAACATGCAATGAAACACATTCACCAAATAGGCTTTCAATCCAGCAAATCCATTGAGCTATAAACACTCACCTCCATTTTAATCAAGAAAAAAATCCATAGCAAGTAACTAATAGCCCAAAATTTGTGAAACTTTCAAGTCAATCTGTCCAACAACTAATGCAGTGTCTCAGCGGGTAGAAGTACACTTTTATATCATTAAAAGACCTTTCAAATAGCTCAAAATTTTTTCATGCCAATTTAGCTGAAATAGATGACAGTTTTATTTTTCAGATTACAAAAAGAAAAGCACTAGGAAACTATTTGGAAACACACTTCATAGGAGCACTTTTACACACCCTTCAGAAAAAAGGTTTGATAGCTGTTTTATCAGTTAATCCTTTTATAGAACATCTTTTATTCATAGGTGCAACGGCATGAAATTTCTAAACGCAGATATGAGTGTAAAAAGAATGGTAAGTTCCGTGAAACACTCTATAACTGTTTTACTTTTAAATTAAGTAGAAGTAGAGAAGTACATCAAACGTACCCTTAAGCTCTCCCTAGTACTCATAAAGTACTCATCTTGCTGCTGTAACAAAGAAAACTCTTTTTGGCAACGAAGGCTACAAAAGTTTACGAAGTTATTGCTTCAGAAAACCGGAAAAAAGAAAATTACTTTTTCAAGCAGCTAAAACCATCAAGCACCTTACTAATCAGTACCTAATCATAATCACACAACTTCAACGGAAATTTTTTATCTTCACAAAATTTATACACAATGAGTATTCAGAATTCAATCATTTACCTCCATGAATCAATTTTGTAGACCTCGAAGACGTCCCCGACGAGAAATCCTCTCTCTCAACAAGGCCAACGCGAAGTCCTCGCGTAGCAGCGTCAAGAGCTACGCCGCAGCCAGTGGCACCACCGCCAATCACAAGAATATCCAGAGGATTACCGGAATTGGAAGCAATTAAAACAGACTCCTGAACAGCTCTGGACGGTACAACGGCTTTGTTGTCGTTGATCTGGCTCCTAACGAAGTCTAGCGCTGGCCCGCGGTCGTCGCCGGAGAGGGAAGGACGTGTAAGGAGGAGCAAGATGGATGTTCCGCCAGCAGTAGCGGCGAGTGCGGCCCCGAAGCGTCGTATGCGAGTTGCTGACATGATAGTGGATGGATTGGCGCAGACTGAGACAAAAACGGAAGTGCCTCAGTTATGGGAAGCAAATAAGCGTTACGTTGGAATCGGTCTGGTCATGGGCATTACTTATTTTAATTTACTGGAATGCCATTCTGTTTGAAGTATATTGACATTCTTGTCCCTCAATGTTTTCTCCTTTCTTGATCAGAAATAAGAACCAAAAACCCAAAAAAATATTTTTATTAAAGATAAAAGAAATATTATTCAAACATTAAACGAAGTTTACACTTAATCTGTACTTTACAAATCTTTCCCACTTCAATTCTATTATATTAAATTAAAAGAAATCTTATGCAATCACAGCAAACCATAGTAATTTGATATTATATATTCGTGGGCTTTTGCGTAATTCTACCAAAAAGTGCAAGTCGTGCATGGCATGGCGCTGCATTGCCTGTGACTGTGCGGCGGCAAAGGCTAAGGCATTAAATAAGACCAGATGTATTCGGTCAATTAAATAAAATCATGGCATATGGAAGTCAAGAATGGAAATTTCAAGACAGCGTGGCATCTTGTTGTCCTCGGTGACTTTTAGGAAGGGCAGTTAATCTAAAACCAGTACAAAATTAAAAGTGATTGCTACTCATTACATTATTTATTATTCAATATTGCATAACAAACTAATAATTAAATGAATTTTTCTATCGAGTGCATTTAGAATATTTATTAAAATTCTTATATTTGATAAATTAAATTTTTTAATGTATTAAATTTATTATTAATTATTATATTAAATATTAAAAATTATTATAAATAATAAATATTAAAAAATTTAACAAGCAATTAAAGTCACTCATTAATAAAATTTTAATTAAATTAACTAAAATAATTTGTAGTAACCATTTTTTTTATTAGAAATGGTTGGCATCCATACATTTCGTGAAGGGCATGCTTCGAACAGTGAAGGACATTAAATCTTGAAAAATTACCATATTTAACTCCTATGTAATAATTAATTTTAAATTTAACCTTATTTAAAAAATTTATTCATGGTTAATCAAAAATATTTTGCTGGTAATTTTACTCTTATATAATAACAAAATCAAGTTAAATGCAAATATTATTTGACTGCCGTTAAAGTAACTTCAAAGTAAACTATCTCAAATTCAACTATTTGGTATAGCACAGCACAATATCTTTTATAATAAAAATAGATAAAGTACATCAAAAATATATGTAAATTTGTAATCCCTTCTTAACTCTATTTTATATTTATTTAAAAATTTAAGTTTCGAAAAAAATTATCCTATGTAATGAGTGTTGTACAGTATTTTAAATATAATAAAAATAAAATATAATTTAGATAGTGTATATATGTTGATATTTAAATAAAAATTGTTAGATGAATGCTTTTGAAATTAGTCTATTAGAAAATATATTATTATGATCGAAAATGAAATTTTTTATAAAACTCACATTCGAAAATAAAAAAATAAGTGATTTCGTATATGACAAGAGATAAAATTCGAGATTAAAAATTGAATTATTTTCGAGTATAGTATTATGGTTAATTTTGAGAGTGATAATATTGTTATTTTTAAGAATAAAAAATAAATATTTTCAAGAGTCAAAGAAAGTATTTTGAGAGTGAATATCAACAAATGTATTGATTTGTTATTTATTTTTTCTCTTTTAATAATGCAGACATAACTAATAAAATTTCATACTTGTATAACATGGAGGTTCATGAACAATGGCATCGAATGATGACGACTCTTATATTGGAGATTTTGGAAGAGACTTTTGTGTAAATTATAATATTACATTTGATTAGTTTACGGAGATATTACACAATTCATTTCAGATTAATCTTGAAAATTTTACTATTAGAGCAAGAATATCGTACAGAGATCGTGTTCGCAACTGAAATTTGCATCATTAATAATAACTTATATGCAATTCTAAGCATAAATGAGGTTTTCATGAATAGGACAATGAGAGTTTGTACGATGTTTACCACTCTTGAGCTGGTGATATGTCGTGAAAAGCTTTTAAACTTGAATATAGAAAGATCTCCGCACACCTTTTTCGTTCTTTTAGTGACAATAATAAAGTGAATTATGTATTTTTTGATATAACACAATATCATCAGCGTACAGTAAATGATATAGAATATTGTCTTTCGTTAAGAGACCTGGACAATGAACCTACTGGTGGTGGTATTGTTCTATTAAATGATATAATGAAGATGGTGTACACTACTTATTTGAGTTTGAAGTAAATCTTATTCAACTAAAATTTGATGCTCCTAATATTCGAAAAGGTAATGTTAGTGAAATAAATTACTATGATGAAAAAGAAATTAATAAAATTAGGCATGTTCATGATAGGTCCAATAACTATAATAATTCAACAGCAAGTCCATCTATATAACTATAATAATTCAACAGCAAGTCCATCTATGTTTGATCGATTTGTCCAACATTTGTCAGCTAAAGTTATAACCACGCCTATTGCTAATGCATTATCAACAAATGATGATGTCTGTATTTATGTTGGCCAAATATTCAATTCAAAGCAAGAATTCAACAGATTGAGTTTAATAATATTGAAATGTCATTACAAATTCAAGATGTGTAAGTGGACAAAAGACCACTGGAGGATTCTTCATGGGTGCACCTGGCAGAATTTCATTTGGCTACCCTCAGTTCAACCTTGAGGACAAGGTCGTTTTTGAAAGGGGGAAGGAATCTGATAGAGGATTAGAAGAACAGAAAAGAGTTGCTGGACAGGGAGAAGCTTTTCGAAGATCTTCAAGGAGGAAGGAGCCAAGTTGGCTGAAGGATTATGAAAGAGAAACACAAAGACTCCGTGTGACCTCTTACGATACTGTAAAACGCACTACCGTTTTGGCCGTTTAACTCCATTGATATTTGAACATTATATTCTGTATTCTGTTATTTTATTACACAAGTCAATAGTTGATTGGACGAGAGATTGTAAAGATCCTTATATTGGCAGTGCCTTAGATAAAGAAAGGGGAATATGGATTATGTAATAGATCTTATTTCTTTTTCTTTTCTCTGGAGTTGTGGGCATCCTCAAATTGCCTGAACCTTATGTATAATTGTTGGCGCCAACAAGTTGAAACTAATTTCTGATCTAGATCTCTCTCTCTCTGAAAATATGTAGACAGTTCAAATGGAAATAGAATAGTAAAGAACACTGATATATTTCCAGTAACTTGTCCGCAACAATAATTTTTCTTTAAGTACCTGTTCTCGAACTTCCTCTGATAAAACAAGTGTATCATAAGGAATCTCACTCAAAAGCTGCTTCAATTTGTTTTGTCAGTTCACTAAACTGTGCTGCAGTCTTATCCATTAGCAAACTGTAAAATTGGTGGCATTGATCAACTCAAAATCAATGACTTACAAGTGCTTTTGTTCTTTAAAATGGAAGATTTAGAAGCCCAGGAGGTATCCAGAAAAAGAAAGTATAGAGCAACCCAAAGATAAAGATGAAAATTTTTTAAGTTCAGATCATAAAGAGTACTGTAAAGGATAACATGCACAAATTTAATATATATATGAATCTGTTCAAGTGAAAGAATAACAATCTCTTTCTTTCGAGATATTATAGATAAGAGAAGGTGATAATGCATAAACTAGAGTGTTGGACATTGCACTAGTTTTCTATATCTGGAGCCAGATAGACAGCAAAGAAGACACAAGTCTCAGGCATAGGCAGCTCCGTAGCTATCTTAGCCACGAATAACAGAAGATTCAGCACCAAAATAATTGTGTAAATTCAGTATATAACTGAGACAAGCCTTAATTCCACACTAGTTGGAGTTAGCTACACTATCATTTTTCTCCATTAGCTTTAGCATTTTATCAAGTAGTTTTTAACAAAAGGAAGCTATATGATTCTCCGATGCTACAGATGGTAAATACGATTGTAGATTTTCTTTTCTTTTCTCCAATTCTATGTCCAGCAATCAAACGGGCAATACACAAAAACAATCCTAGTCCTAATTCCATGTCAAGAAATGTAGCAACGAAACAACATCCGCAGTTTTCAATCTCCAAATTTTTCAGAACCCATCAATAAAAAAGGAAAGAAAGAAAGAAAAGCATTCACAAAAAAGACCACAATACAACTCCTTCAGACATTTTATTCTCAATCAAAATTTTCCAGTACCGAAACACGAAACATATAATCAGAATCGTCAGCTTATTTTCTGAGAAGCTAAATAGAAAGTCGAATCAATCAGCGTACCTGATACAGCTTGCTTTCAACGTTGGACGATTTGAGAAGCTCAATAGACGAATCCAAAAGCGCTCTCAACAATTCAAAGCCTTTTATCTCTTCTCGACCAAGTTCCTCATTAATATTTCTCAAATCCTGAAACCAAGGACTCAATAGCTTGATTCTACGTACCCGACTGCCATGCATTTTCTCGAAAACATTTTTGCACTCGGGTAACGCCCACACCTCCTTTACTGAGCCAATGAGTCGACTCAGTACATCGGGTCCTGGATTTGTATGTCTCATTTCTTCACCAAAATTCAAAAAACCAAACCCAGATAAAGAAACCACCCAAAAACGAAAAATCCTAATCTAATCTCGGGATTCGAGTTAGAGTCTAGAATCGAGTAAATTCGACCCGATTTGGCGGATTACAATGAAGAGCAAGCACTTCATGTGAGTCAACTGAATTCAGCTGCCAAAAAACAAGATGAAGACCTGATATCGAGAATGAAGCTTTTAATTGAAAGAAGAGATACCCAGCTGAGGAAATTGGGAGATTACTTAGATTAAGAAGCAGAGAAGTGATTCTACGAGAACAAGCAACGTTGTGTTGAAACAGGGAGGGAAGTTTGACGATTTGATGAAAGAAAAAATATATAAAACAAGAAAAAATAATTTTGTTCAAGTTCACTGTAGTTTGATTATGGATTAATTACTGAGAATGAGTTGAGTTGATTCCATTCCCCAGGCTACCGGTTTTAATTTCATCAATAATAAAAAATTTTAAAAAATAGAACATTGATCACTAATTGCTTCATAAATTAAAATGTTGAAGCCAAATTGCTATTATACCAAATTTTAGGCTTTGAATTTTGGTCGTATTATAGTTGAAAAAGAGTTTAATTTAAATTTTTATAATATTTTAAAAAATTCAAATATATATACAGTTTCTTATGAATCTGGCAATCTAGGGGTATTTCTGTCATTACAGAAAATCTTTTGTACGAACCGTTTGCCTTTGGCGTTTCCTCGGCAATTGTTTGTCTTCTAGCGTAGAATCATCAATCGACGGTTACGATCAATTAACGGAGTCATCTAACACTTCGACCGCACTCGGATTGGCTTCTAGTCAATTTACCAAAACTAAAAGGCAAGTAGAACTATCATGAGCCAACAAGCATAACCGGACCATATAGATGACGTGTCAAAGCATGTTTGGTAGAAGAACGTACGGAGTTCACCACGTTGGCAGAACGATAGAAAAAATTGCCTGCATCCCAATGACATTTTTGATCGACCCACGACGTAGACACTGCGTCTTAAGGATTGACAAACGAATAAAATGAATACAGATATTGTCCTATTTGTATTCATATTTATTTTTTAATTTTTTTTTTTATTTCATATTTCTATTCATTTATCAACTTATTCTGTCATTCTCGTTTGTATTCGTAAAAACATATAGATATTTATATTTGTATGGATATATGCAAATATTTATTTTTATTTTAATAAAATTTTAAATTAATAATTTTAAATATTTTAAATTTTATTTTATAATTAATAATTGTAAATATTTAATTTATTTTATAATTAAATATTAAAATTTACAGTCAAGCGTGTATTGTAGGAAGTTGTTTTAAATTTGGTATGTTTTGTTAAAATTAAAGTGTTTTAATAAAATCCAAAACAAATACTTATTCATCCATTTTATAATATTTGTAAATATATTTTTTTATTCATATTCAATTCATTTTTAAAACGAATATCTGTATTATCAGTTTTTAATATTTGTATTTGTTTTTTCTCAAAATTATATCTACAAATACAAATAAATATTCACAAATATTTGTATCCGCGATTAAAATTATAATCCCTACAGATGTTGCTTTTCTTTCTCATGTTTTTTTATTTTAATCATGCAATTTCTTCTGACCCCATAAAAGTCGGCAATGAACAACATCAATCGTAGATTCTCGGGTACCGTTAATTGTTGCCTGATTAACCGATTTTATTAAGAAACAATCGGGTCCTTGGATTGTACATTTTCACAAATAAAGACGTAGTTTGTTAATTGGTAACAAACGAGTCCCTAACTTTAAGATACCCCTAATATAGGTTGTTGAGTTATTCATAATCCATTATAAACTGACCAAAACTTGAAAGATATATATCTATATATATATATATTTGACCAAACCAAAGTAGACGAAGACTTTTTTCATTAGATATTATACGTTGTGAAGTAACACAGCTTGTGCATGGAAGACTTTCCGAAACGAGTATGACACATAATATTAGATTATTGATGCTGTGGCTTTGCATTTAAAGAAGCATGCATGATGTCTCCATCAAACTCCCAAGTAATAAATCACACCCTAAAAGCTAAAACAATCAATGGTTTCAGTCTTTGATTAACATCATTTTTGGTGATAAACTGGGTTTATCGCCATTAACATTTAAGGTTAGAAGGGAAAAATCCAAGTGTGAGAGGTTATGCAATTGCTACTGAAATTTCAAATCAAACAGAGAACCACAAGATATATCACAATGTAAACAAACTTTGATATGAAAAGCAGACAGGGTATCCATAAGCATCAAGACCTAGTGTTCAGTTCCAAGAATTCACAATCATGAAGTGGATGGGCGGGGAAGTCTCTTACCGATTTCCTGCCAGAAGAAGGATCATCAGTACCTTGTTTACAAAGAATACTTCAATCCACAGGTTACAGAATGGAATATACAATCCAAGCATGGCTTTTACGTCCCGGTCTACTAATACTGATGGTCGTTATCCAAGAAAATGCTAGCAGATAATATAAAACACCTTGCAAATTTTTCTAATAGCGGCACCATTCAGACATTGTGCTTTTGTTGCTGATGTGAATGAATATAGTGCAAGAAATTTCACTGAATAGGTAGGGCAAAATATAAAGGTTTTCTCCTCCTATAAGAACTTTATCAAAATTTCCATTTTATGGTTTTATTCTTCCTAATTGACACTGATAGCAACAGAATATTATTCTTTTCAAGTTTCTAAAGTTTGAGTTCAAGGATTATCCTAGAGTAATTTGCTTCAGTCACATCCCCTAACCCACCCTTCCACATTTAAATAACTGAAAAACATTATCTAAGAGTACACTTCTTGAAAACGCCAGCAATAATACAACAGTTGAAATTCCACCCTGTACCCCAATAAACCCACAGAAAAGGGGAAAAAGAGAAGAAAATAAAATTGATGTCACCCACTTCTACACAGATATTATATATGTAAGAATGAATGCATGCATGCTTTTTATGCATATTTATGTGGAACTGCTAACAGTAACCACAGCTATGAGCACAGTTAACAGATATAAAGTAACGATTACTACTAATAGAAATTGATATAAAAATAAATGTAAGAAGTACCTCAAATAGCTGATTTATATTATCTGCAGTCTTAGCTGATGTTTCAATAAAGAACATTCCGTTTTTATCCGCATAATCAGGGCCATCCTCCAAAAGATAACATAACATTTTAAATCAGCAATAATGAGGGACAAGTTTGCAAATAAATAAGGATTTGATTCAGAAAATAAATGAAAATTCTGCAGAAACTTTAATTCACTGTGGAGATAGGCACTCACTTGAGCTGGAACTTCTCGACTCTCATGAAGATCAGCCTTGTTACCAACTAAAGCCATGACTATATCAGGACTCCCATGTTTTTGTAGCTCCTGTTAGAAGCTAAAATTATCAATCATGCACAGAACAGGTTTGAAGAGAGTCAACAGCGCATTATAACCAAGTTGACAGATCACTTATATTTAACAAACAGTAACCTTTTTTGGTTGGCCTAGAACGCATCAATCCAGATACAAGCACACACATATGTTGGTCTCTCCGGATCTCAAGTATGAATATTGACCCTTCAAAACAAGTTTATCAGTCATTACTCACAGAGTAATTGCTGCCTAAGCGACCATGAAGCAGAATTAACACTTCATAATTTTTTTATAAACTAAATTAACAACTTTTAGCAACATATTTTGATTTCAACTACGGAGTAGTTGATGATCAATCCCTAATGTAAAACACAAGATAGTAAAATCATAACACAGTCTCAGCACAGGCTATCAAATAGTCTAATAAACTCAATCAAACCCATGGTACAGAAAAAAAAAAAAAAAAAAAAAGGATTTCCAACAGAAGTTATATAATCAGAAAAACATAAAAATGAAGATATTTAACAATCCAAATAAAACTACCTTAACCCAGTATTGTGCTTTGGTAAATGACTCTGGGTTTGTTATGTCATACACAATAACTGCAGCAGCAGCACCTCTGTAATATAGCGGTGCCAACGAAGCATATCTGAGATAAACAGTAGAAAATTAAAATTCTCAAGTAAAAAGTGTAATAATAGATGAGATTGACACAGAGAAATGACAGGATCCCAATTAGAAAGAAAAATAGAAGGACAATTTGAGAATTCCCTTTGAAAACTACACCCCAAGTGATATGGCTAAAATACCTTTCTTGACCGGCTGTGTCCCATATTTCAAACTTAACTGTTGTAGAATCTTGCAAAGCTATTGTCTGCGACAAGAATGAAGCTCCCACAGTTACCTGAAATTATCAAAACCAACAAAAATGGGTAAACTAGCGATGAAATAACCTCAACTGCCATTATGAGAGCAGAAAAATAATCTCATCTAACAACATAAGAGATATTGTGAGCCATGTTATTACAATTTTACTTGGTGAAGGCACATTTATGAATGAAGTGCTCATAGAGCTTGAGCGCAAGAGATAAAATCAAACACAACTTGATCAAGTAAATACTCACTTTTTTTTTTTAAATTCAAATATAATAACAATAATTGCATTAGAAATATATCATAAAAAACAAACAAGAAAGAAAGAAAGAAAAAAGAAAATTTTATTATAATAGCTCAACTGGTTAGAGTGTTGTGCAATGGCACAAAAGTTGTAGAACCAAATCCTGCAGAGGATTGGCTATTAGCATGAGCAGATAAACATATACAATGTAAGACAACATAAGAGTGCTGATGTAAAGATCTCCTAATGAAAGGATACTTTTATTTGGATGCTAATCCAACGGATAATAATGATTTGGATTATATTTGAAACCCAAAAAAGAAATAGCACGCTTTTGTCTGCTTGGCTTTGTAGCAAGCTCCTTTCTGGACTTGCTGTAAGGCCTAGGAACGTAGAGTTCTTGTGACAATTCTGGCAAGGTACGCAGCAATGACATATTCCTTACCTTGGATGTTGGGTCAAACTGGCCACGAACAAATCGAAGAACAATACAACTTTTCCCAACACCTGAATCACCTAATAGAACCAACTGCACACAGCAAAAGAACAAAAGGTTAGTAGAATTCAGTAAATAAAAAGAAACGAAAATGAAAAAAAGAAAAAAAAACTGCCAAACAGGGTATATCATTAGTGAATTTACTGTGTCTGGTATGCTTCATCCAAAATGAAGAAGATGAATAAAAGAAGAAAATGTAAGAAGATACAAAGTCAAAATTTTCCATACCTGAGTCAACTTTCAAATTATCCAATATACGTTTTACAAAATAGAAACACAATTAATATCATTTGAACTAATGAATTGACTAAACTAGTAATTGCCCAATAAAATTACCTTAGCACGTAGGTTTTTTGCATCAGGTGACCCAGCATTTTCTGCATTGTTAAGTCCATTCAACGTCGAAGAATTCTTATCTGCAAACACCAAAAATTCACAAGTAAATTACGTTCAACAATATTTCCCAAATGGGTCACCAGTTTTAAACTTATGACCCCAATAAAGGAAAAAAGAAACCCTTAAACTTCAACCTATCACACCACCTGCCAAATTACAAACTAATCTCACAAATCCACCGTCAAGTTCTGTTTCGGCTCAAACCAAACGATTCAAAAGAAAAACTACCAAATGAGTTCCGAAATCACAGCTTTAAACAAACATCCAAACCCAATTTATAAAACCCTAAAATTCGAACGATTCCCCCCGATCATATACCAACTCAATAAATCAAACAATCTTGAACAAACTCAATACTTTACGGCTCAAACAATAAACAATTAAAATATAAATATTCAATCAGTTTCAATGACTCAGCATTAATTTTGAATTATCCGTTTACATACCAGGAAGAGAAGCAGAGCAACCCATGTTGCTTGTACAATATAGATGTAGATATAGAACGTAAGTTTATGTGTTAACTAGGATTTAATGTTTGAGCGAAGACGTCGATAGTCTGTGAAAAACAGAACGATTGCTTTGCTTCAGTGATTTGGATGTTGGTCGTTTATGGCTCCAACTGCATATACTGCAATTTCCTCTCTTCCACTTTTGCACCTTCTTTTTTTTCTTTTATTAATTACTCAAAAGTGGAGCCAGAGCTAGAGGCGCATGTATATGACATAATTAGAAGCTGAATTATATGTAATTTCCTTTCCTTTTTTTTGAATTATATGAATTAATTTTTAAAAAAATTAATAAATTATCTATATATCATGTTTGTGAGTTATTTTTCAGATTTTAAAATGAGTCTTGCGTGGCAGCTGATACTTCATTAAAGGGGAATGACATTTGCTTCCTAACGGATACTTCTGCGATAAGGTTAATGACAGTTGTCTCCTCTAATTCCAGCTTACTACAAATACTCTTTTGGGGTCATGTATCTGTTAAGGCTAATATCACTTAACCCTTGTATGTTTAATAATTATAATAAATTTAATAATTTCTAATTATTAATCCAACACCCCCCTTTCACCATACAAGCCATCACTGCTACCTCCTACAATCATCGGTTTACATTGATTTTAAAGAAAAAAAATTCACCCCTTTCTCTTTCTCTTTCTCTTTTTTGTTCATTCTATTCTTTCTGCCGAAGAGATTTAAGACTCAAATTTTCACTAATTCCCATCATTGATGCCACTATCATCACTGATAACACTTGAAATTAGCATTAACAGATTTAAATCCACGCTCTTTCTACTAATCCAACGAATTTTTCTGTTCTAAAAAGACTCAACGTCAAAAATCAGGTCGAACGGAGGAACGAAAGGAGAGCCGAAAAGTCTCCAAGAACTGAATTGAGATTACTAGACATGAATTTGACAAAAGTACATTGATTTTTTGATCCTATAGACTCAGACTACTTTCTAGTACAGAGATTTTGATTTTGAAGGGGCAAATGATAAATTAACGTCAAGGGTGGCGGTTTTTGCTTCAGCAGTGAACGGGAAAAGTGTTGAAAATTTGTTAGTACTAATGTAATAGCTTCGCTTTGTGCCTTTTTCTTGAAACTAGAACAAAGAAATAATCCATAACAAGATTGTAAGATCTTAATACCTGCAGGTCATTGGAGGAATAAAACGAACGTAAGAGAGATTTGTTGGAGGAAAGGGTATCGAAGGGAGAGGAATTGAAAGTCCACTAGCGTTCTGTGGCGGAAACTACCTGAGACAATAAACGGGGGATTTTGGAGTGTAAAGAGAAACGAAACTGTGACTGGAGATGAGAGATTGCCAATCTTTTGAGACGGCCTTAAATCGGAGAAGTGATTTAACAGGAACATGTAAAAGGATTTGATATTCTCAAATGCCTGTGACTTGCAAGTCAAAGTCACGCATCTCAATCCTAAACATAACCTAAGTTTCTATGGCTTCATTCTTCATATTTTTATGAAATTTTTTTAGGATAATTTAGTTGTTTATGAACGCTGATTACTATTCTCTGCAGAGAATAAGGAGTTGATGCAAGACGTTTGCGGAATACCTTAATTGTTCTTCAGATATCATTGCATTTCTTTGCTTCAGTCAAAAAGCAACCAGTTGTTTTGCTTCTCCATTGAAGACAAGTTCCTTCAGTTGCATACTCCATCTGATCAGTTGTTTCTTCACTTTACATACATTCACAAAGGAACGCAAAATGTTTATGTTGGTGCAAGGCAAACAAAAAACATCCCCACGTTTTGCCACTTGCTGCCAAAATTCATTGTTGTTGTTTCCAATTGTTGCTGGTTATTGTAATTTTGCAAAAATTCAGGCTTACATTAATTAATAATTCAGATTTTCGAGAAGCCATCGTCGTCAAATACCCAAATTGGCTACACACCTCTTGCCATCAGAGTTCGAGCCTAACTGGCTAACTCTCAGAATTTGCACTCAGATTTCTCCTCTTTATACTTTTACGAACTCCTCAATCTGAACATAGATTTTCAGGTAAATATACAACTAAATCTAGAATTTTAACAAGAAAAAAATCTTAAAATATCTTCAATTCTCCATTAAAAAACAAGAATTTTGGTCTCTGTGGTTTTCGGAAGCATAAAATACAACCCAACAAGAGAACCCCTGTGTAGGCCCAAAATTTCCTGGCTTGCATGACTGGACGGAAAGTGGAAGACCCAGGAGCAGGATCCACAAGGAAAACGCTGATGACTTTGTGGTTCAACAGAATGATGGCACTATTTTTGCTAAGACCATGGAAAGCGATTTTGCAAAAGCTTCCATTCAATTAGAAACAAAAAATTACTGAGCCTAAGTTCAATGGCTTTATGTTGTAGATTGTTAAACCAAGAAAAAGTGATTCTTCCCTTTTGCTTGTTGAAATTGAACTTCAGTTTTGCTGTCTTGCACATGGGACTGCTTTTACTGAGTTTTGATTGATACATACATAAGTTTTTGCAAACTGATTAAGAAAGAAAGCTCCCGGAAGTCATTTTCCAACAAGTCAATCATTCCATCTGCTTGCCTTAAAAAAATTAAAGGAAGAATCTGAATTATTTTAACAATTCAAAACAGGAACAGACAGAAACAAAAGTGCTTGTTCTGGGGTAGTGCTTCTATGAAAAGCACTTTCAAGTAAAAGGTATTTAGTTGAAAACTAAATCCAATTTGCTTTTCGATCATCTTGCCATACCACTCTAAATACTATTTTTCATCTATTTTAATCAAACAATATGATTAATTTAGACACACTCTTAGTAAATAATATATATTCTGTACATAAATATGGGTCATGTTATGGTGCACTCGTAAGTAATATATATATATATATATATATTTTAATTTTTGCATAATTTTAATAACGCTTTTGTCATAAATTCTAATTTTTTGTTACATTTTTGTAAGTTTTCAAATTATTTATAAATTAAAAATTATAATAAAAAAGTTGGAGAAAAAATAACATTTAAACTCCCCAAATATAAATTAAATAATGAGTATACTCTCAAATCAAAATTAATTGTCAAAACATACCCTAACTGTTATAATTTTGCGCATTATTACATGGACCATTACAATGACTCGATACCTTTTAACAATTTTGTAACCTTTAATGCTTAAAATAGGTTATAAGAATATCATAAAAATACACATTGTACAAAGTAATTTGATGGTATATTTATAATTAAAGCTAATTAGATCAGTTTTATATTAGTAATTAATTTATAATTTTAAAAAAAAGAAGTAAATAACAGAAATTACCCATAAATTATTTCTTACTCTGCCAAATAATAATATAAAAAAACACAAAGAAATCCTCACACTACACATCATTTTCTCAGCCAAAGCTTCATTTTCCATCCACCCACCATGATTTCCATCACCTTCTCGCCCGAAAACCCTCCGCATTCACTTTCCTTCATTTCCCGTCAAAAGAATCACCCATTTTTTGCATCACCAGGAGTAATTACAAAAATTCATTTCCCATGCTTGCCTCCTTCATTGGCCTCAAATCATTACTCATATCTCAATGATTAGACTGTGGCAACCATCATCAGAGTCAAAGGACTTCGACGACCAAAACCTATCCATCCTTATTGTTGATCTTCCACGGAGATCTAAAATCATCGCCATTCAAATTCTAAAAGATTGAAGTACTGCTGATTTTCGATTGACTACCCTTTCGTTGTGATTGAAGCAATGTCGTACCAATTTTTACTGCTGTTGTTGTGTTTGTGGAATGTTGCTGTAGTTTTATTGTTGTGTTTGTACTGTGCTTGACTTACTTGCGACAGTAACATTACAATATTGTTGATACAATTTCGACTTTCTTGCTGCTTGAAGGTTGTATTTTTGGAGTGCTATTATAATTTTATTGCTACTGTGTGTTTTGCTGTTAGCTAAATTTACATTGCAAAATTTGGTTATGTATCTGAATTGTTATTATTATTTCACAACACCTCCTGGCACAAACCTAATAAACCATTTTAAATATATTAACTTTTAATTCAGCAACACATGGGGAAATTATCATCCTGTCTTCAACCTCGTGAAAAGTTGTCTGCAAAATTGTAAAACTGAAACCAACAACACACGAACAACTCAAACCAAAACCCAGAACCCACACTTCATGCTTATCCGTAAAAGCTTTGAACTTATACCATATTTTCCCGAAAGAAAACGTATTTTTTAGATTCAAAAAATGAAAGAATAGTATCTCAGAGCTTACTTGTATTCGCTGGCCTTCGTTTGTCTGCAAGAAATGAATCCTACGTCGTGTAACATGTAAAGCAGAAAAACAAGATTATGTTATGGAATTCTACGGCAGTTGATTTGACGAAGTCACCAACAATTTCACTAGGGAGTTCAAGGTTTCATAGCTCTGTTTCGTTTGGGGCAAAATAAGGGAAAATAAGATGAGATGATATAGATGCATTGATCCTACGGCAGTTGATTGCATATGTTGTACACTACAAATTTAATGCACCGACATTGAATTTTGTGCCATGTCAGCAAAAAGAGCAGTTAAATGGATTTAGGTTTGCCCTTTGGCAGGAAAGTATAATTGTTTCTAAATGATTTGTATAATTGAAATTGCATACGTACTAAATGGAACACTTTCATTTAATATTTCTCCGATATAAAGTAAAATTGATTTTCAATATATCTTATGTTATTTTTTAAAATTTTTAATTTTTTTTTTTTTTTTTAGTGTAAAGACTATTACACCTTGTTGATGCATAAAGTTGAACTTTTACTGCACTATTCAAGCCACACCTAAAATGACTTTGGGTAACAAAAATTGAATCAATTTTTGATTCTGAAAACTTACAAATACATTGAAATTCAGAATAATGTTGGTTTGCCATCAAAGAAACTCTGATTTTAAAGTCATAAGTGCTAAGACGACAGTAAATAAAGAATAAAAATAAAAAATTAAGACAAAAAAGTCATTTTAGAGTTACTAACTGTGCATATATGAAATGAAAGATGAAGAAATAATGAACAATGGTTGCAAAAGCTAACGAGTGTCAATTTCATTTTGTGGGATTCAACTACAGGTGCAAACAGATAAGACTTAGTAAAGCCTGTCCATAAAAGTGAAGTTCATTATGGACTAATGTGCTGTATATTGGCCTAGGCACGCACAGTAGTTGAGCCCGGCACGACAAAAAAAAAATATGAGGTCCGACACAACCCATGAAGCAAGACCCCAGACCCGCGAGCATTGCCGTGCTAGGCTTGCAAGCCGAGTTGGGTTAGGCCCATAGACCTTACATTTATTATATAAATGATAATAATAATTTTAAATTATTATTTTAATAACTTTATATTTAAAAATTATTATTTAAATAATAAATATATAATATAATAATAGACTGGGCTAAAGCCTGACACAAGCTATGCTAAGCTTGGACCCATCACGAGCCTATGCCAAGGCTAGCTTGTGGGCTTAACATCTAAATTCAACACGGTCCATCAAATGAACCAAGCAGTCTCGGGCATTTACTATTTATGGACAGTGCTAAACCATGTCGATGATGTTCATCGACCGGCCCGTGCCAGGTCAAGCCTACAACTTCTCTTTTAAGGAGTAGCTATCGTGATTTGTAAGCTTTTTCACATGGGTTTTCTAAAGAATGGGAATGACGGATAACTTATTGTAAAATATTGGCTAGTACTGCAAGACTTGTTGACATTCAAGTAATTATTGAATTGTGAATCCACTGTTTAGATATCTTTCAAGCAAGGGGTTGCTTAATAGGTAGTTGTGTAGCGCAAAAAGTGATAAGAGCTTTTTCACTTTTAAGGAGTAGCTATCGTGTTTTGTAAGCTTTTTCACATGGGTTTTCTAAAAAATGGGAATGACGGATAACTTATTATAAAACATTGGCTAGTACTGTAAGACTTGTTGACATTCAAGTAATTATTGAATTGTGAATTCACTGTTTAGATATCTTTCAAGCAAGGGGTTGCTTAATAGGTAGTTGTGTAGCGTAAAAAGTGATAAGAGATAAGTTTACAGTGTTTAACCACATCCTTTACCACTATACTTCTATTTTTAATACTACTGATCTATAATTTATGGCAAAATGGGTCAAAAATAGAAGATTCAAGTTCAATAAAGGAAATTATGAGATTTTACTCAGATGTGCTCATAAGTACTATTGAAAATTCATCATAAAAAGAAATGTATAATATATCTTTGAGGCCTAGTCAAAGTTAGTGACATCATGGAGATATAATACTAAGATGGGGTTTGATCCCTAATCACGTGGTAGATATGATAATGTGATAGGAGATGATGTAAACGAATGTTCAGTTCTATCAATTAAAAATGATATCACAATAACATCTTAATTTTTGAGTAAGGGTTTGGCCATCTATCTTAATCACGTAATTAAAGTCATGCTCCTGTTGTTTAATAGTGGCCATTTTTCTTCCCAACACACCCATAAAATCATTGACAGTGACAAAAAATTACAGCAATCAGGATTTTAATTTGGGGTCAATGCATCGTTCAACTCATATTTTAGGATATAGATGTCATTGTTCAAACTTTAGAGAGATGTATAATGTAATCGACGTAGCATAGCCTTAATCACTATTACAAATATAGAAATGCAATAAATTTGACATAGAAATACTAGATGGTGACTCAAATTGACCTGGCATCAAGGTAACCAGTGAAACTCTAAAGTTCGAAAACAGTTTTCAATTTATTGATTGGCATGAACAACTTCTACGGTGAAACCCACCTGAACTCCCTCATTTTTAGACCGAATACTGGGGTCCAGCTTTTGTCTCTCACTGTTATTCTTTATTTTCTTTACACTTCTTTTGCTTGCTATCCTTTTAATCTATCTATCATTTTCTTATGGCATGATTGTTCATCCAATTTTGGCACACCCTATCTTAACACTGTAGTTGATTTAAACCCAAGCCAACTAAAAAAGAAAGGAATAGTATGTAAAATTCATCGTTTTCTATTGATTGTTTGAAAATTAATTGATTATATATAGTTAATATATAAATATTTTAGCTAGAAGTATTTGTGTATAGAATCTATTTATAGGGTTTTATTGTATACTATTCATTTATCTCAATAATATAAATCATTCCTATTTTTTTCATTTATCTATTAAACTTGACATAATATTAATTTTTTCGTCGACACTCCTCGAGACTTGCAATTTACTAAAGGAGATCTCCATAGTTGGAGCAAACTTGTTATTGATATAAATAAGTGGGGTAGATTTTGAAGGAATTGTCCCTTATCAGCTGTAACGCAGAAGTACGATAATGGTAGTAGGGAAGGAAATCTTATCTTATCGCAAGGAATAGATACCATACATGTCTAAATCTAGGGCCACATCAATTACTTCTTTTTTCATTATTTACTTTGTTGATTTTTGACCATTTATTTCTTCAATTTGGTACATGCAAATTTTGTTAATTATTGGACCACCTTCAATCTTGTTAATTGAGTACATTTATAATGAATTATTAGAATCCAATTTACAACATAGATTAACGGGAAATAAAAGCAAATTTAGTAGTGTCAAGCATTTCAAAATACAAATTAAATAAAATTCAAAACAATATCATAAATTAACCGAAACTAACTAAAGCAATTAATTTATTCTATGAGCACCTAGTTTAAGGTGACCCAAAAGGAGTTCAAAATTGGATGAAACATCCAAATGGATTGAATTCAAAGATCCAACCACAAATAATTGATTGTTTGTGTGTTTCAATTTGATAATGATAAGATTCATAGGTCAATAGGTGTAAGAAATTGGTCATGCGAAATGAAAACTTTGTATCAATTGAAAATAATGTGCAATCAAGTGATTAGTAAGTAAGATTTGTCACATGGGGTGGTCGGTGAAGAGATTCAATTAAAGTTTTTGATTTTCTACTCTCCTTACTTCGTTAAGATGTCTATTAGTAGTAGTGGGAGTATGCTTTTTCAATTGTCTAAACCAAAAAACAAAACATATATTTTATTTATTCTATTTTATTAATATCAATGTTCTTCCTTGTTTCTTCCCATTAAAATATATTTTTAAAATTACTATAATTATGTTAATAATTTTAGTTTTAGATATATTTGTAACAATTATAATTATTGCTCATCAATCATTCGTTCACTTCTATTTATTGTTAGTGATTCTATTCAACAACCATTGCAAATCAAAATTACAATATTTCAATTCCATGCATATTTTGTCTCCAGAATATAAAATTGATTGAGAATATATCAAAAATAAAATATATCAACTCTTGTTTTCAATCTTTTATAATGCATTGATGTTATGATTTATAATTTGTATCACGATTTATCTATGGATTGATCCTCTGCCATAATTAGCTCTTTTTGATCATTTTCAATAGGTTTACCTAACCATTTACATACAAAAAGTTATTTCTATTGCCAATTGAAAATGATACGAGAAGGATCATCTATGTAGTCTCGATATGTTTAAGTTCCAAATTGAACAGAATTAACTCATCAATATCAATGATGATTAATGCTCAAATATTTTGATTTTGTGCAATTGTGATTGGAGTTCGGTCTAACTCGAGAAATTTTACACTTGAAATATATTATATGAAGGAATTTTAGGTCTATTTTTTAATGAAATAATAGCATTTGGTTCCTAAATTCTTATAGATATAGCGTAATTATTTTACCTCAAACGAGTCCAAGCTCCTATTAAGATGACCTAATAATTATTTCCATAATATTAAATTTTGACCAACACATTGTGAAAATATGGATATATTTAGTATTGTTGACTTCAAATTATTTTAATTTTTTAAAAAATACTATATCAATTGAATCAATTAGCAAACAATAATATTTAATGGGTGTCACATGCTTTTTCGTTAATATTTTATAATTTTATATTCTAATCATTACGACATTAAAAAAGATTTTGTCATATTCCTACCGGAGAAATTTATAAACTAAAATTGTTATTAATCTATTATTCGAAAAATACTATTATACATGTACAAAATCTCAACTCACATTGTATTTAACGTATTACTTGTTGATAAATACTACGAGTGTAACACTCTAAATTTGTCATAAAATAAACTTGGAATGAAACCGAAACCTCAATTTCAAGAATCAAATCTTATAAATGAAAACTCTTCTTAAATGATGAAACCTTAATGCATGACATTATTAAAAGCTTAAAATCGACAATCAAACTATACGTTTATTATTATATAAAAAAAAATACTTGAATCTCTTCCAATAACCTACCCCAAAGTCTCTAGCCATCAATTCACATTCTTTTATAAAACTCTGAATCTGCAAAAATATTGATGACGAGGAGTGAACCACCAAGTAAGTGAATAATTTATATATGATCTTTTGATGATACGTAAATAACTATTTAATAAAATATAATATTATAACTTTAAAAAAGTGTAATAATATACATAAACATTTTATCATCAGTCAAAATACAATCATTTTAGATGTTCAATCATCAATCAATATGTACACAATAGTAATTTAACTTTTCAATTATTATAGTATACCAATTGTGACAATAGACAATAAATTAAAACATTTAATTCAAAACATAACTTTTTATACATAATATAATCAATATTAATTTTCTTGTACTACATAAAATAGCTTAATTATTTAATAAATTACTGTGCAAATTATTTTCTAATTTTAGAAGTATTTTTTTTAAAATAAAATAATTTTATTTTGTTAAAATCACTTGCATGGTTACAGAAAATTCAAAAAAAGTAAAAGCACATCGTTCATAAATTTACCTCTACACGTAAATCGAGATGCCAATTTGAAAATAAAAAAGAGTGCAATTAAAATAATGGTAATGAATAGTGCAATTTCACTTAGCTTGGCTAAATTGCATGCACGCTTCGAAAGCAAAAGTAGCTGGCCAGGCCAAATATGGACAAGATAAAGGGATGGAATAGGTTATGACTTGAACATACGTGTATGGATTATTTTGCAAGGGAATTTGAGCCACATAATTTTAGGATTTTTTTTGGGAGATTTTGATTTGACTAACTCGTTTTGTGGGGAAAAAATCAAGTTAAAGCTCAAGTTAAATCAAGTTGAGATGGTTTTTTTTTCTGTTTATACTTTTAGCCAACACTTTAGGGCCCTTAAGTTTTGGCCTGTGTGTGCATTTGCTGATTTTGTCACATGAACTGTGAAACCAAAATTTAGATGATTATCATATCAATGTCAATGCTAATATATATAATTAATTACTAATATTGATAGTCAAAATAATGTCATCAAAGTCGTCATCTTGATACCATTTATGTTGTCAATCATCCAAACGATATTTATTTAAATTATATAATTTGAGATATATATCTTTCGAGAAGAGTAATGTTAAATGGTCGATAGTCTTCAAAATAATTAGAGATTATACACAAACCATTCAAGCGATATGAACGACAAAATTAAGAGACAAATTATTAAGGGAGAGATCAATAAACTCCATTTTCCCTTTTGTAGTAATAAGATTAGACCATAAAATAATAATCATTGCCTCCATTGTATTCGGCCATTAGTCATGTGCCTCCATGTTCAAGCTCTTGCTCATGGCATGGTCATTCATCTCTTTATTTCTCACATTCAACGTGTCTAACCTTTCTAAGTGTACCCTCATCCATGGAATTGCGTACGAATTTCTGTTCTTTTTAGGTTTGATTTGTTTTCTTGTATTGTGCTCTCAACAACTACGATTTTATTTTATAATATTTTGAGTTCACACACATGAAAATTAATAAATTAAATTATCTCTTTATCAAATCAACCCATTCCTCATTACCATATCATTTCACTTCGTGTCCTTTCTTGTCTCGATTGGAAATGTTTTGCTTCCTTTTTCATTGTTAACTAAAAACTTTGTCCTAAATGAAGTTCATAGACTAATTTTGCTAATTTCAATTCACTAATTTCGTTGTGACAAGAGAAGTTAAACGGATAAGATCATGTTGGTCAAACCCACGAGCGGTAAAGATTTTGTTGGTTTGGGGTGTGACCAAATTTTTTTTTGTTGAGTATTCCAAGTAATTAATTGACAAATTGGATTTATAATGTGTCAAGTCATATCAATATGTAAATAATAATATTAAAATATAAATTTTTACACTAACTTTTGTATATAAAATAATGAAACAATTGATATGATGATTAAATTGTATTGTCGATTATAATGTACGTTAAGAGTGTTTGAAATTCGAACTTTTCATTCCTCCTAAAGAGAAAAGAAAAAGTGAAAAAGTAAAAGAACTGGCATTATTTATCAAATTATTTATTTTTCAGGGTGTTCTTTGTAATTTTCTTGTGTAGTCCATCGGAACTTGGGAGTCGAAAAGAGGTAGGAGCCGCACGAGGGGTTAAAAAAGAGGGATGTGAAAGAGCTGTACCACGTCACTCTGCTCCAAGGATTCTCCTTGTCTGCTCTCTTTCGTTTTCCTCTCTGACAATGCTTTCTCTTTTTTGTTTCCATTTCTTTCCGTATTTACAATTCATGCCACCCACCGAGTTAACTCAGAAAAACTGCCTGGAATAAATATGTCAAATGGTTTCATGTTGGTATGTATTAATTATTGAAAATTTTTGCTTTGAAGGAAAATAAAGAGAAGAGCAAATCCATCCAACACGAAACAATTGATGGATATTGGATTCTTAGAAGAATAAATTCAATCCGAAAAAAAGTAATAAAATTAAATTGAAGAGTTTAATTTCTTATTATTTGAATAAATTGAATTTAGGTGAACTCAAAATTGTTAATAATGTTTTTCATATCCCAGAGGTCCATTATGCGAATGTATAACAAGCAAATGGAATTGTCGACCAGAAGATTATACAGCAAAATTTATCAGTATTGGATTAAGTCATTTCTGACCGTACAATCGTCACCAAAACAGCATAGTTAGCAGTAAAATTAAATTAATGTTTCCATTAATAAATTGGAAAATGAATCAAAAACCCACTTCCAGATCAGAAATTCTGGAAATTTTTACAGAAAACTGTTTGAAGGAGAAACTTTAAATTCCTCAGGAAAATGGTTTCTCACTATTTATCTCTGTTTTTTTACACATTGTGTACTTCCATTCAGCTTGGCCAAATCAAACCCAAAAGGAAGAAGAAGAAGAAGATGAAAGCAGTAAGATGAAGAAACTGAAAGAAATTCCATTGACAAAATTTCCATCTCGTCAAAGACAGACCCAAAATTCATTTCTATGAATTACAAATCAAAAGATTCTCAGTAGTACATGATCTACAGCTTCATTTCATTCCCATCAGAAAACCAAAAGGAAAATGGAAAAAAAAGACTATCAAAATCTTCCATTGATTGTACAGTAATATATACATACACAGAGACCATCTTAATCTCGCTCGCTAGCTATGGCTTTGACGTTTCAGCTAAGGATCGCCATACTCATGCCAACAAACCAGCATGACCACACAACGCCTGAGTATGTAAAATCTCGCTCTTTGCTCTTTCACAAGACTACTGCATCTTCTTCCGAAGGATCTGCATGGATTTCTCAGGTGCTTGTTGCAGAAACCTGCTGTACTGGTTTCTTGCTTCATTGAAGTAATTCTTTTAAAAGTACTGCTTCAGCTTTCTTCTTCCGAAGATGATGATGGTGATGATGATCTTGTTGTTGGTTGTTGTTCTACAACTATATATGGTGTAAACTAAAGAAGAAGAAGAAGAAGAACAATTTCCAGCAAGGGGAGAGAGAGAGAGAGATTCTTTATTTTGTTGTTTGGTGGTGAAGTTTTAGAAGGGATTGTGGGGTTTATATAAGGTTTGATTAGATTAAGGGATGCTTTCTGATTAAGTGGATGCTAGTTTTTCCTTGTACACGGAGACAATTATATCTTTCTTTTCTCTTTTCTTTTCTTTTCTTTTTTCTTTTTTCTTTTTTCTTTTTTCTTTTTATAATATTGTTTATTGTAATTTGTAAATAGAATGCGTTTCCTTCTGTGACCTCATGCTTGTGAGTTTGGAATTAAAGAATAGTGTTAAAAAAATAAATATTTTTATTTATAAATTAATGTAATAGGATAATATTAATTACAAAATATAAAATTAATATAATTATTAAAAATAATTAATATTATTTTATTAAACTAATTTGTGAAAAAAAATACATCTTTAAATAATATAATTATTAATATAAAGTTTGTCACATCTTATATAAAGTTTATCACATTTTTTATCATCTACTTCAATTTCATTATATATTATATAAATATGTTTTAAGTGGAGTATGCTTATACAAGCTAAAAAATAAATTCGTTCAAAATAAATTTATTTCAAAAAAAAAAATATGTGAATAAAATTGTGGATAATAATTTTGAAATTATTAGACTAGAACAGTAGTAGTTGATCATTATGAAAGAGACGGATTACATGAAATAATAAATATTTTAATAATATTCTAACAATTCATTTTAAACATATTTCTCTATTTTAATAAACTATTATAAATAAAATAATATTTTAAAATAATTAAACGAGTGGTACTAAAATTATAATTTTTTTGTACAAACATATTATTATTTATTTAATTTTGTTAACTAGCATTTTTAAGACACTCGTTAAAATTTATATATTTATCATTTATAATATTTTTTAATATTTAATGTAATAATTAATAATAAAATTTTTTATTGAATATAAAATTTTTAATAAAGGAAAATCGTTAATAAAATTCTTATAAATTAATATAAATAAAAATAATATAATTACTGTTAATAAATTATTATCTAAATCACACAACGAAACAATAATGAAAATTTATTATTATTTTTTTGAAAATTTCAGCATACATCCTTAATATATTGAGTTTATGTCGCTGACTTAACTACAAGGTGACATTTAGATAATCGATTCCAGTTATGCTGCCTACGACAGAAGCATCAATTGCCAAAAATCTTAAATTTACAGGCTCGGGAATGGGATTAATGGCCATTAATTTTATTTTTCTATTAAATATGTAGTGAAAATAAAAAAATTTTAACTTTTCAAACAAATGTCATCAAATCAATCAATCAACACCCACCATTCATTTGTTATTATAATATTACCATCTCAAATATCTCATTCTCATTTGCAAATTTATTTGTCATCATAATATTATCATCTCAAATATCCCAATTTCATTTGCAAATTGCTCTCCTAATCATAGCACACAAATTGGAAATATGAATTGAATTTCCAACAAATACAAACCTAGAACAAAATATGTGATAATTTAAATTTAAAGGAATTATACGTGTGAAATATAAACAATAAACAGTATGGTATCTGCACATATGAGGACGATCGAATCTTGATCTATAAGTCATAAATGCATTATTGACTAGCGAAATGATCCTTCCATGTCTTGTATGAGCCCATTCCTAAGCTCCTATTAATGAATCAAAACTAGGCTGGTAAAAGCATGAGTTATCAGCAAGTATTCTTCGTATAATCAAATAATATATTGCTACCATCAAATCTGAAGCCTCCAGGCTAAAGGAAGAAAAAGAAAAATCTAACCTTGCGGCAAATGAAAAACACCAACCATCAAATCTGAAGCCTCCAGGCTAGAGGGAGAAAAAGAAAAATCTAATCTTGCGCCAATGAAAAACAGCAACAGCCACACATAATCCCATAAAATCACTCGTATGTCATCGTGTAGACACAAATTAGTTGCTACAAAATAAATTCTTAGACTCTTAATTGTTATAAACTGCTAAACGAAAAAAAAAAAAAAGAAGTGCTTCACAGGCACCAAATCACTCCATCTTCAATCTTGAATCACATTTTTATGTCTTCAGCCAAATCTCTTCTTCGCATGATGTCCTCCTCTCGTCTCCACACCGATCTCCGCTTGCAAAATTTCACCAGAGATTTAGATTTTCACACACCAACCAATGAGCACAGGGGCAACAGGAAGCGAATGAGATCGAAAACAATTAATTGGATTAAAATTATGCATGTTCTTCGAGTTTTGAGGATCAGATTATGCCACTGTTCACTCTTACATCAATACTCTTATGTGAAAATTGAGACTATTGTTCAGGCAAAACTTCACCTACCCCACATTAGTATCCAGCACTTAATGATGCGATATCGAAGTCAGTGCGGGAAACAAATCCCGAGGCCATTGATCGCAACGTCAGCTCCACCAACAAGCAAGTCAAATTCTACTTGCTCGAGAAGCAAATTCTGTGAATGTCCTGGAGTTCGTAATATTGACCGCAGATGGAGACACGTAACGACCCCATTGCCCTTCTAGTAACCCTTGACTTCCATTAGATCAAAGACAAAATTCCGAGGCAATTAAAAGTGGAATGTGCACCGATAACTGAGTCGAAATAACAGATTTAGTAACCATATTAAATTAAAAAAAAAAAAAAAAGATGGCCGAAAAGGATCAACAAAAATTTCAAGATACCTTCAAATTTATACATTATATTTAAAATTCTATATTATACAAACGATAATTTAGATAATTATTGTGACGACTTTAGTCAATAGATAATAATTATGTCAATGATATTTGTCGATTCGAAACTGATTCTTATCTAAAACTTTTTGATTTTAGATTCGACTAATCAAAAACTGTAATTCGGCATGATCACCTCGGTTTCTCAACATTCACTTTGATTTTCGAGGTGATCCTTTCTCGATTACTTGCGATTCTTACGCTTCTTCCAAAAATAAGAGTTGAGAATGGGACCAACTACTACGTTGTTCAAGTAACTGTTCAGGTGTCTCGTCTTGTTAGGTAACGCTGTACACGGCAAGTTACAGACACTTATTATTAGGTCAGAACTAACGTAAAGGAGTGGTGAAAAGATTGATCCAACCACCATACCTACTACTGTCTAATCAAGCTCCCGTTTTTCGATACTCACATGTGCAATAGCTCTATAAAAGGTTAAGGCTGCATGTAGTAGGATTCGAATTTTTCTTCTTCGAACGGACATTATTCTTCTCCTAACTTGGGAGCTTTTAGAGAGGACCTTCTCTGATCAGTTAAGAGATAACTACTGCACTCACGAACTTTTCTCGAGTCCAGTCTCCTGAGTCGATAAAATATTTAAATACTCGTAACTCCTCTCTTTTTATTTGGTCCTGCACCATTTCATTGACTTAAACGTCGGAGTTTATTCATACATAAGTCGGCTTCACTCCTAGCTCGTTTTTTTGTGATTTTAGATAGTCTCCGACAAGTTTTTACGTCGACCACAATAGTAAATTTGTGTGATGTACTAAATCTTCCGTTATTGAAAAATTTGGACATCAACAGATTATATAATTAACTTATTATCAAATGCATATAAATCCCTCTGATAATGATGAGTACTCCCATTTTTCAATGTCTCGCATATATAAAAGCTTGAAAAATGTGCTATCAACTATTATAAATACTAACCCTATTTAATATGAAAGGTGCAACAAGTACCTTACTAGTGTTGGTATTCCTAAAACCATCTCCCTTTTTTGTTTATATATATCACTCCTTATCCTTTAATTTTAAATCTGACTTAAGTATTGAAGTTTTCAAGCTGAGAAGCCAATATTACTTCTAGCTTCTTTTTTTTAGGCCACTGAATGACTAACATTGTTGTGCATTTACTGACCTAGGATAATCCTCATCAGCATTTTTCTCAATAACCGGAGAAAAAATATGTGTGGTGTTTGAAATTTCTAGTTTAATAAATTTTAGGCTTTAATAATTGGTACCATTTGTAAGAAATTGGACAAAGAGCTCTATTAGTCCACTAGAGAATCCACCCAAATGCTTGACTTATTAAAAATGATTGCCAACAATTGAAACCACTATTCTTGGAGATCTCATACAAAAAGATAAGGGAATTTAACTACCGTCACAAATCTTGTTCAAGAGGCTGAATCATCTAGCAAAAATAACTTACAAATCAATGTAGTTATGCCTCCAATGAGTCAAGCAATGGTAAGGATAAGTGAGCGAGAAACTATTTTATTAGTCAAAGAGTTGAAGAAGTATCAGACCAAACATGCAAAAGAGGACTAGCAAAGGATGATTTTAAAAAGTGAAATAAGGAGTTGGAGAGGGAAGCAACAGAATTATGGAGGCTACTCTGTGAAAGTCACAGCACAGGCAAGCCGTATAGAACAGTTATGTTGCTAGAGGTTTAGAAAAGCCATACATAGACTAACAGAGGAAAGCCAGTTACGACGCTTCTATGACCAATCCCTTGACAAGAAACCTAAGACTCACGGTCACTTAAAAGGACAAACAAAAGTTAATCAAGTTGCCATCTGAGCTCGACATGAGAAATCCTAATGCCCCTTTTTGAATTTATGATCTTTCGAAGCTAATGCTCTGAAATGCCCCATGTAGCCCAATAATCAATTTAAGTTGCAATGCAAAGCATACAAAAATCATAGTTAACTTAATATTGTAATTGAATGAATGTTAATCTCGTGATGACATGGCTTAGTGTGACCTAGGTTAAGAAATTGATCAGCATGCCCTTAAGGCCTACATAAGATATATAATTAATGAATTAGGAGTAAAGAAAAAGGTGGGTTGTGCCTTAAATTTTAGTTATGGCTCTTGCCTAAAAGGGTATATCGAGCCTCCTTTCATAAGAGAAATCTTAGAACTCACAATTTAGTTAAAGTTTAAAATGCCTTAGATCACCCTTTACACAGGCAAAAGTAACATGACACTATGGCTCGATATTTTTAAGAAAATGATGCTAATTTAAAGTTTATCAAAACAGTATATGTGCCACATCTTCTTGCTAACTTTAGAAGGATAAGCTAGAAGATAATTTAAAAGTTTTGTCAAGAAAGTATCAGCAATTTCTCATAATTATGTGAAATATTTCTAGAAAAGTTTTTAATGCCATCCATATAGCTTGGAGTGCAATCTCCATTCTATTAATCAAGCAGGGCTAAAATAAAAGCTGTAGAGTTTTGTAAGGAGATTCTATGAATAAGTCATTGACCTAGGAGCCTTTCACTATCTGTTGGCACTTAAAATGCTTAAGAGAGGTTTGTGGATTGAAAAAGGATGGTATGAAATCACCAACCAATCAATCACCACTTATAAAATCATTTATAAGAAGTTTCTAGGCAAAATTGAAATTAAAGATAAAGTTCTCGTACGAATAAAGAAAGATAGAATGATCTGGCCAATACAAAAGGAAAGACCTTTGTCAAGTAAACCAAAAAAATTCTAACTACAATCAAAGCTAATGGTGAAGAGATTGTAAGAAAATCAATACCTAATAATACTATAAAGAGAGTGACATAGGTGTAAAATAAGAGATTCACCCCCTTTAAAGCTCCTCTTTTATAGATACTATAGTATATAAAAAATAATAATTTGTACCTAATTGAGACTAATCTCATCAAAACTCAAGCTATCAAGATGCTTTAGGGATAAATTTGGCAAATACTACAATGATTATAGGCATGTTAATAATGGCTAGAGTAGGTACATATCTTTCCAACAACATCAAGATCATCCCTGAGCTATCGAGGTTGTTGGTTTGACGCGATGGTTGCCCATTTAACAACAGAGATTTGTTCCTCTCATTTATCTTTATCCTAGTTAAACTTTTTTAGGTCCCTCTCCCTTCGACTCTATAAGGCCTTTATATCTCACTGAAGTTTTTCTACCTTCTTAGGTCGAGCAAAGGCTCACTTAAGTGTTTCCTCGTTTTTTTTTTTATTATCAGGTCACAGAAAGAGAGGGGCTGAAAGAATTGCAAGATAAACAATAATGCAAAGATGAAAGTACCAAATGTACTTATTGTAAGGGTCATGTTACAAACAAAGTCCACTAACATGTCGGGGCTTATAGTTTTTATCTCTCAACTAAATTTCTCATCAACGACCAATAAGCTTATGTTAATAGGTCAGAAATAGCATTTGAGATATTTTTGCTTGTCCTTTTTGACATTGAATGAACTTAATTTTAGGGCAAAAATCTAAAAGAGAACAAATTAGGTCATTTTAGATTGAGCACTAACCTCAAATATTGTCATAAAGGCTTAAGTTTTCTTGAAGTTAGGAGAATCTCCTATTGACCTAAAAAAAGGTCCTCTAAATTGTGGCAATGGCACCTTTAATTAATTTTTCAGATTTAACCCCCTGTCTTTCCCTTCTTAGGATCGCGAAACTCGTCCTTCTCTAAGCTATTGCTCTTATCTACTTGAATAATAAGCCACTAACTTCTTCCCCTTGTTAACCCTTAGGGGAATTGTTTAGTGTCTCCCTTTTTCTTAACTACAAGATGGAAAGAAGGCAAGGGTATGGCAGCACAATATTAAAACCCTTAATGTCAAACACTTAATTTGTCAATTGTGTTGCTCACCAAACCATGATAATTTTGTCCACCATCAAAAGCAACCTTGAATCTCTACCAAACATCCTTGGAACCATCACAAGGGTCAGTGAAAAATGATAACAAGAATGTATGCATGCAATGATGGAGGCAAGTGACTGACAAAAGTGCAATATGTATATGCCCAACCTCGGTCACAGCTATCATAGAAACAAAAAAGGTCACTACACGTTACCTTTTATCCTTGTTCAAGGCGACACTCGAGTGGCAACTAAGCTAGAATTCATCAATAAAGAGCTTTTTTTGATTTGAATATCTTTTCAAAGATGGCCATCCTTCCCTCAAATTCTCTAAAAGGTCTTAGGAAGTGCACCAAAGTGTCAATAGCGCCAAAGGATGAGGTATACCACCCCGTAAATCTCAAGTTATAATTTTTCCTAAGAAAAAATTATTTATTCTTTCAGCTCTTATTATTAGAAGGATTTTCTTTTACGAGGTTAGAAGTCTTCAAACGAGTCTATATATAGTACCACCTGAGCTTGAGGCAAAATTTTTTCTTAGTGTGAACATGTACATTATTTCTTAGAAGGTGGGCCTGTTGTCAAAGCATTACTGCTATAATATATATAACTGAGCTAAGATGTGCTAGCTGTTTAATATAAGTTGGTAAGAAGGGAGTTAGAAGCATATTAAAAACTTGGTAAAATATAATTGAAGTGAAAACCTGATCCTAACTAGGAATAGCTCCTTGTTAAAAGTGGTCTTACTTAAAAAAAGATGATTTGGTATTTTTTGAAGGTCGAGGACCCTGTGCTTAACGATATAAGGATTATGGTATACCTAGCTATATACCTCTAGGTTAATGTTTCTTATCAATAAGCAAAAAGCATTTGTCTTGTACTCGACCTTGACAAGGTTAAGAGGTACTTGGTTGAATTATATAGAAGAACCTTAGCCACTTCCCTTTGAAAATGTTTTGCTCAGAAAGTTGATAACGTAGCATAGTAAGGCAACCGTTAGTAGAGTTTTACCTCGAGAGAGAATCTCTAGACTATCATGACTTAAACTCAGCTTCTTATAACTTGTAAAAGTCAAGATTATTCTAAAAACCTCCCTATTGCATGAATCCTAAACTTTTGATGGAACACCAACACCTAAAAGCCCAATTTATCCTAAAGGCAATGACCTACAACCCTAAACATCATCTTACTATCGAGGCCATACATTGCTATCACATCAATCTAAAATAGTAAACCTAAATTGCATAAACAACAATTCATTTCACCTAAACCATACACAACCCGTTGTGCATCTACACATAGCCAAATTACACCATAAGGAGTAGAGATGCATGATACAAAAGGTATAAAATCTAGGCAAACAAAAAATTTGAATGAATCATGCTATTAAGGAACATAAATACATGCAAAGAGGATAAGTACACTTACTTATTGTGGGTAAAAGTTTAGGAGATTTGAAAACTTGATAATATGAAGATTTGAAGCATTAGATAGCGTTGAGAATTATCTAAGTAAAGTTTTCGCAACAATCTTCGTAAATTGGAAAAGGTGAAGAAAGAGGGCTATTTATAGATAGCTTAAGGGGGCTTAGAAATGGCATGGCTAACCTCGATTATTGGATTATAATGGTCTAGATTTTACCTTGTCGGCGTATAATGATAATATAACCCCAAAAGACGTGCTATCATAAATGTTATCCACTCATAGATTGACATGTCAGCATTATTACAAGACTCAAAATGGCACATTTAAATATTGAATACTTTTAGAAACCATAGGATCTAAAGTAGTGTGTGAGAAATTAATGCACCCATAATTGTGAAATTTGAAATTCAAACTATTTCAATGGCAAAAAAAGGTTTGCAGCAAATACCATTTTTGGGTAAAAAAATACAAAATTTTGTTGAAGCTTTATTTTAGTAGAAACTTTAAAAACTCATATCAAGGATAAAAATCAATGTCATTGTTTAAGTAAAATTTGTCGACCCCATGTTAGTATCCTAGCACCTATGAAATAAATCTTGTGGTTATCCTAGAGATCGAAATACTAGTGCCACCAAGTTGCAAGTCAAATTCTACTTGCTTGGAAAACAAATCTCATGATCATCTAGGAGATTGTAATGTCAACAGCAGATAAGGGTACCTAGCCGCCTTGCTTTCTCCTTAGTCATTCCTACCTTCAACTAGCTCAAAGACAAAATCCCAAGGTTTGCAAAAGTAAAAAGTGCACTAATAATCAAATCAAATAATGGCCTTAGTAACGTATTAAATCTAGCCAAAAATAAGGACAGCAAAAAAGGTCAACGAAAACCTCGAGATCATTACAGGCTGTTACATTATATTTAAAATTTTCTATTATGCTAACTTCGACAATAGGTAATAATTATATTAGTGACTTATTATCTGGTAGTTACATGCAAATTTCTCTGACAACGATGGCTACTCTAGTTCTCTAATGTCTTAAACGTATAAAGGCTTAGAAAATGTGCCACCAACCACTGTAAGTATCAACCTTATTCCCATGTAAAGGGAGTTAGAAACAGTGAATGAATAAGCGCTTCACTCACATCAATATTTTTGAAATCCTTTTTTCTTTTTTTTTTTCTTTTCTTTTCTTTTTTTTATACATTGTACCCTATTCTTTAATTACAAACTTGACTTAAGTATTAGAATTTTTACGCTAAAAAACTAATATCACTCCAAATTTCTTTTTTCTTTTTTTTTTTTTTTTACGATTTCACGGTCACCGAAAAGTAGACACTATTATGCATTACCAACTTGAGAGGATCTCATCAGTATTTTTCTCGATAATTATAGAAAAAAAATTTGTATAATATTTGAAATTTTCAATTCACTAAATTTAAGGCATCGACAAATACCTTCGTCTTCAAAGAGATGCCGATAATGGACAAAAGAGATTTGTCGATCGCCACTGGGAGATCTCTGAATTTCTTGCCTGTTGTTGAGCGTCGCAAGAATGTTCTGCAATGAGAAAAGCATTAAAATAAGAGCGTAGTAATATAGGCTCATTTTCTTGTAGCGATCGGTCGAATTGAGATCAGGTACCCAATTTATTTATATATTATTTGAAGAGGAATTCTTTGGTGATCGAAGAAGAATCAGAGCTTTAATATAAACAAATGAATGGGCTGTTTTCAAATGATTATTTTATGCTAAAAATCTTGTACCGTGATGAAATCCCTGTGAGCTCGAGCTTTCTGATTGATCACTATTCTTCTGTAAAATGTGTTCAGGATACCAATATGCATCGAAATAGAAAATTACAGAGTTCGAATTTCAACCTCGGAGATTGAATACTCTATATGTTGAAATGATAGATGACTTGAAAACCCAAAAATTCCTTAATATCAGCAACAATTTATTGCTTTTGAAAACCTAACAAGTCTGTACAGATTTGTATTTCAATGTGGTGCTGTAGAGTTTTCCAACACAGACAGTGTTCAGAATGCGAAGCCAACATAGTCTCATTCACCCATACAATCTTTGACATCTATCGACATTATTTTTGACCAACCCGATGATTATTTTCTGTTTTTTTTCTTTATTTTTCAGGAAGAATAGAGGAAGCATTTGAGTTTACTTAATCCTGCTTAATTATTTTGGATTCAGCAAGATCAGATTTTAAGCATGAATTTATGATTCTCAATGGACAGAACGTAGATCCTAATATTGTCCAAAACAGAAAATAAATAAATAAGAAAAAAGGGGTTTGAAGTCGGACTAATTTTGGATGTTGGCACATTTTACTTGGCAAATGTTAGTTATTTTAACTGAAAATCTTGAATTAATATATAAGAATAGAAGTTTATTGCTGTCGAATTCATTTTATGCTCCCCGTTAGATCCTTTGGGGGATTATATTTAAACTTCGCATGGTGTGCAACATATTCTGATCAAACCATCGTGTTCCAAAATTTAATAATAGTCAAAGAGTCGAAGCCCAAAAGTCAAGAAAAGACTGGACTTTCTCGTTGAATTGAATCACGACATCCTAAACTCGTCATTTAGCCTTGGCCTTGCTCCTACTTGCTCTTGAATTTTTCTTGCGTGTTACACACGGATTTGTTTCTAATGTTTTGTCAAAAACTTGTTTTCTGTCTAAAACACTGACTATTCTGCAAGCCTGCCTTCGTCTTATCCCACCTTATTTTTGATGCCCCTATGAGATCCACAAGCTTTTTTTTTTGTTACTATGTTTAAGGTGAAAACCCAGACTCCGATGCCTTTTAACTCGAATTCCATTTTTTTTTTTTTTCACAGGAATCAAATTCCTAAGATTTTGTATTCAAAACATAATTTCAAAAAAAATTGACTTCAGTTTAAATTTCCTGATTAAAAATCAGAATGTTTTTACAATTTACAACTTTTGAAATCAAGATTACTCTGTATTAACTTAATAAATTTATAATTTTTGTGATTAGGCTCTATTTTTGAACCCGATACCTCTAAAATAAAATAAATACTTAAAGAAACAAGTAGCATGCTGAAATGATTACTTTATTATTATTATTATTATTATTCCCAACTATAAAAAGGGGAAGTGGTGTAACTTTTGTAGGCGTTTATATGGTTTGAGCCTACCTTTAAAAGTAAAGTAATTTCACTATTTATAGAAAGCTTAGGCATTCCCATCACTTTCAGTTACTATTCTTATTTGAAACTTGTAAAAATTTGCAACCCAGTTATAGTATAAAAATAGTATAAAGATTAATAGGAGTGGACATAGGTCAAGCCGTGATGAAATTGTAAAAGTCGGAGCTGCCCCAAAAAAACGTAAATGAAAATTTCATTCTTAGACCAGACCAAAGTAATTTTAATTCTCGCATTGGACCAAACCAAATTGAAAAATCGTGATATTTATAAGTTTTGTTGTTGTAAATTGCGGAAATTTATTATTAAGAAAATGAATAAAAAGTCAGATGGAGGGGCACCAAAATGCTCACCTTGTGTAGTAATATGGAGAATGGAAGCTCCATGTTCTCCGGTAGAGGTTTTCCTATGGCAATGAATATCTCTCAACTTTTTATCCGGAGTCATTTGATCTGTTGATTAGCTAAAAACTTCATCAATTTTTGTATGACAATACGTTGCTGCTTTAAGCTGCAACGTTTCGCCGATATAATTTGTGATCTCAAGCACCTTTCTATTTGTTTGAACCAAGATATTGGGCGCACATAGTTTCCGATGAACGCCGCCTTCTGAAGAGGTGTGTTCCCCATGGAGTTTTGTGTTAAAAGTGTTCCTGCGAGAAGAGTTTCGTCTCCTCTCTTGAGAACGTCGAGTAAAAGTTGAAGCGGTTCTCCGCGTTTGGTGAAAACTGCCATATGAATTGGGCAGTCTCTGTTGACTGTCATCGGAATCCCTATTGCCGGATAATTTTCTTCGGTGCAATACTTCTTCAATTCTTCCCAGTCTTCATATATTGCTGGTTCATAGGTATTTCCTGCAAAGCTACCGTTTCATTATCGGATTCATTTCTAAGTTTAATTAAACAGAAAAAAATGGAAAAAAAAATAACAAGAAAAAATGGTTCCAAAATTTTTTTCTTACGTATAATATCAGCGATTTCTGTTGCATATTACGGCATGCATTCGTATGCTGTGAAAAAAAGCAAATGGTATATGTTCTTTGCTTGAATGGTTAATGATTAAAGTTAAATATTTTAGTATTAATTAACTGACGTGATATAGTTACGTTCTTTTTATTTTGTACGTGACTTTTAGTCATAAAAATATAGGATGTATGACAATAGTTTATATATTTAATATTATTTTTTTATATTAGGTTAACGAGAAGTTATTGTACACCATACTTGTGTAGCCCCTGCCCTTTCAGGATCAAATCCAAGAAGAATAGGTCAGTGCGCCAATTCTTCCATCAGCTAATGGAGGTTCGACAAGCCTGTCTTTGAGAAGGAGTCGCGGGACTTTTCTTATAGTTTCTCGAAAGCTATTGCCAAATCACTCTTCAATTTTTTGGCCTCTTCTCCCAGTCTCGTTCTTGTCTTTCTGATTCTCTCCTATCCCCTTTTTGTAATCTTTTTTAGTTGTATCTTCCCTTTAGAAAGACAATGGCGATTTTGCCTCGAAGGCACTTCTTCACTTATGAGAAGCTATTATCGTTCCCGAATAGAGATGATGGTCTTCCTTAATGTCTCCAAGCAAGCCATAATAGAATTGATAGGCGAAACAGCCAATAGCAGTCTGATTTCGCCTATCGATAGATAGCAGGCTGCTTAATATTATTTTTTGATATTTTAAGTCTCCTAACTTATATTTCTCTCTCAAAATTTACATCAACTTAAAATCTGATCATATCCTCGGTGATCAGATTTGTTAAGACTTTAAATGTTAACACTGACCCTTTAATAACTTAACCTTTGTGTTTAGTGGTTTAATTAATTAGACAATAACATTAGGTGCCAATTATAAAGATTTGAGTTTACAAAATATTTTAAAAGATCAGTAGAAAATACTAATCTATAACATAATTTAGTGATTTCATTAACATTGAATAATAAATATTAATGGGGCTACATATACTATTCATTTATGCAAATTGGTGGGTCAATATTATATTATTGTCATATATATTATACTTTTACGAGAATAAAAAATTATATGAACCATAAGATAATAATAGTTAGTATTATTACATTAATTTATATGATTAATAATATTTGTATAAGAGTTTGATTCCTTAAGATTATTACTAAATATTAACTATCAAATTAAAGTTTGTATTTACAAAATATTTAACTGAAAGTAGTGGAATCTTAACTATAAACTAAGGGCAAGATTGAGATTAGATTTAGTATATATTTCATTGAAGACATTTTACTATATTCCTAATTAACTTTTTCTTGAAAAAGGAATAACAATTACTAGTTAGCTTTTTTCTATTTTAATATATTCCTACTGCTTTTTAATCGTTAAGGCTTCTTAAAAAGAAAAAAAAGTAGAAGAAAGAAAGGCAACGCATAATCACCTTTGATTTGTGTGGTGATTTTTTTATTTCTTGTAAATTATACGAGATTTTAATTTTTCATAAATTACATGGGATAAAAGTTAATGACATTACTTTTAAAAATCTTATTTTCAAACCAGAAATGAAGACGATTAACTTTATTATGTTATTGTAAGCTTAATTAATAAGTAAAAATAGAAAAAAGATATCCACTTTATTTTAGAAGCTATAATTTTAAATTATATTCTTACAATAGAATCACCATAATTTTAAATGGAGTCTATGACTATGACAAAGAGCATAACATTAGATATGTATACTTCTACCTTCGGGGTGGGCGTCATATTTATATCCAAATAGGCAAATAGCTACCTCAAGTTTAATTACTATTAACCTAGGTTGGTCTAAGATGCAATTGCAATGGTTGGTTTCACGCGTCACTTTTAATCCGACGTCGACAAAGTATGCAAGACAAGTCAATGATACAGCTGATGTGTGTGTAGAAAGGAGAGGGTCGGCATCTCCCTTGACGGCAGACGGCAGGCTTACTTTTTACCACAACCGGTTAGGGCTTCCCACTGTGGTCAATCTTATGACCCAATTATTTTGGGCTTTATTTAGGGTAAAACTTGGGTGTCACTAATAACACTTTAATTTCGTTGGGAATATTTCACAAGGGGAGAAAATAAGAGTGAAAATTTTACGTTAATCAGATGAATATGAATATTCTCTACTTTTGGTTCAAATTTAAATTTAGGCTGAATAATCAATAAAATGTATTTCTCTATTGTTCATATGAAGGGGATCATACAAATAATATATAGCTAACGTACTAGCTCATCTCAAAATTTTTGTCAGTACATGCCACATCAAAATTGTAACAGAATATATATTTTAATTCATAACTATTTTTGAATTCTATAATATATTTAAATTCTTCATATTTATTAAATAAACTATTTCTTCAATTGCTAACTGCAATCCAAAAATGCAGAAATTAATATATAACCTTGGAGAATTTAGTCCACAACCTGGAAATTAAAACTTAAAATATTATGAGTTAAAGTTTATGATCATGAAAGAAAAATTATAATGTAATTGTAGACCGTGATTTGGTAGTAATCATATTATTTGTTCGTCTCACTATAAGATTCATGTTCAAATCTCTTCTTCGTAAATAATAAAAAATTATTATGGTCCTAAATATATTTTCACATGAACAAATGCGAAATTATAATGTAGAGTTTTTCTTCTTCTTTTTCTTTTCAAAGAAGAGAAAAAATTAAAATATACATTTTATTTAATAAATATCTAATTATACATATTTTCATGTTTGCCATTTCTATTTTACGTCTAATTATACATAAAACCAATGAACTGTATGCGCAAATGTATAAAATACATGAATATAAAAATGAACACCGTAGGCGATTGTGCCAATATTATTCATTTTTTTCATGGTTTGGTTGTTTCACCTGCATGTTTGTTCTTGGTAGAACACATCGTTGAGCCAAAAGTGTGATAGTTTATATATCTGCTGGGTGCAGAATTATGGTGGAAACCTTTTGGCAAGCAATCGTTGACGTCACGACTGCCAAATGGCTTCCCTTCATTGCTTGTTTTAGGCTTCAGAGTCGCATAATTTACAGAATTCAATGGCCTGGCAGCAGCTGCAACAGCGACACAATTTTTTCCTCTCGTGATTATTGCTGGAGAAGATAAAAGCAGGAAGAAATAGAAGAAAACAATGAAAATATTGCCAGACATTTTGCAAACGTTATCAGAAAATGAGAGGAACATTTCTACTATATGTTTTTGTGTGATGATTTTATGGAAGAAGAAGAGAAGGGGTGTCGGCTTTAAATAGGCTCGTGAGGAACTGAAAAATGTGGATATGCTATGACCAATGGTAATGGATGCATAGTCATAGAAATATAATTTGCCAGCCAAGCCAAAGCTGGTTTGGATGAAAAGCAGCTTCTGCAACTGCAAGCAGAAACATAAAAGAAAATCACATTTTGACAATGAAAATAAATATACCCGTGCCTGAAATAATTACAAGTTCCTAAGTTTCCTATGATGAAGTTAAATTCTTCAAGGATCACCGATAGATTATGGTACTGATAAATATTTTCGTGGACATCAACTTTATCCGAGCGAACATCGTCATGGCAAAGTCAACGATATCACCCACTTAATAATAGATGGAATCAGCTGAATGGTCCACGTGGCAAAAGTAGCTTATCCGTTTGGCCAACTCAGTAGCTGTGATCGTGAATCTTTTAATCATCGTTATCTTCTTCAGTTAATCTAAAGGCATATTCTTCAGCCACGTGTTTATATAGCTTGCTAATACAAATTTCGGAAGACCAACTTTTTTTGTTCCATTGGCAAAGTAAACTGTGATGAAGGATTCGTAAGCACTACGCGTGACTGGCTCTTGATAAGGCTTAAGGCATCTGTTCAGCAAAATAATTTTGATATGGTTGAAGAAGATTATAGGAGGCTCTTCATGGCAAGGGTATAGAACTCACGTGCAATTTTACATAACCTTCAATTATGTTGTACAAATTCAGTTTCCCTTCTCTTTAAAAAAAAAATTCCTTTATGTTGATAATTATTATCGACTCGAGGCTTATCCAACTGAACGATTCCTGACTTTAGTCGTTGTTAAATAAGTAATTTAATTCAGCTCTGATCACTTCGGTATTTTGACCCTATCTCAATTACCGAGATGACCCAACCTTAATTACTGAGGCGATTCAAAATTTCTATTTTAAAAACAAGAGTTATAGATGGGACCGACAAATACGCTGTTCAAGTAACTGTTCAGGCATCCCATCACGTTAGGGTGTGCCATGCCTTGCAAATTGTAAACACCCATTGTTACACTAGACCTAACGTAAAATAGTGGTGAAAAGATTGACCCAACCATCATACTACTCCTATCTAATCAAACTCCTGTTTTCTGATGCTCACACATGCAAAGGTCCTATAAAAGGTGAAAGCAATATATGGAGGAAGATTCTTTTGGGAAGAGATTCATAGAGAGGGCCATCTTTGAATGGTTAAGAAAAAGATATTGTACTCACAAATATTTTTCGAGCCCAACCTCGCGGATCGGTAAAACACTTAAACCCTCATACTTTCTTTTTTTTCATTTGGTCCTGCACAATCCACAGACTTGAGTGTCGGAGTTTACTCGCCGATAATTCGGCTTCACTCCTAGGTCATTTTTCTGTGATTTCAGATAATTTATGAGAAGATTCTACGTCAATCGCAATAATAAATCT
>JAWDEX010000009.1:9804002-9831641 GCA_035221805.1 Trichilia hirta
GCGCCACTCCCCGCCCTCTAGGACCGGGATGTTACAGGCCCACCAACTTCCGCTTGGCTCGTCCTCGAGCCCACCATCGTACTGGAGGAGAGTTGGCTCTGATACCATATTGTAACATCCGATCCAATGCTTGTCAACGATATTGTCTGCTTTGGCCCAACCCTTGGGACCTCACGATTTTGTTCTTGAAATAGGTCAATCGAGGACTTCCCAAGAGATCACCCGTCTTAGTACTACTCTCGTTTAAGCACGCTTAATTGCAGCGTTCTTAGGAATAAACCACCACCCATCCCAAAAGGCCTCGTTGACATACTTGGTTCCAACTCTACTTTTATAGACCAGCAACTTTCTCTCTCATTCCAATGTGGGACTCGCTCCTGTCCCTACTGTCATCCCGAAGCCTACCAGGAGCTGCTCTTTGCTCAGGCCCTCTTGCCTCGGGGCCACTCCTCGCCATCTAGGACCGGGATGTTACAGGCCCAGTAGCTTCCGCCTAGCTCGTCCTCGAGGCCACCATCGTACTGGAGGAGAGTTGGCTCTGATACCATATTGTAACATCCGATCTAATGCTTGTCAATGATATTGTTCGCTTTGGCCCAACCCTTGGGGTCTCACAGTTTTGTTCTTGGAATGGGTCAATCGAGGACTTTCCAAGAGGTCACCTATCTTAGTACTACTCTTACCTAAGCATGCTTAACTGCAGAGTTCTTAGGAATAAACTACTACCTATCCTAAAAGGCCGCGTTGACATACTTGGTTCCAATTCTACTTTTATAGACCAGCAACTTTCTCTTTCATTTTGATGTGGGACTCGCTCCTGCCCCCACTATCATCTGAAGCCTGCCAGGAGCCGCTCTTTGCTCAGGCCCTCTTGCCCCGACTCCACTCTCCGTCCTCTAGGACCGGTATGTTACATACAACGAATCGAAACTGAAGCGACTGCATTTAATAAGGACTATTGAGGGCTAGAAGCATGATTTAACTTTCGATTCAGAATTCTAAGTCGCCTCGACAAAAATAGTCATTCAAATTTCTACTCTCGCTTCGCGACAGTAGAAACTTGGGTGACTTATATTAATGACTTTTATCTATCAGAGATCTGTTCATCAAATTATTTTTTAACCCCAACTATTATTTAGCAAGTGACCTGACCCATCTCTCATCGCCTCTGCGTCTCGACATCTATTTTGATTATCGAGGAGGCTTGATTTTTTTATTTTAAAAACGAGAGTTTCGAATGAGACAGACAGATATATTTCTCAAGAAGTTGTTCAAGCATCCTATTACATTAGGGGGTGCCATGCCCTGCAAGTTGCAGGCACTTATTGTGATTTCAGACCTAACGTAAAGAAATAGTGAAAAGACCTACCTAACAATCATACCTACTTCTGTCTAATTGAACTCTCGTTCTCCGATGCTCACACTTGCCGAGGCCTTATAAAGGGTGAAAGTACTACACAAAAAAGAATTTCTTTTGGAGAAAATTCCTTTAGAGGACATTATTTAACAGTTGAGAGAGTAGTTGCTTTTATTTGTATTTTTTGAGCTCAATCTCCCAAATCGGTAAGCAGTCAAACACTTATAATTTATTTTTTTTTTTAACTTATTCTTAAATAATTTATTGAATTGAGTGTCAGAGTTTATTTGTCAATAATATAGTTTTACTCTTAACTCGTTTTTTCTGTAAAATCAGATAATCCCCAAAAATTCCTGTTAAAAAATTTTACGAAAATCACAATAATAAAATTTACGGGATGTGCTAAATTTTTTATCTCTAAAAAATTTAAGCATTAACACTTTATAACTGAAAATGTCGAAGCCGAATTGCTATCACACTAAAATTTTAAAATATTTGGATTTTTTAATTTTGCTCTTACTGAAGTTTGAAAAGAGTTTTTTTAATATTATATACAATTTCTTAAGAAATTCGCAATCTAGGGGTATTTTTGTCATTACAAAGAAAACCGTTAGTGTGAACAGGTCAGGTCACCTTTGGCGGTTCCTCGGCAATTGTTTGTCTTCCCGCGGGCACGCGCACGCGCAGGATCATCAGAAGACGGCTATGACTAACGATTAATCAACCGAATGATTTAAGACTTGGACTTTACTTGGCTTGGCTTTTAGACAAATTACCAAAACTTGAAGACAACTTCCGAATTATTCTTGTAATAAGATTTAATCAAGGTTTGATTTTAATATTTAATTACAAATTTAATACTTCTTTTCATATAATTAAAAATATCTTCATTTATTATATTTGCTTTAAATGTATAAAACATTTTCTTAAGATTAAGAAGCAATTATAATGTTTCTTGAAGATAATATCGAGTATATTCTTGAAGTATTATAAAAGTTTTTTTTAAACGTAATAATATAAGAAAAAATTAAGATTATAAAAAATGAAATAATTTTCTAAAATGTTTTAAGATTGTGTTGTTCAGTTATTACAATATTAAATAGCAGTATCACTGTTTATGATATTTAATATTGTTATTAAAAAAAAATAACGAAGACAACATCGTCAGGTATCTGTTTCCATCAGTCGACAAGCATAACCGGACCATTTAGCTAACTTGTCAAAGCGTGTTTGGTGGAATAACGTGTGGAGTTCACTGCATTGGTCGAATGACAGCAAAATGCCGGCGTCACATTCTCATTGGAGATGGACGACCCAACCAATTAACGTGGATCCTTGTCTCCCATTCGTTGTTGCCTGATAAGTCCCTAACTTCTTTTTCAAATGACTATGTTACCCCCCAATATGTTGAATTTTGACATTATGACGTCAGAATATTCAACTAATAATTTTTTTAATATAATTATATTTTCACCCATCCTTCTTTTATTCAAATTTAGTTAACAAATCATCACAAATAATTATTAAACCACTGAATTATTATTGACAAGTCGACACATAATTATTAAAACACCGAATTATTTAATAGGTAATACCTAAGAGTGCTAAAATCATTTCTTTCCCGAAAAATGAAAGGCTGCTCACTAGCAGTTAAAAGTCACAGTCACAAAACAGGTTCTTGTCCTCCCCCATTTTCTTAGCTCTACTTGAAAATAAAATTACTAAAATGATTATGGGTTGTTGGGTTGTTCAAAAGCCATTTTAAATTACCAAACCTTACAATATATACAAGTGTGCTTGTTACCCATTAGCAACATTTTAATTTGACCAAACCAAGGTCATTGATGAAGATTTTTTCCATCAAGTATTATACAATGTGAAGTATCACAGCTTGTGCTTGGAAGACTTTCCCAATCGAGCATGATACATAACATTAGACAATTGATGCTGTTACTATGCATTTAAAGAAGCATATGAGATATCTCCATCAAACGCCGGAGTACTAAATCACAAACTAAAGCTCAAACAACCAATGGTTTCAGTTTTTCATTAAATCATTTGCTGTGATAACCCTGGTTTATCGTCATTAATGTTATGGTTAGAAGGGAAGAATCCATGTGCGATTGGTATTGCAGTTGCAACTGAAATTTCAAATTAAACAGAGAACCACAAGATATATCACAATATAGACAAACTTTGATATGAAAAGCAGACAGGGTATCCACAAACATTAGGACCTACTGTTCAGCTCCAAGAATCCACTATCATGAAGCAGATGGGCGGGGAAGTCTCTTAGCAATTTCCTGTCAGAAGGATCGTGTTTCAGTATCCAGTTTACAAAGAACACTTCAATCTGCGGGTTACATAATGGAATATACAATCCAAGCATGGCTGTCATGTGGCGGTCTACTAATACTGTTGATCATTGTCCAAGAAAATGCTAGTGGATAATACAAAACACCTTGCACGTTTTTCTAGTAGTTGCAACATTTGGACATTGTGCTTTTGTTGCTGATGAGAATAAAAATATTACAGGAAATTTCACTAACCAGGTAAAGCAACATATAAAGGTTTTCTTCTATAAGAATTTTATCAAAATTTTCATTTTATGGTTTTATTCTTCCTAATTGATATTGATTGCAACGACAGAATACATTACTCTTCAATTTTCCAAAGGTAATTGAGTTCAAGGATTATCCCAGCGTAATTTGCTTCAATCACATCCACTAACCCACCCTTCCACAACACATTCTAACGGTAATTTAAATAACTAGAAAACATCATCTAAGAGAACACTTCTTAAAGACTCCAGCAATAATACCACAAGTTGAAATTCCAGTCGGTACCCCAATAAACCAACAGAGAAGGGGACAAAAAGAAGAATATAAAATTGACGCCACCTAGTCATACACATATGTTATGTATGTATTAATGTATATATGTTTTTTATTCATATTTACACACACACACACACAGAGACACACAGAGGGAGAGAGAGTTAACAGTCATATAAAGTTACAACTAATAGAAATTAATATACAAGTAAACGTAAGAAGTACCTCAAAAAGCTGATTTATATTATCTGCAGTCTTAGCTGATGTTTCAATAAAGAACATTCCGTTCTTCTCCGCATAATCAATGCCATCCTTGAAAAGATAAGCATGTTAAATCAGCAATAATGAAGGACAAGTTTGCAGATACATGAGGATTTGATTCAGAAAATAAATGAAAATTCTGAAGGAATTTCAATAATGACATGGAGATAGGCACTCACTTGAGCTGAAACTTCTCGACTCTCATGAAGATCAGCCTTGTTACCAACTAAAGCCATGACTATATCAGGACTCCCATGTTTTTGTAACTCCTGTTAGAAGCTAAAATTATCAGTCATGCACAGAAATCGGTTTGAAGAGAGTCAATAGCGCATTATAACCAAGTTGATAGACAACTTATACTTAGTAAACAGTAATCCCTTTTTGGGTGGCTACAGACACATCAATCAACACACAAGCACACCCATATCTTGGTGTCAACTCACTCCAAATCTCAAATATGAATACGGAAACCCTTCAAAAGGAGTTTGTCGGTCATCACTCGCAGAGCAATTGCTGCCTAAGTGACCATGAAACTGAATTAACACTTCTTAATGCCAGAAAACTTCTAAACTAAAGATTACCAACCTTTAGCAATATATTTTGATTTCAACTACAGAGCAGTTGATGATCAATCCCTAATGTGAAACACAAGCTTGTCATATAAATAACACAGTCATGGCACAGACTATCAAATAGTCTAATAAACTCAGTCAAACCCATCGTTCAGAAAAGAAAAAGGATTTCCAATAGAAGTTTATTTACTCAAAAAAGAGAGAAATGAAGATACGTAACAATCGAAACAAAACTACCTTAACCCAGTATTGTGCTTTGGTAAATGACTCTGGGTTTGTTATGTCATATACAATAACTGCAACAGCAGCACCTCTGTAATACAGCGGTGCCAATGCAGCATATCTGAGATAAAACAGTAGAAAATTAAAATTCTCCAGCAAAAAGTATAATAATAGATGAGACTGAGACACAGAAATGACAGGGGATCCCAAATTAGGAAGAAAAATAGGACAATTTGAGAATTCCCTTTGAAAACTACACCCCAAATGATATGGCTATGCAACAAGATTCTGGCTAAAATACCTTTCTTGACCAGCTGTGTCCCATATTTCAAACTTAACTGTTGTAGAATCTTGCAAAGCTATTGTCTGTGACAAGAATGAAGCTCCCACAGTTACCTGAAATTATAAAAACCAACAAAAATGGGTAAATCAGCAATGAAATAACTTCAACTGCCTTTATGAGAGAAGAGAAATAATCTCATCTAACAAAATGAGAGATATTCTGAGCCATGTTATTACAATTTTACAAGGTGAAGGCACATTTATGAATGAAGTTCTCCAAGAGCTTGAGCACAAGCCATAAAATGAAACATTACTTGATGAAGTCAAATACTCTTCTTCTTCTTCTTTTTTTTTTTCTAATTCAAATCTAATAAAAATACTTGCATTGAAAATGGATCATAAAAAAGAAAAGAAAAAGAAAAGAAAGAAAGTAAGAAAAAGTAAATTTTATTATAGCAGCTCAACTGGTTAGAGTATTGTGCAATGGCACAAAAGTTGTAGATCCAAGTCTTGCAGAGGATTGATTATTAGCATGAGCTGATAAACATATACAATGCGGCACACCATAAGAGTGCTGGAAAGATCTCTTAATGAAGGGATACCTTTTATTTGGTTGTTAATCCAACAGATAATAATGATTTGAATTTTATTCTTGAACAAAAGAATAAAAAAAGGCCCACTTTTTTCTGCTTTGCATTGTAGCAAGCTGCTTCATGGACTTACTATAAGGCCTAGGAAGGTAGAGTTTTAATGACAATTCTAGCAAAGTACACAGCAATGACATATTCCTTACCTTGGATGTTGGGTCAAACTGGCCACGAACAAAGCGAAGAACAATACAACTTTTCCCAACACCTGAATCACCTAATAGAACCAGCTGCACACAAGAACACAAGTTTAGTTGAATTCAGTAAAGAAAAAGAAATGAAAATGAAAAATAAAAAATAAAAAATACCAAGCAAGGTATATCATTAGTGAACTTACCATGTCTGCTATGCTTCATCCAAAATGAATAAGTGAATAAAAGAAGCAATGCTTACAAAATCAAATTTTTCCATGCCCAAATTAACTTTTGAAAAGTCCAAAATGCTTTTACAAAATAGAAAGACATTAATATCATTTGAACTGATGAATTGATAAAATTAATATTTACCCAAGCATATTACCTTAACACGTAGGTTTTTTGCCTCAGGTGACCCGCCATTTTCTTCATTATTAAGTCCATTCGACCTCAACGAATTCCTATCTGCAAATACCCAAAAATTCACAAGTAAATTAAATTCAACGATATTTCTCCAATACGTCGCCAATTTCAAATTTATGAACCCAAAAAAGGATAAAAGAAACCCTTAAACATCAAGCTATCCGACCACCTGCCAAATTACAAACCAATTTTACAGATTCACCATCAAATTCTGTTCTTTTTGGCTCAAATCGGCCGATTTCAAAAGAAAAACTACAAATGAGTTCCGAAATCACAGCTTTAAAGAAACATCAAACCCAAGTTACAGAACCCTAAAATTCGATCAATTTCCCCGATCATACACCAATTCAATAAATCAAACAATCTTGATCAAACCCAATACTTTTCCGTTCAAACAATAAATATTCAATCAGTGTCAATAACTCAGCATTAATTTTGAATTATCCATGAACATACCAGGAAGAGAAGCGGAGCAACCCATGTAGCTTGTACAATATATATGTAGCGGTAGATATACAAGGTAAAGACTATGTGTTAATTATCGTTTTTAGGTTGGAATGAAGGCTTAGATGGTCTGCGATGAGCAGAATGATTGCGTTCTTCAGTGATTTGGTTGTTGCTAGTTAATGGCTCCACCTTGACAAACCGCAATTTCTTGGCTTCTACTTTTGCCCGTTTTTTCTTTTATTTACTAATTCCTCCAAAGTGGGGCTCCCGGTGTTTATGACATACTGAAGGCAAAGGGTGAATTATTATTTATATGCCAAATGATAAAATTTATGATATTTTTTGGTCCTTGTTCGTTCTTCCATTAAAATGTAGATTAAAATTATATCCTAATGGTTCTAAAATTTGTCAAGAATCCCACCCTATTAAATAATTTGCCTTTTTTTTTTTTTTTTTTAACTGCATTCTAGGTCAGGTTCTGTGAATCCTATGATAATTTAGTGCAAAAATTTATTCTAATAAAAGAGTGTCTACTCTCACAAGTCATACCCAAAAAAAAAAATATCGTACTCCTAAATTATTTGGAAAAAAGAAATTTTTAAAAAATTAATAAATTATTTAAGTATCATATTTGTGAGTTATGTTTCTGTTGGAATGACTCTTGCTTGGCAGCTAATATTTTAGTAATTTTATTTTACAACTTATAAATTAAAAGTTATAACACCTCTACCCAAACTTACTAAACTGATTGCATGAGTGCAGACAGTGTTGTTAAAATAGGCAAAAGACAAATCAAATCACATGCTCCTAAATTCAGTGTAAAATAAGGCTTACACTTCGGGTGCATCGATACACAATGATACTAATGGGTTTCAATTAGCTTTGACTACAACAGTTAATTCTTAATGGGCATCAATTTTTGGGGTAAATGTGTGGATCAATTACTTTTTTTTATTTATATTTAATTTTATTTCGCAACAGTCATAACTTTAGAAGTTCCAATACAATAATATCAAACAGAGTTTTAACATGAGATAATTTTACTTCCAATTAGGCCTACTAAAATATTTGATAAATATTAATTTTTAATGAAATTTAACAATAATTTTAAAATCATATCTCAATTCTAAATATAACCTAAGTTTCTATGGCTTCATTCTTCATATTTTTATGTTATTTTTTTCGGACAATTTAGTTGTTTGTGAGCACTAATTATTATTATCTGCAGTCAATAAGGAATTGATGGAAGACACTTTCCGAGTATCATGACTTGTTCTACAAATATTATTGCATTTGTTTGCCTCAAAAAGCAACCAATTGTTTTGCTTCGCCATTGAAGACAAGTTGTTTCAGTCACATACTTTGTCTAATCCGTTGTTTCTCTACTTATCATCCATTCAGAAAGGGAACACAAAATATTAGTACAAAGCAAAAAAAAACACACCCCAACGTGTTTCCACTTGTTGCAAAAATTCATTGTTGCTGTTTCCAATTGTTGCAGGCTATTGTGATTTTCAAAAAATTCAAATTTACCTCAATTAATAATTTCGAGAAGCCATGGTAGACTCTTGCCATCAGAGCCTAAATGGCTAACTCTAAGAATTTGCAGGTCCTAGGAAAAATTACTCAATCTTAACATAGATTTTCAGGTAAAATATACAACTCAAACTAGAACGTTAACAATAAAAAAGAAGAACAAAATCATACAATTCCTTTCCACACAAAATGTCTTCGATTCTTCCTTAGGAAACAAGAATTTTTGGCAGGTCTGGTCTTTCAGTTTTTGGAAGCATAAAATAAAACCCAACAAGAGAACCCATTTGTAGGCCCAAAGTTTCCGGCCTCACGGTAAATGGAGAACCCAGGAGCAGGAGCCACAATAAAAACAGTGTTGAGTGTGGGGTTGAACAGAATGATTGCACTGTTTTTGCTAAGACCACGGAAAGCGATTTTGCAAAAGATTCCATTCAATCGAAAACAAACAATTGTGAGTCTAAGTGCATTGGTTTTGTGTTTTAGATTGTTAAATCAAGAAAAAGTGATTCTTCTTTTTTGCTTGTTGAAGTTGAACTTCAGTTTTGCTGTCTTGCACATGTGACTGTTTTTAATGAGTTTTGATTGATACATAAATAAGATTTTGCAATCTGATAAACAAAGAAATCTCCCGGAAGTCACTTTCCAACAAGCCAATCATTCCATCTGCTCGCCTTAAAAAGCAAAGGAAGAATCTGAATTATTTTAACAAGTCAAAACAGGAACAGACGGAAACAAAAGTGCTTGTTGTACTGGAGTATTGCTTATAGGAAAAGCACTTTCAAGTAAAAAGTACTTGTTGAAAAATAAATCTATTTATACTTTTCGAACATCTTAACATACCACTCTAAATACTTAGTCGATTTCGATCAAACACTATAATTTAGAGAGGAAAGACATTTTTTTAATTATCTAAAAACACTTTTAACCTTATCAAAAGATACATTATTGTAGCACCTTGGATGACCTACATCGTACATTTGTATATAAGTTATTATGAGGTATTTTGGGATTGTAAATTTGCTCAACTTATAAGATGTGAACTTTCTAATAACTTTTGTGGACAAACTAACATCATATGAATCATTTCTATAATATTATAATATTAAACATATCAACTTTTTATAATTTTTATTAACATGACATATTTCAACTTTCTATAATTTTTGTGTACAAATTAACATGATATGATTGTATTACTTATTCATATTATATATTTTTTTGTATAAACTAACATGACATGATTGTATTAGTTATTTACATTATATATTTCTAATACAAATTTTTGTGGACAAATTAACATAACATTATTGTATTAGTTATTCACATTATATATTTCTAATAACTGTATTGTCTTTGTATTTTTATTAACTAACAATAACATGCAACATCAATTTATACAAAAGAGTTTGTATCAAAAAACTCATATTCCTAACATCAGTATTAAAAATTAGAAAAAAAAAATAACATTTGCACTTTCAAAATATAGACTAAATAACGTGTACACTCTTAAATCAAAATTAATTCTCAAAATGCACCCTAACCATTATAATTTTTCTGAGATTACGTGTAGGAAACAACATAATAGCATATTTATAATTAAAGTGAATTAGATTAATTTTTATTATCAATTAATTTATAATTAAAATAAAAAGTAAATAACAAAATAGATTATTTCTTACTCCGTCAAGTAATCTATAAAAACAACGCATATTGCTCATTATTTTCTCAGCCAAAGCTTCATTTTCCATCTACCCACCAATTTTCCCAAACTTTCTCGCCCGAAAAATTTCCAAATTCAGTTTCCTTCATTTCCCGTCAAAACAATCACCCTTTTTTCACATAGATTCCGAGACGAATTATACAAATTCCTTTCACATCCTCTCTTCCGTCATTGGCCACAAATCATTGCTCAAATCTCAGCAATTAGAGGACTCTGGCAGCCGTCATCAGAATCGAAGGACTTGGACGACTCGAACCTATCCATCCTTATTGTTGATCTTCCACCGAGATCAAAAATCGTCACCATTCAAATTCTAACAGATTCAAGTGCAACTGATTTTCGATTGACTACCCTTTTGTTGTGAATCAAGCAAAGTCGATGCCAATTGTTGTTGTGTTCGTGGAATGTTGTTGTAATTTTACTGTTGTGTTTGTAGAGTGTGCTTGATTTATTTATTTGCTATAGTTTCATTACAATATTGTTGATGCAATTTCGACGTTCTTGCTGCTTAACGGTTGACCGCTATTGTAATTTTGTTGCCAGTGTGTGCTTTGCTGTTAGCTACAGTTGCATTGAAAAATTTGATTGCTTAGGCTGGCTTTGTTTTAGCAAAATGTTCCGTTGACTGGATTTAGGGTTTGCGTTTTGGCGGGATTTGTATTCCTGATAACCTGGTGCAAGGTAAAAAAATTTTTGCAGAAGGTTCTTTTTTTTTAAACTATATCCATCGCCCCCTTCTTTTAAGAGAAACCCGTTTAATTTATCTGTTAGTTTCGTTAACAGAAAAAACTGAATTTAAGAGTATAATTATTTTTGAACATTGCTAAACTATATCTATTAAAGCAACTCATGTTGACCCAAATAAATTAAAATAAGAGAGATTTAAACCCACTAAGATGTGACAATCTATTAATCATCATGCCTAAATCTTAGACATTAATTTTTTTTATAGCTTCTTTTTTATATACATAAGGTTATATTGGATAAATAATTTAAATAATAATAAATATTAATAATAACAAACGATTAGTTTTATCTTTATATTTAAATATTAATTATTTTTTATTTTGAAAAAAATAAAAATATAATTATATTAAATATCTAAATTATTAATTATTTAATTTATTATTATTATTATAAATTAAATATAAATTATCTAATTTTAGTTTTATGATTAGTTTAAAATATTAAAATTTTGGAATCCAAAGATTAATATCTTGTCATATTAAATAGTGATTGATCAGTTTTTTATTATAATTAAATAAGAGTTATCTAATCTTTAGCTACACAATTAATTTAAAATATTATATTTCTAAATTAATAATAATTTTTAAAACAAAAAAAATTTATATTTTTTACTATTTTATAAATAAATTCATATAGTTTCAAGATATTTGAATTTTAAAATTAATTTTCAAAGAAATAAAAATATATTAATATTTATTGGTATTAAAAGTTATTTTAAAAAATATTAATGATTATTAAAATTAAAAAATATATTATTATATTAAATATTAATTGTTCAATTTTATTATAATTAAGTACAAATTATGTAATTTTAGCTACACAATCAATTTAAAGGTATTTTTATTTATAAATTAATAATAATTTTTAAAACTAAAAATAATATTTTTTATTATTCTATAAATAAATATATATCAATTATCTAAAAAATTAAGAGCTTTTATTATAAATTAAAATTTTATTTTAGTTTTAATTTTATTATTTTAGTTTTAAATTGTTCATTGATTATAAATTTAGATTACAAAAAATAAGCTATAAATAAAATTAATATTCTAGTTTTTGGTACGGTTATAAATTGATAGCATTATAAACTTGATCATGGATGTTTTTTAATCATTTACAAACTAAAAGATATTTATGTACAATTATTAAAAAAAATAAGGGGTATTTATATAAAATAATTGAAAAGCAACTTTTTTCGTTAATAAAATTTAAACAAAAAGTGAAACAAGATATTGTTTTATTGTTTACAAAATTAAAGATATTCTTGTAAAATTATTGAAAAAATAATGGATATTTATATTAAATTATTAAAAAATAAAATTTTCTATTAAGAAAGTTTAATAGAGGGATGAAATAAGATATTTTCAAAAAAATAAGGAGATAAGAAAATAAATCAAACAACAAGAACCTACAAGAAATTTACCCACTGCTATTATATACTTAATAAATGGATCACTTTAATTTAATATTCCCTTAATATAAAGTAAAATTGACTTTAAATATGCTTAAACCACTGCTGTTATCTTTTAAAATATTTTTTAGACTATTATTACAACAATTAGGATTTTGATTTAGGGTCTATGTATCATTCAGCCTATATTTTAGAGTATAGATATCATTCTCAAAAATTAAAAAGATGTATGATATAATGAATGTACCATAGCCTTGCCCAATATTATAAATATAGAAAGGCAATAAATTCAAGAAAGAAATACTAGGTGGTGACTCAAATTGAAATATTGAATTGGCATTAGGCTAACCGGTGAAGCTATAAAGTTGGAAAATTGTTTTAACATGTTTGAGTGATATTTGGATTCATTGATTGGACTGACCAACTTCTACAGACAAACCCACCTGAAGTCCCTCATTCTTAGACAGAATATTGGGGTCCATCTTTTGTCTCTCACTATTATTCTTCATTTTCTTTACTCTCCTTTTGCTTGCTATCTATCATTCAATTATCGTGTGATTATTCATCCAATCTTGTCACACCCATCTTCATACTGTGGATGATATAAACCCAAGCACAAAAATATAAATAAATAAATAATATGTAAAATTCACTGTTTTCAAATATTGATTGCTTGAAAAATTAATTGATTTATATAAATATTTTACCAATAAGTATTGGTATAGAATTTATTTATAGGGTTGAATTGTATACTATTCATTTATCTCAATAATATAAATCATTCCTATTCTTTTTCATTTGCACATTAAACTAACTTATATTCACAAAAAATAGAAGTTTGTTCTTAATTTTTATTAATTGTTATAGTCTCTTTTATTTTCATAAAATTGGTATTGCACAATTAAACTTGAATTAGCACTAATTTTTCGAACGTCCACTCTCCTCGAGATTTGCATTTTACATAAAGAGATCTCCATAGTTGGAGCAAACTTGTTATTGATATAAATAAGTGGGGTAGATTTTGAAGGAGTTGTCCCTTATCAGCTGTAACACATAAGTACGATAATGGTAGTAGGCAAGGAAACCTTATCTTATCGCAAGGAATAGATACCCTTAATGTCTAAATCTAAGACCACATCAATTACCACTTTTTTAATTATTTATTTTGTTTATTTTTGATCATTTATTTTTTCGATGTGGTACATGCAAAATTTGTTAATTATTGAATTGTTAATTGAGTAAAATTATATCGAATTATTAGAATCCAATTTACATCATTTTTTAATGGCACATAAAAGCAAATTTAGTAGTTTCAAAATTTTAAAAATACAAATTAAATAAAATTCAAAACAACATCATAAATTAAACAAAATTAATTAAAGCTATTAATTTCTTCTATGACAACCCAATTTAAGGTGACCCACAAACAAGTACAAAATTGGATGAAATATTAAAATGGGTTGAATTCAAAGATCCAACCAAAAAAAATTGATTGTTTGTGTGTTTCAGTTTGATAATGATAAGATTTATAGCTCTATAGTTGTAAGAATTTGGACAGGCGAAATGAAAAACCTTTTATCAATTGAAAATAATGTGTAGTGAAGTGATTAATAAGTCAGATGTGTCACATGGGGTGGTCGGTAAAGAGATTCAATCAAAGTTTTTGATTTTCTACTCTCCATCCTCCGATGAGAAGTCTATTGTTAGTAGTAGGAGTACGTTTTTTTCTACTATTTAAACAAAACGTGTGTTTTTGTGTAATTTTATTTTATAAATTTCAATGTTCTTTCAGTTGAAAAAATATTTTAAAAATTACTTTAATTATATTAATAATTTAAATTATAGATATATTTGCAACAATTATAATTATTTGTTATTAATCATTCATTCACTTACCTGTGTGGTTGGTGACTCTATTCCACAACTATTCCAAATTAAAAATTACAATACTTCTATTCCATGCACATTTTGCATATAGCATATAAGATTGAATAGAGATTATATATATAAAAAAAAATAAAATATATCAATTATTGTTTTCAATCGTTTAAAATGTATTAATGTTATGATTTATAATTATGTTTAGGGTTATTGATTTCAAATTGTTTTAGAACTTTTTAATATAATAAAAAACTTATATAAGTAGAATTAATTAACAAACATTGACATTTAATGGGCATGACTCAACTGTTTATTAATATTTAATATTTTGTAATTTCATATTTTAACAATTGTGACTTTAAAATTATAGCATCTCCATTTCAAATAAAACTTATCTATTTAAAAGAATTTTAATTAAATCATATTTGTTGATATGCAAAATTGACCTTAACTTTATATTGACTTAGGAGGTAGTTAGGCTGACTTTAAATATCATATAAGAGAAAGAAAATATTTCCTATTCCTACGATCCTGCAAGCATAGAGAAGCTCAAACTACTGTCAACTTCTTTGCAAAAAAATTTCGATATTTAAGTTATTTACAAGCAATGAGATAGAAAAATAAAAAGAAAGAGAGAAAGGCAAAGCTTAAGGAGTGCTTTTTACTCTCTAAGTGTTTACTGCTAGTTTTGAAAGTGAGGGAGATGATGAACAGTAGATGTGTGTGGGTTAAAAGAACTCTTAAAGAAGAAGAAGTATAGGCACATCCATTTAGTATCAAATTTGACACCCTTTTATGGGAGTAGATGCCATGTCTCACAAGTATGTATATTTAATCATCGGAGAATGTGAGAAATTAATACTTTCGTAGGAAGGTGGCGCTCAAGTTTCAATTACTTTGACTACGTTGCTGTTATTGTCTAGTGTTGTCGCTATCTTACTAACACAGATGTAAGGTGTAATCCAACATACAATAGTGATCTGAGAAATTTGAGAAAAAATATTGCATATGCAGAGCTTGACAAATGGTTACCTTTACCGTATTTTTCCTTTTGGTAAAGTTGAGTTACAATGACCGAAAGTGAACTAGAACGTGGCAATTCTCAGTTTAGCAAAAAAAAATTTAGAGCCCCACTTAGGAATATTCTTAAGTACTATTAAACGTTTGTCTCAACTTTAAAAGTGTAATGATCAAGTAGTTTCAAACCCTAATCATGTTGCAAAGTTGATGATTAGATCAAAAATCATGAAATTTAATGTAGTATTCATTTCGATTTTTAGGTTAAAATTTATAAAAGGCTCACCTGATCAAATGACGAAATATTGACTTCTAATGACTGCTAATTTTATTCTTAATAATATTCTTACTTGAGAAATTACGAAATTAAGACTTACTATTCTATTTTTCACAAAATACTACTATACACGTACAAAATCTCAACTCACACTATACTAACGCGTTACTTGTTAATAAATACTATGAAGCTATGGCATTAATTATGAAGTAGCTAAAATTAGATACGAGGAATTATATATACGTTCTTATTAACTTTTGAATTGTCTATAATTTTACGCGCATGCTCGATGCTCCTCTACAATTCTTTTCATTAAAACACTCGTGTGAAGATCAACTTTTGGTCCTTACTCTACCCTACAAAAATGTTTTGGTAGACTTTCGTATCCTCGACCTCTTTCAGGCAGGCCTATAAAATTATTTTGAGCTATCCTCTTACTGAAATTGATAATTCAATGAACATTTTAGTCTATCCAAACACCTTTAGCCAGCAAAGTAATGGTAATGAATAGTGCAATTTCACTTCGCTAAATTGCATGCATGCTTGGAAAGCAAGAGTAGCCAGCTAGGCCAAACACAGACAAGATAAGGGGATGGAATAGATTATGACTTGCACATATGTATATGGATTATTTTATAAGGGAATTTGAGCCACATAATTTTGGGGAATTTTAATGGAGATATTGATTTGACGAACTCGTTTTGTGGGGGACAAAGTCTAGTTAAATCTTAAAGTAAGATGGGTTTTTTGTGTTTATACTTTTAGTGAACACTCTAGGGCCCTTAAGTTTTGGTCTTTGTATGCACTCGCTTATTTTCTTAAGCGAAGTGTGAAACCAAAATTTAGATCAATATCATGGAAACGTCAATGTAAATTAATATTAGAAAATTATATATTTATTTACTAATATTGAACGTTATAGTAGTATCATTAAATGTTTCATCTTGATATCGTTTATTTTGTCAATTATCTAAATAATATTAATTTATTTTGATTAAATCCGTTTAAACTTTTCTTGAATAGTTTAACAAAATCGATATTTAAAGAGTAATGACCTGATATTTTTTTTAGAAATATTTTAATTTTTGTGTCAAAAAGTTTTAAGTATGCTATCTTACATAATTTGCATAATAATAAAATTATATAATTTGAGATATATATCTTCTGAGAAGAGTAATGTTAAATTGAGTGATTGTCTTCAAACTTATTAGAGTTTCTACACAAATCATCAAGATATGAACAAGAAAAGGCATAAATTATTGAAGGCGAGATCGATAAACTCCATTGGCTTTTTCCTAGTAATAAGATTAGACCATAAATAATAATTAATCATTATCTCCATTGTATTGGGCCATTAATTATGCGCCTCAATGCCCAAACTCATGCTCATGGTATGGTCGTTCATCTCTTTTATTTTCATATTCAACATGTCTAACCTTTGTAAATGCCCCCACATCCATGGAATTGCGCATGAATTTCTATTCTTCTTAGGTTTGATTTGTTTTCTTGTGTGCTATCGACAACAACTACGATTTTATTTTATAATTCTTCGAGCACACCCGCATGAAAATTAGTAAAATAAAATCCCTTCATCAAATCAACCCTTTACTCATTATCATATATCATTTAACTTCATGTACTCTCGTCTCGATTGGAAAATTTTTACATCCTTATTTATTGTAAATTATAAATTTAATGTCCTAAATAAAATTTATAGATTAATTTTGTTATAATTTCTATTCACTATTTTCGTCATGACAAGGGATATTAGTTGGATAAGATCATGTTGGTCAAATCCACGAGCGGTAAAGATTTGGTTGGTTAGGAGTATGACCTCTTGATTTTTTATTAACTATTCCAACTAATTAATTGACAAATTGGATTTATATTGTGTCAAGTCATGTCAATATGTTAATAATAATATTAAAAATATAAATTTTAATATATAAAATACAAAAAAATTGTTGTGATTAAATTTATCATCGATGATAATGTATTTAAGAACTAGCTTGAAATTAAAATATTATTACTTTTAGCATGCAACTAATGCAGACTAGAAATAATAAATCAATAATTGGGCAGATACATTTATCAAAATAAAAAAGGATTTTACATATCTAATTAACATCCAAATTATAGAAGAATTTTAATTAAATCCACGTACTTTTCATGGCTCCTAAATGCAAAAAATTAAAAAAAAAGAAAAAAGAAAAAAAAAAAAGCATTATTTATTTTCCAGGGTGTATTTGGTAATTTTACTGTGGATCGGAACTTGGGAGTTGATAAGAGATCCAACCGCACGAGGGGTTAAAAAAGTTAGACGCGAAAGCGCTGTACCACGTCATCCTGTTCCATGGATTCTCCTTGTCTCCTCCCCTTCGGTTTTCTCTCTGACAGACCTTTCCTTTTTCGTTTCGATTTATTTCCATAATTACAATCATGCCACCCACCGAGTTAACTCAGAAGAATACTGTAATGAAATTTTCTTTTAAGAAAAATGGAAAAAGGAAAACAACCTAGAAATAAATATGTTAAATGGTTTCATATTTCCTTTCAAAAAAGAAAAGAGTTTCATATTGGTTGGTATGTATTAATTATTGAAAATTTTTGCTTTGAAGGAAAATAAAGGGAGGAGGAGCAAATCAGATCGAAAACGAAACCACTGATGGATATTGGATTATTAGAAGAATCAATTCAATCCCAAAGAAATATAGTAACATTAAATTAAAGAGTTCAATTTTTTATTATTTGAGTAAATTAAATTTAGTTGAACTTCAAATTGTTAATAATGTTTGTCAAATCACAGAGGTCCATTGTGCATGTGGAGACCAAGTCGAAGCAACTGTAATCTATTATTGATTAAGTAGTTTCTGACCGTACAATGAACATCAAACCAGCATGGTTAGCAGCGAAATTAAATTAATGTTTCCATTAATAAATTGGAAAATCAATCAAAAACCCACTTCCAAATCAGCAATTTTGGGAATTTTCGCCAACGAATTCTCGGGAAAATGGTATCTCACTATTTATCTCTGTTTTTATCGCATTGTGTGCTTCCATTCAGCTTGGCCAGATCAAACCAAAAAAGAAGAAGAAGAAGAAGAAGAAGATCAAAGCAGTAAGTTGATGAAACTGAAAGAAATTCCATTGACAAAATTTCCATCTCGTCAAAGAGAGACCCAAAATTCGTTTTAATGAAATACAAATCAAAAGATTCTTATCTCAGTAGTACATGATCTGTAGCTTCATTTCATTATTCTACTATCAAAATCTTCTATTGATTGTTTATAGTAATATCTACATACACAGAGACCATATTAATCTCATATTATAAAAAGGATTGACATATAATGAACCAAAATTAATTATCCCTCACTAGCTCGCTAGCTAAGCTATGTCTTTGAGTTTTGAGCTAACAATCGCCATACTCATGCCAGCAAACAAGCATGATTACACAGCGCCTGAGTATATAAAATCTTGCTCTTTGCTCTTTCACAAGACTACTGCATCTTCTGCCGAAGGATCTGCAAGGATTTCTCAGGTGCTTGTTGCAGAAACCTGCTGTACTGTTTTCTAGCTTCATTGAAGTAAATTTTTTGAAACGACTGAAGCTTTCTTCTTATGAAGATGATGATCTTGTTGTGATGTGGTGTAAACTAGTGAAGAAGAAGAAAATTTTGCAGGATGGGGCAAAAGAGAGAGAGATAAGAGGGTAGAGATTCCTTATTTCTTTGTAGTTCGGTGATGAACTTTAAGAAGGGATTTTGGGGCTTATATAGGGTTGATTAGATTAAGAGCGTGCTAACTTTCTTTGCATACAAAGACAATTATCCTTTTTCTTTTCCTCTCTTTTTTCTTTTATCTTTTCTTTCTATATATTTATTATCAATATTGTGAGATTTCTTGTGCTACCTTTTCTTTGTATAAATTATTATATACAAATTAATATAAAATAATAATATTAATTAATAAAAATAAAATATTAATATAGTAAATAAATATAAACAATATAAATATATAATAATTAATTTTATTTAGTTAAGGTGGCTTTTTGTATATAATATAAAAAATATTATATCTTTAATATTATTTTTATTATTATATAAAATATAATTATTATAAAGTTTATATAAAGTTTATCATGTTTTTCAGTATGTCAAAAAATTTATAAACCTTAAATTTATTATATAAATGTGTTTTAGTGCAGGATGCTTAGTCGAAACTTAAAAATTAAATATAAAAAAATAAATTTATTTCATAAAATTAAAATGTATGTGCATAAAATTGTGGTTATTAATTATTTAATTATTATACTGAAACAGTAAGTCATTATTGTGAAAGAGAGGGACAAAATCTCTTTTAAGTTATATTTTTTACATGAAATAATAATTATTTTTAGGATATTCTAACTAATTTATTTTAAATATATTTTTCTATTTTAATATATTATTATGAATTAAACAAAATTTCTAAAATAATTAAATACCATTAAAAGAGCTTTTATTGGTATTTAATTATGTAACAAGGAGTGAAAGGTAATTTAACAAATGAGATGCACTGGCTTCCATTAAAACAGAAGATTTAATTATTTGGGATTTGATCACCTTTCTATGATAATTAAGAATTATAGATGTTTGTTAGAGGATAACGAGGTTATCATAATTAATTAAAAATTAATTATTTTAATATTATTTTTTTGTTTGTTCTTAAATATTTTTAAATTACAAACTTAAGATTTTATCAGAGTTTCTGCGGATCTTTTTCTTGGTTTCCTTCGTTGACTGATGACCAACCGCATACTGTAGAAAATTGATCGTGCGGATGTCAGGGAATGTTTCTACCGTTAGATTGGTTTTAATCATTGCTGATTGAATCATCGAACGATCAGAAACTTGGTTTAGACTTTTTCTAGAAACCTATTTCAAAAATCATTTTAGTAGTAAATAAACGTAAAATAAAATCTATTTGAAACTTAAAAAAAAAAATGTTCAATATTGTCTGTTATCCAACAACTGAATAAAATTTTATTTTATCTAATCTATAGAAAATATAAAATAAAATTATTAATTACAATAAACAAATACATATATTGTTACTTTATAGTTTTTTTCGCCTAATCATGCAGTAGACAATATTTCTTATCACAAATAAATTAGTTTGAAGATTGAAATGTATAGTTTATTCTTACATGTTTTTAGAATTTATTTCACTTTAATTTATTAAAATAAACCTATCTTAGGATAAGGTCATTAACTTAAAATTTTTTTAATTGTGTTTAATTATGTAAAAATATAATTTTTTGTATAAACCAATTCGTAAAAGAATATATCATTATTAATTTATTATTGATACTAATCTATATATTTTCTCAAATAAAAAAAATAAATTAAACCTACGTCAATAATATACCCTTATCATATCAATATGCCTTGGAGTTTGTACATATAACAATATTTTCATGTTATTTCAATAATTTTTTATATTTTCCAATAATCTCTTTTTTAAGAGCGGTCTTATTTAAGAAAAGATTTATTTTTTAAAAAAATACTATTCGATTTCTTATTTTTAATATCTTATTCAATATATATATATATTCTCAATTATTAATATATGTTTCTTATTGTGAATTTTTATGTTTATCCTTTACCCATGTGGCAATTTATATTCTTACAATAATAATATATAAAAACTTTTAAAACTTAAATAAACAACCCTCTACTATTTACATAATAACTTTCTTCATTGTAACGAGGAGAGATTTCCATTTGAGGTGTTCTAACAATTAAAGACTCAGTAAGATTCTGTATATTATTTATTTTCCTTCGTTTTGAAAATTCTTAATAATAATAACAAGAACACTAACAATAATTTATTATAGATATTAATATTAATTTTTGAACTTCATTTTTATTATTGTACTGGAAAAAAAAATCCTCAAGGCATGTATACCTTTTCAGATTCTTTATAGAGCAGACAAAGTTAAATTTTGTGTAGTTTTAATCTCTTTTCTATGCTAAGAAATTTAATATATGAAATCTATTTTATTATAAAGTTTTCAGAATTTATATTGATGAGACTACGATCGACGCTTGATATATTTAGTCATTTATTTTTTGCATTGTATCATTTCCAATTTCTATTCCAGTTTTACTAACTTTAACTTCTATCTGTATAATTCGTTCTCCCTTTCTCTGTTTTTTTTACCTTTTAAGTTCATTTGAACTCTTCCATTTCAAGTTAGCGATACGTAAGATCAGTTACCCAATTTATTTATTATTTGAAGAAGAATTCTTTTTTGATCGAAGAAGAATCAGAACTTTAATATAAACAAATGAAATGGGCTGTTTTCAAACTATAATTTTCCTCTAAAAATCATGAACCTCAAAAAAACAATAAACAAATCCTGTGAGCTGGAGCTTCCTGATTTATCACCATTCATCCACCATTCTTCTGTAAAATGTGTTCAGGATTCCTATATGCATCGAAAATAGAAAATTACAGAGTTTGAATTTCAACCTCGGAGATTGAATAGTCTTTCTTTAGGAATGGTAAATGACTTCAGAATCCAAAAATTCCTTAATGTTAACAATAATTTATTGCTTTTAAAAAGCTAACAAATCTGATCACAATTGTATTTTCATGTGGAGTTGCAGAGTTTTCCAACACATGCAATGTTCGGAATGTGAAACCAACAGTTTCATTATAGTCGACATTATTTTTGACCAAGTCGACGATTTTTTATTTTTTAAATATTTTCCAAGAAGAATATAGGGGGCATTTGAGTTTACTTAATCCTGATTAATTATTTTGAATTCAATAAGATCCTAATTATTTTGAATTCAATAAGTCCATTGCATGAATTTAAGTTATGCAATGGACAAAACGTAGATCCTAATATTGTTCGAAACAGAAAAAAAAAGGTAGTAAGAAGGATTAATTTCAGATACTGGCTCATTTTAATTAGCAAGTGTTAGTTATTTTAATTGAAAATCCTGAATTAATATAAAAGAATATAAGTTTATTATCATCCAATTTATTTTATGGTCCCTATACGGATACTTTGGAATTATATTTAAACTTTCTTATGGTGTAAATACTTTAATCAAACCCGTCGCGTTTTAAAATTTAATAAAATAATGCGAACTAACTAGTAATAAAATACATGAAGTAATTAGACAGATATAAATTCATACGAAAATTTGTCTAATTTTATATTTGACGTTTATTTGAGATTTATAATAATTTTTCGGATAAGATAATTTTGAGATGCACGAATTTAAAAAATGTAACAAGGCCATAGGTTTTTTGTAAACTTTCAAGGCCAAATTCTTTTGTTTTAAAAGTTATTCAAATATTTTTCTATTTTAAGAGTATTTTAGTTTTTTTATTTTACTTTTATTTATTTAAAATTTTATATTTAAACACTTATTAGGGCGAATATTTTCGGAGCGGCGTTTTGAATAAAATAAATTATTTTGAGATTTGATCAAACTTTTAAACCGAGTATATACATTTTAAACCGATTTTATTCTCTTTCTTTCCCGTTCTTTATCGTAAAATCAAGAGTCGAAGCTCAAAATTAGGAGAAGACTAGACTTTCGCGTTGAATTGAATCACTCGGCTGGCTTTAGTTGCCTAGCGAAGAGGAAAAGAAGACATTAAGCCAGTAAAACAGCTACCCTCTTTCTCGTATCAAAATGAAAACCAGAAACAAAGGCTAGCGTCCGCTGAGCCGGTTCCAATCATTTGGCCAAGTCCCCGTTGTAGTCCCACCAGTTCAAGTGGTGTGTAGGTAGCCAAATCAATGTTGGCAAGACACTCATCCAAACATAAATATACATATGAAGCATCATTCGAATATGAGGAAAACACTGGAGAAGCATCAAAAATAGAATGAGAAGCGAGAATTGCCAGGTTACGAAAGTATAGTATCTTACAAAAGCGGTTGGCTCCTAGGGCAAGATAAGAGAACTACTCATCAAGTGTGCGCTCATATTCTAAATTCTAAATGACTTGTCATTAGGTAAGTTAGTGTTCCCCATCGAAAGGCGTAACAACGATCTAATACCTAGAAAATGAAAAATGCCAAGAATCAAGAACTTGCCTTATGGAAGCTTCTTTCAATGAGTTCGAATAATAACTTCTATTTAGGCAAAAATAAGTCTACTTGTACTAGTGGCTTGCGCCTCTTAGAACTCCTTTCTTTTTCGTTTGGTACACTTCTACTTCTACGAGGCCCATATTCACAGTACGGATTTTGTAACGATATTTTTCAGTCCATTAATTAATAGGCTTCCGCAATGATATTATATACTATAAGCATTTCATCCCCCTAAATGAATACTTGACTCAATGAAAATTATGTAGTCTAGAGTGAGTCTTGCCTGCAAGCGAACTTATTCTACAAATTGGGTCTCGAAGGTTATTACAGTTCGAAGTTCTAATAAGATGTCGAAGATACGTAGGCTAGCATAGGTGTTATCACTCACCTAATTATGAAAGTCAATCCCCACAGGAAACTGCGTATAGTACTAGCTTATCTCAAAATTTTTGTGAGCACATGCCACTTCAAAATTGTAGTAGAACGTATTTAATTCATAACTATTTTTTAATTCCATGATATATTTAATTACTTGACATTTATTAAATAAACTATTTATTCAATTGATAACTTCGTTCCAAAATTGTGGAAATTAATCTACAACATTGGAGAATTGGTCCATAATCTGAAAATTAAGACTTAAAAGAGCATGTTTTAAAAGATAAAATATTAATTGTTAGTTTAAATATAAATAAACTCCACCAAAAATCACTGTTACCAAACACTTTTATAATTTTGCTTCTAAAAATAAGTAAAAAGCAGTTATACTAAACATACTCAAAACGTCATGAATTAAAGTTTATGATCATGAAAAAAAATAAATTGTCTTTTATTTAAAAATAAATTATCATGTAATTATAAATCATGGTTTAGTGGTAATCATATAATTTATTCTTCTAACCTCAAGATTTGAGGTCCAAATCTACTCCTGTTAATAATAAAAAAATCATGATAATAAATTATTATGGCTCTAAAAGTATTTTCACATGAACTATTGCCAAATATATATTTTTATATTTTCTTTTTGATGAAAAGAAGTTAAAGAAACTCTTTGTTATTATTTTTTTTTTGAGCAAAAAAAATTTAAGAACTTACTTTAATATCAAATATGTTATTCCACTTGAACATATATTGATGATATACACATTATCATGGAAGACTAACATCTTGCCCGCACCATGTTTTCCATTTCCATTTTACTTCTAATTATACATAAAACCCACGAACTGTATAAATAAACGTATAAAATACATTAATATAAAAAAGAACCACGTAGGAGATTGTGCCATTATTATTCATTTTTTCATGGTTTGGTTGTTTCACTTACATGGTTGGTCTTGGTAGAACACATTGTTGAGCCAAACACGTGAGAATTTATGTATCTGCTCGGTGCAGAATTGTGGTGGAAACCCTTTGGCAAGCAATCGTTGACGTCTCGGCTGCCAAATGGATTACGCTCATAGCTTGTTTTAGGCTTCAAAGTTGCATAGTTTGCCGAATTCAATGGGCTGGAAGCTGCAACAGCAACCCAATTTGTTCCTCTCATAGTTATTGGTGGAGAAGATAAAAGCAGCCAGAAATAGAAGAATACAGGGAAAAAATTGCCAGACATTTTGAAATGGATCATGAAGATTATGGTTTTAAGTTTTTGTGTCAATTTTATGGAAAAAGAAGAGAAGGGGGTTTGGCTTTAAATAGGCTCGTGAGTAAGTGAAAAATGTAGATATGCTATGACCAATGGCAAAGTATGCATGGTCATCGATATACAATTAGCCAGCCTAGCAAAAGCTGGTTCTGATGTGATGAAAAGCAGCTTCTGCAACTGCAAGCAGAGACACAAAAGAAATCACAATTTGACAATGAAAATAAATATGCCCGTGCCTGAAATAATTACGGGTTCCGAAGTTTCCTGTGCATTAGTTAAATTCTTCGAGGAGCCATCATCGATAGACCATAGTACTGATAAATGTTCCATCTCATTTTGCACTCGGAAAAAATTTGAATTCTCTTAGGAATATTATGAAGTTGAAAATTGTCTGTAAATGACTCCATTTCAACCTAGTCATTTAGGAAAAAATATATTTTACTTAAAAGGTTATATTCAAAACACCCACGAGCAATTTATTTATTTCATCACGTAACCATTGTTAGCACTTAATTAGCAGGATATTTCACGGAGGTCAACTTGGTCCAAGCGAAGATTCTCGGCAAAGTCAGCGGTATCACCCTCTCTCTATTACAGATGGAGCTGAACGGTCTACATGGCAAAGTAGCTTGCCTGTTCAGCCAACCCATATCTTTTCGTCATCTTATTCTGTTAGGTTTAATTTAACAAAGATGGCCTTATATATTAATGTATTAAGGCTATTATAAAATAAATTTAATAAAGTATCTATAGAACATATTAAGACCAACTCTATAATTGCAGATCCGCTTAATAAAAAACTCCCACCAAAAGTCTTTTATGAGCATACTACTCAATGGAGGTAGTATTTCTTAAGAATATATATAGTTGGAGTTTGAGTTTCTTATTTGCCTTTATGTATAAATACATGTTACGATTAAATTCAGTTAAAGTTATTTTAAATATTGATCATGAACTTTGTATTCATATTTAATAATAAAATATTTGGTTATTCAATTATTTAGTTATTTGGTTTATCTTTGAACTTATTTAAAATGATCTCACCAAAAGTTGGACTAGTTAAAAATAGGTATATTTAGATCACCTTGCATGTAATTTTCACGTTTCACATTTATATTTGTTCCATATCATTTAGTTATTTCAATATATGTGATCATTGATGGGTTTAGTTATGATTAAATATAATAAAAGGTTCATTGATCCTATATTAGTATAATTGATGGACCGAATTATTTAGAGATACAGTCACTAATGATAGTAAATTTTGAATACTCATAAGGTTATTTTAATACATTATATATATAGCTTAAGTGAAAGATTGTTGGGTTTAATTAAATAAAGATGGGCTTATATGTTAATGTATTAAGGCTATTATAGAATAAACCTAATAAAGTGATCTTGTAAAATAAAAGTAACATGAGCTTTATGCATCTAATTAAACATGGGGTATTTTAATATATTAATGTATTCATAAAGTATTTATAAGATTATTTTAATACATATAGCTCAAGTGAAAGATTGTTGGGTTTAATTCAATAAAGATAGGTTTATATGTTAATGTATTAAGGCTATTATAGAATAAACTCAATAAAGTGATCTTGTAAAATTAAAGTGATATGAACTTTATATATCTAATTAAGCACGGGATATTTTAATATGTATAGAGATCGAGTTGTATTTCTATTCAATAATAGATCGATTAGAATTAAGTTTAATAAAATAAATTTTTTATTCTATGATTATGATCCCTGAAAATAATATAAAAGGGTATTTTTTTGCAAACCCATCAATAAAAAAAGCATAACCCTAAAAAATTACTTTTAAAAGAGTATAACTAAATTTTTGTAAATTTTCTATAAGGAAGAAAACCAATTCCCCCCCTATGGTTTATTGAAATGATACATACCCCTTGTCAGAAAATTTGAAATAAAAATTCTCTTACTATTTTTTAAAATGATAAATACCCCATTCACTAAAGATAAAATAAATATTTTTATCATATAAATCTTTAACTTTTATCTCATAAACCCATTAATTAAAATAACTAATTTTTATTAAAAAATATTTTAAATTTAATTTCAAATTTTAATACTTTAATTTATAATATTTTATATTAAAAAATATA
>JAWDEX010000009.1:9831741-9854918 GCA_035221805.1 Trichilia hirta
ATGTAGTAAAATAATCTTAATATATTTTATAACTTAATTGAAACTAATTAAAGAGTTATTTTAATTAAAAGATAAAATTTAATTTTAACAAAAAAATATCTTTTCTTTTAACTAATTGATATATTTTGAAAAGAAAATGTGAATAAGATATATTTTTTAACAAACTAATATAAAAATTAAAGAAATTTGATGTTAATTTTTAAAAGGTATTTCTAAGTATTCTTTGTATCAATTATCTACAAAGAATAAAGGCCTCATTTACCAAGCATTCTTTGGGCCAAATATTTACAAAGAATCAAAATTTTAAACAAATCAAACTTATTGCAAAAGTATTTTATGCAATCATTTAAAAAGGTTAAACATGAATGCACAAAAGTAAGATTAAGAATATACCTCTACAAAGACAAAAATGTTAATCTTATAACCTAAGTTAGAAAATTCAGAAAGACATAAATTAAGTGATATTTTTTAAATGAAAATATGATATATGAGTATCGAATAGAACTCCTTTTATGGATAAAAAGGAAAGCTAAAGGGATACATTAAGTGCCAAAATAATTAATAGAATTTTTGATAATTTTAGTTAAATTCATGTACCCAATATTAAGAAATCATTCAACATTAAATTTTGATGAAATTTATCTACTATGTTTAAATGAAATTGTTGAACTTTGTCTTATTGTTTTATAGGCAGTTGAATCTGATCTTTCTGAATTGTATAGTCTAAGTTATTGCTTAAACACTAAAGGTAGGTCGATCTGGGCCTGTAGTGTAGATGGTCTCAATTTCAACACAATTTTGTCCCCTTAAACATTTAAATTTGATGATTATTATGATAATAACTTTAGAAGCTTTTTTGGTTAAAAAGTCAATCTTATTATTCTATTTTTTTGTCAAAAAAAGGTTAAACATTAATTCTAAATAAAATTAGTTTAAATATGCGGCTAAATATATGTGTAAATTAAGAGAGTTAATTATACTATAAAGTGCAAAATGATAAATTTAACTCTTTATAAATTTATATTTTCAAGTATTTATCACATTTCTAAGATGATAGGAAATTGAAAGCATCTACAATAAAAATAAAATAACTTTTTGATTTTCAATCAAGGATCTATGCGATAAACCAAAGTGTTTTAATGATTAGATAAATTCAAAATTCATACCTTCTACATTTAGATGAATTAATGAACCACAAAACACAAATTTAGGATTTGTGACTCTACAATATCTATATAATTAGAAGGGAATGAAGTTTAAGTGCTAGCTCTTTCGATTTCTTCTCCTCATGTCAATTGATCTCCTCACGTGTTTCTTTCTCAAAGGAACTCATAAGTAGAAAAAATGTAACCCTAAGCAAACTTGTCTATATATAATGAATTTTTAAGGGTTTTATGGTCTTACATTGTCTTGTTTTAATAAACTTATTAATGAAAAAAAAATAACCCATATAACCTTACTCTTAAGGCCTAATCTATTATATAAAGTTTAAATTAACATATTTAGTCCAATTTTATATAATAGATTTAGTTAAAACCCAATAACTAAATAATATAAAGAGCCCTCAAATTATGATAAATTTATCTTATAAATTTATACTTTCATTGTTTCTGATTTTATGTACAGCTCAATAGGTTCTCATAATATTGATAGTGATACCAAATTCTAATTTTAGTGTCACAAGTCATAAGTGCTGTCTAACAACATATCATGACTATCCAAGTGACAAGAATGTCAATGGTTTAATATTACTTTTATCTATAATCAATGATACCATTGATAAGAAACGGGATTGCATACACGCACAACAAAATTTTAAAATTTTTTTGAATCCAATCAAGGATCCATACGATAACCTAATGCTTTATGAGTTTTTAATTTATTCATTTTTTAGATGATTGACTTGATGAACCACTAAAATGCAGATCTTCAAATCCCTATCTCTATGGTATCTACATGATCGAGTATCAATAGAACTTCAGAGTGCTAACTGAAGGATGGCTTTCATGTAAAACCTAAAGGATCATTTGTTTTAATTTTATGCATATTAATACACTAAACACATTTAGCATGCTATTACTTAGGGTTTAATGGAATACATACCTTAACTTGCTTTTTCCACCAAGCTTGAAGTCTCTCCTAAGCCTCCAATGGTATCCACACACTAGAAGGAAGATGATGGAGTTGATGGTGAGTAGTTAGAGACTAACTTTGGCTTACAAAATAATTTTGCAAACCTTTTTCAAACTAAGTTTGTTTATCTACATATATTTACTCTTAGTTTGCATAAAAAAGAATGGAAACCAAAAACAACCCCTTGCTTTTCGTTTCCTTCTCCTTTCTTTCCTTTCTTGCTCTTTGAAAAATAATGGTAAGGCTTAGAACAAAATACCACAGTAAGCTTATATTTTATGCTTTCTTAGTTGTTTCTTTTTCTTTTGTTCAAAAACAAAGCAAAATTGAATTGATTCCAATCTAACACTAATCTCCCACGTATACAAACGTTAACCATTAAAAAATTATATTCAAAAATGAATTTGAGTCCATTTAATACAAGTGGAAGCTAGGTGTCAACCATTAAAACAAAAACAAATTAAAAGAAAACACTTGTAGGCATTTAATTGGCCAAATTTATTTGTTATTATCTAATAATAATTATATTATAACATATTATAATATAAATATTATTATAACTTATTATAATAGTATAATAAATTATTTAATTAAATAATTTATATATCTATATATAAAAGCAATTTTCTTGGCCATTTGATGAAAAACAAGAATTAGGAATATATATAATGATGATATTTGGCAAACTACAATAGTGCCATGTGTCATCCAAATATTCATTTAATATTAAATAACGATTATTTAATATTTAATAAATAAACACTTTATTTATCCATAAATAAATACTTAACCTTTATATGTAATAAATAAATAATTTTATTTATTACTTGATATATCAAAATATATATTTTCAAATCTCCATTAATATTATTAATTTTTTCTAACCAACGAGTGCTAACTTAATGACATTGGTTTTTTCCATGATCAACTACTATTTATTGTATGTGACCCCCTGGATTAACCATAAACTAGACATGAGTAAATACGAACACATTCGTATAATTTTAGTATAACTCCTTATAACCAAAATTTATAATGATCATGAGTTATCTCTAGCAAAATATCATGACCCCTAGAACAAAGAGAATAAAATTAAGATAAACTTATATAGTCCTACTTACATGTAATAAGGTCCTTCTACTGTCTGCTCCCGATTGAGTGCAGATCATGATTTAGTCAAATCTCTGACTCAATCATAGGATTAAAATCTCAATCATAAATAGAATTTACAAATTCAAAAACTCTTTTTTAAAATTCGTATACTCTGACCAGAGATTTAATCGCCGTAGATGATAATTTTGCCTAAGATCTCAAGCTCAAATATCTGAGCTAGTAGATTTTATCTTGATTATCATCTGTTCTCATATAATAAGAACACATTGCTATCAAGCTTCTTTCATCAAGCATGGCTAGCCCAGTGCAATATACACAAGTGAATGATGTGCCTCACTATAGATTGCAGCCATGATATCTCAGGTCTAAGGACTAATGGTACAATAGTTAGGCTGTGTGATTAATCATTGATTGTGGATATTCATCCATATAATTAATCACATTTGGTCACGTTCAGTATCAAATTCTTAAACGTGGTACTCATGTTTATACTCTTATGACATGAGACTCGTCACCCAACTATTAGTATCGAATACTAATCATTGACAGCAATAAAATATGCTAATCATATAATATTATTATTCCTGATGACATCATCTCAATCAGGAACTAATGTTGAATGTATTTAAATTAAAGATTCTGTTCTCATATCTATAACTCTTTATAGATAGAATCTCAACACATAATACATACAGAAATATATTTTGCATTAATAAAAAAATAAATAAGTAGCAATTGAATATAATACAAGATACAAAAAATGCTATTTTATTATTTGTAAATATTTTTACAAATAAATACGAAGTTTATATACAAAAAAATAATAACTCCGAACCATATGACATGATCAGTTCTATGGCATATCTCTAATATCATAGACTGTTAAAATCCTAATATTAATTCTCTTTTGAATCATCGATTATATGTTAATATTATGCTATGGCCACAGACTTATAATCAAGACATCATATTGACATTCGATTAGGGACTTGATTCAGATTGGGGCAGCAAAAATTCTTAACCCAATATGTCAGGCCAATGAATCTCATTTTGACTTTCAACCAAAAACCTATATAAATAAAGTATACTCAAATCGACTTCTTATATAAGATGTGATTATCCCTGCACGTATACAACATACAAAATATATCTATCTATATAAAGTTTGATTTCAGACAGGTCAAAAGATTACGTCGCACACTATTATAATCTATTGATAAATTATTGATTACACGTTTACTATGTGATTTAGCGATATTCGGTCTTATTCGATAAATAGTTTATTAACTATAAATTTACACTAATACCCTTATGATAATAAATATATTGTTAACCCATATATATTATCAAATAATATCATTAGGCGGCATCTAATATATCTATTTTGTAATAAAATTGTCCATTCAACATCACATACGTAGGGAACGTATTGGATAATTTATTTAGTAATTTAAATAAAATTATATAGACAATTTACATACATTTATTATTTATTTGCATGAAAAATAAGGAAAGCAGCAATGTATGTAAATAAAGAACTATTTTTTTTATTAATATATAAAAGTTTATACAAGATCATAAGCCTTGAAACCGATAACACAAATAATTTTTAGGGCACACACTAATATTATTAACTATATTGAATGATTTAAGTCTAATATTTTATTAAAGAAGATTTTTAATTCACTTCTTATTTTATTTCACTGATAGGATTTAAATTTTATATCAAATATCAAGTTTAAACCTATATCAATTATTAAATAATCAAATTATTTTAATAAATTAATAAGTAATTTATTATTACGAGATTAATAAATTAACTATTAATTTATTATCTTATACGTTGGTATGTGTTTATCAATTTACTCCCACTAAAATTCTATTAATTCTAAAATGATTAAAAATTTATTTAAAATTAGTATTCTATTTAATTTTAATCTGATGTAATTTTTTCTGTTTGATCGGAATATATTTGAGTTTGAAAATTTTAATTTTAATAAATTAATTTTTGTTAATAATACTAATTTAATTAGTAGTAAATGAGATTTATGATTTGAATTTATATTAATAATAATTATTAATAATATTTAAAAATTTTTAAAATTTTATATTTTTTTTCTTTTAGGATAAATTATCAAAATAACCCTCATCGAGACCAACTTTGGTTGGCGTGCAAAAGTAAAATTACATTAAAACTTGATAATTTAGAATTAAAATTACTTTAAAACTCGATGCGTTCAAGAGGAGCCAAAATAGTTTGTGGCAAGAAGGCATAGAAGTAGGCAATGGTTGGCCTGAGTGCTCCTTATGCGTGCGCGATGCTATGGGCAATGCGCCTGTTTACTAGCGGGCTAGCTGGTGCATATGGCACACATGCACCGAGCAGCCCACACAGCTGCGCCTTCCTCTTAAATTTATACCATTTTCACTGTTTTTATGATTTTTCTTCAATTTTTTCAAAATAAAACACTACCAAAATAATTCTAACACATTTCAACACATTCTATAATATATCAAATACATTTAAACTAGTTCATAATTAATCAAAAACAAATAAATCAATATGAAAATCATAGGATATCCATAGAATGCTTTATGGACAATTTTAGTACCTAAGCATTTTTCATACACAAACCATATGCAAAATATTTCAAAAACACTCCATTTGCATACATAACATGTTAAAACATGTTAATCAATATTAACACACTTAACATGCTTATGACATATTAATTCATAAACCAAATTTATCAATTAAAATTTTCATATTATCATCCAAATAACAATATAGAATTTCACCAATACTTTCATCAAAAACATAACTAACCAGGCTACCTATCAATCCTATATAAATATATCAATATCTTCTAAGATCAAAGCATATATAACAACCAAAAATCTAGGTTTTGATACCATTTAAAAGTTGCTAAGACATGCTTAACCATCCTATGATCACTCATGGCATATAATGGTGAGTTATGCATGTTTTTTTTTTAATTTTTTTTCATATGATTAAATATTTAAATCAATTAAGACAACAAATTTACGTTTTAGGCTTTGATTAAAATGCTACAAATGATATTTGAAAGCTGCTAAGGTATGCTTACCCATTTTAGGATCATTCATGGCATATAATGGTAAGTTATGCATACTTTTTTTTTAATTTTTTTTCTTATGATTAAACACTGTAATCAATTAAGATAATAAATTTATCTTTTAGACTTTGCTTGAAATGCTACAAATGGTCTCCTATGTACCTCTAAAGTTTGCATACACCAATATGAAGTTAATAGTTCAAATTGATACTTACAAAAATCTAGAACTCCATCAAAGTTTCGCCAAGCTTTTCTTAGTTTTTTATACTTAGAAAAATATCATATAACTACAAGTAAAACAAGAAACTGTGAAAAAAAAACTTTTCTTTTCTTTCTTCCCTTTTTCTCTCTCTCTTTTCTTTTCTTTTTCTATGAAAAATGATGAAAGAAAGCTTAGGTATGTATCCCCTCCTTTGCACCATAGCCTAAGCTTAAAGAACATAAGTGAATCCCATTCATTCAATTCTAATTTTGCTCTGCAGGTATAAAGCACTAAAAACACTTGTTATTGGTTCATTTTGTTAAAGATAAACAAAAAAAAAATGATGAAAAATAGGCTTTACACATGGCATAATATGATTGTTTAGGATTTCAAAACTTTATTCATTTTTTATTAATCGTTATTAATGGATAATAACACTAATAAATAATTAAGAATATATATATATATAATTTAAAATTTTTTGATTTAATTCTTTAATCAAATTAAAGAATTTATCTTAACCATATATTTTATTAATTAATATTTAAGAAAAATTTGACATTTAATAAAATCATATTATGCTATTTGTCATTCAGGAATTTATTTTAATTAAATAATAATTATTTAATTAATAATAAATAAATAATTTTATTTATTAAATTATTGATATGTAAATATATTTTTTAGGTTTTCATATATCAATAAATTATATTTATGATATATTAAAATTATTGAAATATTTCTTAAATGTACGAGTGCTAACTCATCACTATCGAAAAATTTATTGTTTACTTGAAAAAAATTAAAAAATATAATTTGATTATTTTATCGAATCATATTTTATTTTTGTCAATACGAAAACGTTATAACTATTGATAATAACTATTGGCTATTCTATATGATTTCCTAAATTCACCGCGAGCTAGACATAATTATATACAAATATTTCACATCATTTTAATACAACATATTATATTCGAAGTTCTTAATGATTACCAGTGATCTCTAGTATGATATCATGATCCCTAGATATGATGAATAAAAATTTTAAACTAGCCCATATAATCTTACGTTCAAGTAGTAAAGTTCCTCCACTGTCGACTTTCGATTGGGTACGGACTATAAAATTATCAAATCTTTAACTTAATCATAGGATTAGAGCTCATATCATATATAAAATCTGCTCATTAGTAAAATTTCTTTTTGAATATGCATACCCCGATTAAAGATTTAACTCTCATGTATGACACTCATGCTTAGAATCTTAAGCTTAAATATTTGAGCAAGTAGATTTCATCTTGATCATCATCTGTCCTCGTACAATAAGAATATATTGTCAATAAGCTTTTTTTACCAAGCGTGACTAGTCCAATGCGATATACACAAGTGAATAATATACCTTAGTGTAAAGTATATCCGTGATATTTCAGATCAAAAGACTAATAGTACACTGGTACAGTTGTACGACACATCATTGACTATGAATGATTACTTATATGATTTGTCATGTTTGATTATATTCAATAATACATTTATAAATATAATACTTATATTTTTGCTCTTGTGACATAAGACTCATCACCCAACTATTAGCATCGAATACTAATCATTAGTAGTAATAAAATATATCGATTATGTAATGTCATCATTTCTAATGATATTATCTCAATCGAGAATTTATTTAGATATATTTAAATTATAAACTCTGTACTTATACTTATAATTCATTATAAATAAAATCTTGACACACAATATATCATGAGATCTCATTTTACATTAATTATCATATTATAAATAAAATAGTAACTGAATAAATGCAAAATGATATAAAAAAAATGTCATTTTATTAATTCTAAATAAATTTATAACTAATTATAATATTATATATACAATAAAATAATATCTCCAAAAAATATAATACGATTAATTATAGGACATATCTTTAATAGATTCTGGCTATTTATTCTCCTCACTCTATTTGTATTGATAAAATAGATATTCCGTATTTCTTAGATTAGAAATAAAATAAAAATTAGTTAGCAATAAATATATTAAAATAACATGATGTTGTAGTATTGCTTTCTCATTTGCTTGACAAGCCTAACGTTCTGAGTGATTGTTATTAAAAGTTTTGGCATTATAAATCATAACAAGAACACTGCCATCTTAAAGGAAGCCTAAGTTTAATGTTCTTTAGTAATTTGAATATCTCAAATCCTGTAACATTCAAGTGATTTTTGAAGGTTTTGGCCCCGCGATTTGCGATTTGTTAAATTGGATGTGAATTATCTTCTTCAACGGGAACAAATTAATTTGATACAATTAAAAATTTCATTAATTCGACTTGAGCTATTTTTTTCTCTTTTTTAATCAATGAGGTCAAAACAGTGAGAATATCCTGGAGCATGCAGGACCACGTAATTAACACAAGTATATAAAAACAAAGGTTAAAAATTAAACTAATAAAAATACTGAAGAAGTGATTATAAATTAAAATATTTCAACTTGGGCGAGCTAATTACTAATTAAATTAGAGATTGCACTGTTTAAAAATTATTTTACATTTGGGAAAATTACATTGCTTGAACATTAATTTACTATTCACATGTTATGGCTTTTAATTTGATCAAATTTTAATAAAAAAACTTATAATATGTACTTGTTCTGAAAAACGACTTCAGTCTTTAATAATTATTTTCTACACCCTGAAGTTAAACTTCTTACAGAATTCATATTATAATATCAAAATAATTAACAAAATTGATTGTCATTTATGCTCTGAAGTAAAAATTGAAAGATCCTTAATTTGCCTAGTTTTAAATACTATATATAGAGGTAAAACTCCACCTTTGTAATTAAACATGATACAAATGTACATGTGAAAGTTAATTCGATGAAGAGATATTGCATATTGATATAGATCTTTTGGTTTATTAAATATTAATCAACATCATAATCGATTAATTGTTGACTGAAAGGGGAAAAAAACTGCGAATTCACAATAATTAAATATCATAATTTTACCTGCGTACTCTAACATAGAAAGAAATAAAAAATTCATACTCAAAATAAGATTGTTGATGGTGATGATATCACCTAAACGTTAATCAGAAAGAGCCTACTCTATTTCTCTTAGAATACTGTCATTCATATAAAATATGATTAATTAATGTCACAAAATTGAAAGATTAATAATGATGTAAAAAAAATTCAAGTATTTCATATATTATAGATATTAATTAAAAAAATAAATTTTGTATCTTGACTTTTTAAGTATAAGATTATTGTTAAGTTATAGGACAACTGTTCAATAATAGCATCTTGTCTTTTACTGAAGTCATTATTCACTGAAAGATTTTAGCCCTTCGTGTCATCCCCAAACAGAGGGGAGGCACGGAATTTTGGTGCTACAATTCATCACAAAAGAACCTCTTCCATGACCCTCTTCTATAAACGAGTACCTCGAACAAATCCTTCTTCGACCTACTTCTCCCTTTCTCTCTTTCTTCTACATTTTGATTCTTTTATTATAAAGAAGCCAGGTATTGACCCGTTCAGTTCTTCAAAAGCAACTAGATTTTGATCCGTTCTTAGCTTCCATCATCCACAGATTTGGAATCTCTTTTTCTTCTCTCCTTGTTCGTACAGACAGATCTTCTAGTTTAGCTGTTCTTCTTATTTTTTAGGTTTTGTTTTGGAAACAGTAATTTCTTTTTTCAATTTAGGGTTCTCTCTGTGGTGGTCCTGCAGTAGAAACCATATACCTATTTGTCATTTGCCACGTAATATCAACTAACTAGCATAATCTCTCTTCCCTTGTTCTTCCTTTACCTTTTCCTCTCAGTTTCATGTAAATAATAAAGTTACAGAAATTATTCTTTTTTTTTTTAAAGTATTCATTATTCCTTTTTTCATGCCTGAATGGATGACTAACAGTCAGTCACTCAGTCATTGTTTGCTGATGCATCATCATCAAGATTCACATGCTGATGTTTGAAGCGGTGGGAATCTTGATGATGCTGCATCGGCCATAAATGACTACACATACATATAGAACAAGCCAGCAATTTCATCAAGAAGTGCGGATCTATATTATCTGTTGATCCAGGTGAATGATTGTCAATTAATCCTGAGATCTTGTTGTTCCTTTCTTGGTGGGATTGTATTTGATTAATCAATCTATTTCTGTTTACATAGCTCAGATAAGTGAGATCGAGCAAAATATATGTACGAATACCCTTCTCTAATCTTGATGCGAAGACAGCATACAATATCAGGGAGAGTTCCTTTCTGAGTTTATGTTATTTTAATGATATGATGATATATGTGCTGGATATTTTCAGGTGCCTTTATCAGTGGAAGATCTGGATTTCTGAAACTTTCATGCTTATATCTAGCTAAGAACTTGGATGCAAATCACTAGTACCTCACAAATTTCCTATGCGGAGATTTCAAATAAGTTTTTGAAAGCATCCTAGTACAAGCCTTATTTTGAAAGCATCTAGCAAATTTATCCTTGGCTTGTTCATTCAACATTATTCACTCATTTTCCTCACCTTGTTTGTATTATAAAACCAAGATACTAATTCCTATCACCTTACAAATATTAGCTTCTCTATTTCTATATATTCTTTCATCACTATCTTCCTTCTTGTTTCTGAATCATCAGTCACAAGAACAAATTAAATATTGCCCTTTTATCTTCAATCTATTATAATCAACCATGCACAATTTCTTTTTAATCGTAAGCATAATATAATCAAAGCAGATATTGTAATTATTATATGAAATTTGCCTGCAGGAAATTGTTGTTAATTTTCCTTCAAAAATGTCAGTTCCGTACAATAACTACTATTCATATGGTGTGTTATGGATTCACTGCGTTAATTTCTTTAACTGCATGATGAGACTTGTAATATTTGGAAGAAACTCTGAGGCAATTTTATTATGACAAACCTGTTATGGTTTCTGTATGCACGCAGTTACGAAAAGGAAAAAGCAGGATAAAAAAGAAAATATCTTCCCTTTATCATCTCTTCACCAGTTGATAAGTAGATATTACAGTATGCGTGATGATGATGTCTCCCATATGCAGCAGAAGAAACCAAACAATATCAGTAAAATCAACAGTACAACAAATAATTCTAAGATCTAACCCACAGGACTGACTACTGACTAGAATTATCATTTTAATTAATTCATTGGCTAACCTGAAGTTCGATAGAGAACTACTGCAGAAAAGCTGTAAGAAGAATATGAAGTTAATATCGTGAGGGGTTGTGTCATTTGACAACTGAAAAAGCTTATTATGATGTCGAAAGGTCCACATGTTAAAGTAAAAAACAATTTCAGTAGTACAATCAGGCGACAGAAAATCTATTTTCGCTTCTCATTTTTTTGTATGCATATGAAAATAATTAATGGATGTTGAGTATGATCGATTATATCATCTCCTTCTAATTTTGTCTTTTATCATCAATTAAATGTATTTATACTGTTATTTAGTGCGTTGCAATTAACAAAAATCTTTTTAATACCTTGCCTTGTATATTTAATAATAATAATAATAATAATACCAAATTAGAGGATTCTTATAATTGTTGAGTTTTAACTCAATTGAAGGAGGACACCCACCTCTGTTCCTTAATGGCTAATAATTTTATTTTATAATTCATTAAACATTATTAAAAATTGCAATAATTCAATTCTAAATGGACCATAATTATCTTGAAACTAATACCTGCAGTGATTACTATAGCCACAATAATTTAATTACTGCTATATAACACGGTAGTCATTCATTAAAAATATCAGCTTTTGTACAACATACATTACATTAATTAAGGTCACAGATGTAACCTCCACATTGCAATTTGAGTATAGTTGGTAAATAGGGTTTAGTGTGGAATGTTGATTAAAGAGCAGTTAATATTCAAAAATTAAAGAAACATAATCGAATTTAATATAATCTCCATTTTCATATGCATACATTAAAGACCTCTCTAGGAAGAGAGTTTTGAGTGCTTTTTATGTACCTACTTTATTACATTCATAGCATTAATATTTTTATGATCGATTGGGAAGTACACGTAACATAAATTCATTAAAACAATACATTTCTATTGAAAGGACTTAAGATTATCTTCTTAACGAAGGAGAGACGATAATTCATAGAAAAAATTAAGTTACAGATGTTTAAGAAAACTCAACTAGCAAGTTGACCGAATACTCAATTACTTTTCTTTATTTTTAACAAATAATAATTTACCTAAATAATAGTTGTTGAAATACAAGCCCATTATATAAATTAACTATATAATATATAACTTTATTTTTTCAATAACTAAAATATATGGTCATGCCATGTAAATTTGTTTATAATAGTTTATATAAAAAATTTGTATCTCTAATAGTATTTATTATCTAAATGTATATGTAAATAATAGTTGGCATATCTATAAAGTTGATTAACATTTGAATGATTAATGTACCATGCAGGTATATAAATATAAAATGATAATCTGATGCATGCCATATACATTACCTAAATTTTCTTACCATTCATACCAAATTTGAGTCACATGATCCCTGGCCCCCATTTATGTACCAAGTTTCTGATCAAACCCGTGGCCATCGGATTTTGAGGCCAAAAGGGGAACAAATCGATCGGTCCCTCGGGTACCGGATATTAATTTGCTGTAAACATGTTGATGATTTCTAGATGGACGGACCCATTTCTGTATATGAAATATCTTTTCGAACTCAAATGATACCAGAATTGAATTATTATTGTAATCATCTCTATACATTATTGCATGTACTAGTATATTTCGGACCACAAGCAGAAGATAGTATACTAGATTTTGAATGTATATTAATTAGGTTAAACTTGATATATAAATATTGGGTTGATTGGATGGGAAGCATGAATACAGTTATACAGATAGCAGATATCACAATCATGTTTACCATTAAGATTTGAGTCATTTGGTTACAAAGCAAGGAAGTAATAAAAGTTGTCTACATATTTTATTAAACAAAATCAGATCATATTATATAATACGAATATATAATTACTTTCAGAATTCTCATTCTCTTTAGATGCAAAATAGATGTCAAATTTTAATAAATCGCAAATGGAATAATTCTTATTGTTTGGTGCTCGTTAATGTAGTAAGTGAAATGGCTAAAAATAATTTATAAGCAATTTGGGGAAATTAATATAAAAATTGAAGCTAAAATTAAGTTAACAATGACCTAAAACAAACCCAATGAAAAAACAAGCGTAAAATTTCAAGTTAACGGTAACATGTAACGTATTTTTGAAATGTTAGAAGATAATTTTTATAATTTGTCGAAAATATAATTGGGAGGAGAATAAATTTAACCATTAAATTTACTTCTTAAAACATGTTATTGCCATTTTAATCATAATTCATTTAAATTTAAAGAAAGGAGGTTGGTATTCATCTAAATTCTCTGTAAAATCCTCTCTATAATGTTACAATATAAATTTTAAAAAAATATATGTAATTTCCAACTTTATTCTAAGATTGGATCCCAAAAGACCAAAACTTCTTATATAATTTCTGGATGCCTTTGCCTTGTTAATTGAACCAATTGGTAGCCATGATTACTTCCTCATATTAATGGAACACAAATCTTGTAATATAAAAATAAATTAAATCCTCTGCTTACCTAAAAGAGTCGAAAGAACATGGAGAAAATTGTGTACAGAAAAAGATGAGCGTTGTACAATTAAGGCTTCATAAATCCATGAGTATCAAGGCCCATTAGCATAGTTGGGTGGAGTTTTAGCCCAAAGGAAATGTAAGTTGAAGTTACGAGTTCTGTCTTCATCTCATATTTGAACCTTAAATACATAAGTTCATATAAATGATTTTTTGTTTTAATATTAACATGTCAAATGAGGTAAGAAAAGGCTTACGGATAAAATATTCTATTTTTAAAAAAAGTAATATTATTCTATTTAAAAAAGAAAAAAACTCACTTTCGTATTTTAAATTCAATAAATTAAGGAATATGAAGGAGATGAAATAAATGAGGATAAAAAATTATATGAAAATAGTGACAAGATAGAACCTTGGTGTAACTTGCAATGATCTTACCAAAAAAAATAAAAAATTGGTATTTTTGATAAATTCTTATACATTTGAATATAATTGCTCAACGATATATGAATCTAAGTATCTAAGAGAAAAATTTAAGTAAAATAATTATAATAAAATCATCTAATAGTAAATATCTGATTATATTTAAATAAATAAGCATATATTTTGTAAAATGACATTAACTGCATATGTTATCCTTAATTTATCCTAAGCCATTGAAAAGATTAATATAGGCCTTACTTAAATTTAACTAAAAAAACTACTACTTCTCATAATTTAAAAATTAAAATTAAAATTTACATAATTAATTTTTAAAAAATAAATTTTTTCTCTAAAAAAATCAAAAATTAAAAATAAAAAAGAAGTTATTTTTTTTTTGTCCTTTTGAAGATATAACTGGTATTATTAAATATTTATAATAAATTATTTTAATTATATTCTCATTAAATTTGTAAAATTCTAAAAAAGTCCTAATATAAATATCAAAATTTTATATTCTAATTAAAGATTGCATTTAATTCAAAAATTTTACTTTGTATAATATTAATAATTTAAGTAATTAAAAATATTAAGAATATAATTAGTAAGCATAAAATTTTTTTAAATAGTTATAAAAATTAAAAATAAATTAATATATATAATATTTTTAATTTAAGAATAATTTGATAAAAATATTATAAATTTATAAAAAGTCAAGAGTTAAATTAAATAATTTTATAATAATAAAATTAAGTAATTAATTTGTGTGAACATTACAATTTTTTTTAACCCGTAACTTTTCCTAAAATCAAAAAGAGAAAGTGAATTCAAGGAAGGCAATGCTGTCGTACTCTAGAGTTTACCAGAGTCTTCGTTGCTCACACCCCCCGTTTCTATTTCGCTTTGATTGTTTCGAATTTCCTCGACGCTGTCTGGCTGATTGAAACAAAAGGAATACGGCAAAATGTTCGGAGTCGTGTTCCCAAATCGGAGTTTCCCGATGGACATCTCCACTTTCTCACAAATCGATACCTTTCACTGGATTCTCGACATGAACACTTTCGTCGGTAAGCAAGAAGCAGATTCAATCCTGTTTATCATTCTTTAATTCATTAACAGAAATTATTCATTCCAACTTACACAGGCGAGGATAACGACCAAGTTCGAGAAATATGTATCTTTTTGTTGAACAATTTTACTTTACCACGCGATAAAGCACTCGCTGTATACATTCAATCGCCAGGATCACCGTTTGTGTTTTGCGGTGCTGTCACTTTAGCACGACCTTCTGCCGTGCTATCGCTTCCATGGCCGGAGCCGGGCGGGCAGATGCAGCTGACGGCGCCGGATTCCACCCCGCTATGTGCAAAAATTGGGGTTTCTGTGGAGGATTTGTTGTCGCTGCAGTCACTGGATGTGACGGCAGAGAAGAGGATCGAACGGCTGGCGATGAAAGTTGGTGAAAACTTGTTTAATTTTATGCAGTCGTTTTGCGGGGTTGATGGGAGCAAATTGATTGTTCCTATGGATATTTTAGACCGATGGTTCAAGAAGTTTCAAGAAAAGGCTAAACGGGATCCTGAGTACTTGAAAGGTTTTGCATTGTAAAAATTTTTGTTTGAAGCTATTTCATTTCATTGCAAGGTATAATTTATGTTTTTCCATTGATTTTTCTATCAATCAATTCATAGCCTTGGTTAAGTCCAAATTATTCAGTGATTAGCTTTCTCAGTTATGAAGGTAAATGTGAAGTTATTTGCTGTCTAAAATTTTGAACTAGCATCTAGCATTAATCGGTTGCGGCAAGTAATTAGGAAGGGGAGAACAACGTAATTGGAACAGGGAACTAATATAGATTAAGATGAAAATATCAAAGTAATGTAATCAAACTGCTTCACGACACAGAAACAATTGCCGGATCATGATGGCAGATGCTGTGACATAAGAAATCTCTTTCTTTTTAGTTGATGGTATGGTGGTTCTTACCTCTGTTGAAAGTTTAAAGGTCTAGGCTGGAAATATTAAGTCTCCGATGATATGCCAATATTTTCCAGTGCAACAGGGGACATGATTAGAAAATCATGGGAATAAACTGAAGATTGCATGTGTGCGCAAAATTGAAACAGAACACTAAACATGGGTTTGTTAAGAGAAGCAACGACTGGGAGGAAGAGAGCAAATAATAGAGACGTAAAGTTAGTACAGCTCTTACCTACATTCATTGATTAACACACAAACAAGTCATATCTTTGGCTCTTGCTGCTACAATGAACCAATTTCGCAAAGCATAGAATAGCATGCAAGGTAAATGCTGTTTGCGTATATGTTTAACTACTTTAATCGTTTCAACGATGCATTTATTTATATAATTTCTAATCTGTGCTTGGAAAAAGATTTGGACAAAAGTCAAATTTGTTAACCCTCTAGAAAGTTACATAATGAATGTACAAAATTTGAAAAATTTGGATTACATCGTACGCAAATTATGGTATGAAATTTAAAGAAATGTAGACATCTACACTTGATATAAGAGTGTCTGATCAATTCATTTCCTTCTATATCTCTTTGTGATTAAATCAAACCAAAGAGCTGTCGTATGCCTTTTGATAATTCTTACAAAACGCGGTCAACTCGTGAGCACCCGTTATAAATCTACAGTCCATGGATGAGAAATTTCATAGGTATACCATAAAATAAGATGCAGCAACCTTGCATTTGACAATAATATACCTATTATCCAAGGGGGCTGACCTCCGTGTAGTTTTAAAACCCTCAGCTAGAGGAGGCTTCACGCACTTGACAACGGCGTTCTCGCTGATAAAAATTCACCAAAAAAGCCAAAATCAAGAAAATTGAAATTTATAAGCATACATTACAAAATTAATCACAAATTGGGAATAGTTTATTAATACATTATGTAGAAACTAATAACATACATGGATGGCAAAGCTTGATAAAAGATATGAAACAACATCCCCTTCAAAATACTCAACAAGCTCACACGGCGGTAGAGAAATACAGAACACTTATTGGAAAATAGAGATTTTTTAGATTTTTGGCTCAAAATTTGGTAATCAAGATCCATGTTGACTTGGAACGGTTAATATTATCTCAAAAAACGTGTTTTGAGCTACATGATGCAACCTGAAGAAATGAAGAGTTCATTTGATGTTACTATGCACTAGTGTTAATAGTAGCTTATCATTACAGCACCAACACTGTGGAATCACGTATGGTATTGAAAAGTTTATTTCTAACTGTCATCCACGACCACACCTGTGTGGTCTATCTAGATGCCAGCTAATGTGAAGGTACCGAGCTTCCAGCACCAACGCTGTCGCACAATGCAGTTGGGACAGAGGCCATTTACAGAAAATAAACAAAAGTGGAAAAGGAAGAAGAAGCCACTTGTGAAACAGCTCATGATACCTCATGTACTTCAGAGGTTGGGGATTTAATATAAGGAAAGACTATTTGAGTGCTGAACACAAACAAGGGTATGCTTATGCAGGCGAAAAACAAAGAATAATGAAAGATTTGGCCCTTTATTTTTAAAGGGAAAAGACAAATACTTTTACTTAAGTCTCAGGAGCTTCTCAACCGAGCGAATGCGATTGATCAAACTAGAGTTACAAAACCAAACCTTTCCTCTTGTTATAAAGTTCAAAGCCAAGAACTTTGTCAACATATCCTACATGCTTTTATCCTCTAGTGGCCTATTCTGTTAAAACTTCATGCCTTTGTAACTAAACCATTGCAGCGTCCACATATTTTATTTCCTTCCCTCTACACTTACCACCACTGGGACGACAAGAAAATCGTAAAGATTCACAACCCCTTAGCCCACACATCAGTCTTCCCATCTCCTTAATAACACTACGTTTCCTTCTTGATACTAATGGAAGGACCTAAAACATCTTCAAATGCAAAAGACTAGTGATCTCACTACCTTTTCTCCTCCACCAACTCCGTGAAAAGAATATGTGCCTTCTTTTAAAAAAAAATATCAGATGCAAACACTCCAATCACTTTTCAAGAATGTTTTATCGTATCCTAAACTGGCAAACCCATGATTGTTCACTTAAATGTTACTGATGATTTATGTGGAAATTTATCCATACAATGTGTTATCTCAATGACAAAAGATGTCTTGTTTGCTTTAGTAAGAAACAGATAAAGCCGTATAGAATTGATTTCAAAGAACAGTTGCTCTATGATTTGATGGTCTAGTGTGTGTGAAGGTAAATAACAGAAAAATAAACGTACCCTTCTTTCCCAGTAAGGATGGAAGCAGACGAAATCATAGACCGGAGTAATTGTTGAGATCAAAACAACGTTAAGCCCGGTGAACACCAAAAGGGCAGTCATCGGGCGGGTTCTATGTGGCATATTTTCTTTTATCTTAATTATCAAATGAACAGACCAATAAAAAAGAGCCGAGTCAGAAAGTAAGCAACGTAATATCATCAAACACGTAGAGTGCAACAACCAAAATAGCAGAAGGACTAATATCAACTATTAAGGGCATGACACTCTAAATAATCAGTTGTCAGGTCTTCGATCGGCAAGTAAATAGTGAGTTAGTGACAGTCTGCTGCGGGTTTCAGCCGGTGACGAGCAGCGTCAGCTGAGAGAGTAAGAGCTGCGCAACTACAGGATTTCACTTCCAAAAGGAATAAAAATAAAAATTTCGAGTTTCGGTCCTGAACCGCAACCAATGCGGGTGTTTAAAATATTTTATGGCCCAGTCCAGTTTTTCCTGGCCCAAACCAAAGAGCAATGGGTTTATGGGAGTCCTAGTTTTCTGGTAATTCTTGCTCTTCGTAGTCGAGCACAACGAAATCCAAAATCTCTGCAGCACGGAAAAGAAATCCTAATGAAGTGTCAAAGATTTCTATCAATCCCAGTTCTTTCAGTGTTTCTGCTGCTGGGTTTTGTCTATTACGCAACAGTTTTTGTTTTTATTAAAGATTGGATTGCCTTGCAGACATCAGCTGGATTTTTAAGCGCTTTGATCTTCACTTTGTTGATTTGTCTCTGTATCTTCTCTTTCTCTATCTGTGTTCTCACTGACCCTGGTCACGTTCCTTCGTCTTATGTTCCTGATGTTGAAGATAGAGTTGGTTCAGATCAAGAATTGAAGACAACTGTAAGTCCGTAAAATATTTGAAGAGAAGGTTGATATATTTTATTGCAGAATGATTCGGATTCATAATTTTAGCTAATTTGAAGTGTCATATTGTTTTATGGTGATTTTATTTGGAGAAATTGAAAGGCAGAGAACAATTCAAGTGCATCAAATGGTTGTTATTGGGAAGGTATTTTATTGATTATAAGCAATTCAGTTGCTGAAATCTAGGTAGTAAAATCGCGACACAAAACATTAATGGACTTTATGATTGTGTTTTGAAACTTTTGATGTGCATGATGTTTTCAACTGTTTGAGATCTATAAAGGTTGGTGTAAAGTTTGCTTGTTAATTTGCTTTTTTAATTAGATGATAGAATGTAATTAGCCTTAGCTCCGAACTACTCTTGCTTGACCGGAGTAACATTATTTAGGTCTCTTTAACATGCATCCTATTTCATCCAAGTGAAACGCTGATGGTTATTTTATGGTGAAGCATCTGATTTAGAAAACAAGGCGTGGTTAGTGTTCTTAAATGAGTAGATACAGCCAACACAAATATCACTCCGAAGAGATTTGTCTTCATACAAGTCAATAATTCCCATATTTTTAGTTTGGATTGAAGAAAATCTAGCCAGAATATATGCTGTTTGGTTAATGGATAGTCTGGTTTGTAACTTGGAGACGATTAGGAAAACATTAGAAAAGTCAGTCTGCATTGCTAAATGTGGTCTTGTGATCTTGTTATTGTTAGAAATGGGACAATTCTTATCAATACAAATGTGTTAGTGTTTATATACTCTCTCTCTCTCTCTCTCTCTCTCTCTCTCTCTCTCCCTCTCCCTCTCTCTCTAATTATGACAAGTAAGACTGTGAAGAACGAATTGAATTTCATCTTACAATATAATTCTATGTTCTTTTTTTCATAATTTTTCACAGAGTGCACAAGTAAGACAATGTGACAAGTGTCCAGCATACAAGCCTCCAAGGGCTCATCATTGCAAGGTCTGCAGAAGGTGTGTGTTGAGGATGGTAGGTCAGATTGCATGATTTTAACCATTTTATTCAGAAGCTTTAGCTTTGACCTTTAAGATATTTAAGATACATCACTTATTTTGGCTACATTTCTCACAGGATCATCACTGTCTGTGGATAAACAATTGCGTTGGTCATTGGAACTATAAGGCATTTTTTCTGTTTGTATTTTATGCAACTACAGGAAGCATCTATTCGACAGTACGTATGAATGGGCTCTTTTCTTTTCTCATTTCAGTAGTAAATAGTTGCTTCAAGTTATGACCTAAGCTCTTGGCATGATAGGTCATGATAATAAGCTCTGGGTTTCACAAGGACTGGGATTTTGGCGAAAGGGTTCCCCTAAAGACTTTTTATGTAAGTTGGAAGCTTGTCTACAGCTTTTCTGTTGAAATGTATTGGTTATTTTCTGGATTATTCCAAGACTCAAAGGTATGGTCTACTCTTTTTTCTTTTTTTGACTTTTGTGAAAACAAGTTGCACAACTTTTCTTATGTATAAATTAGTGTTGATGCATAAAATCCAGTTTGATAACTTGGAAGTCAAGGCACAAGTAGACTTTGAGCGTCACACAGTGAACTTGAAGTTGAAGCTTCATCCCTGGAACCTAAAACCACAGAGAAAACTCAAAGCAATACTATCAGAATAGTCATGATATTGTTTACTTAGGGAGAATCTTTACCCCCTCACGGCTTTAAAATGCATCATGACATGTTAAGTACTTTTACCTTATATAAGTACTTTACTTTGGATGGGTCTTACTAAGGAGAAATCAAATGTCTAGAGTCATCTCAATAGCCTGTCAGAAGTCGTCCTTTGTTTAGGCTTTTGCCCTGTTATCACTTCTTGTCCACGTGGAATTAGGTCGTTATATTCTCACCTACTTGGCAGGGAGTTGTCCTCTGCTCTAATCTCAATAGAATTGTCACGCCTTTACCCGTAGGGTCTATATGTGACAACTGCCATAAGCTCTCAAGATATGCCTTAATATCCCAAAACGTACCCTTTAAACTCGTAAGGCATTCAAGGTACCTGTTTTCTTTTCAAACATACACATACTTACAACTCATAATCATTTCCAATTCAACATCATCATTTTAATATAAACTATCTCTTCGAGACATTTTTAGAATATTTCTTAAAATGAATTTATACACAGTTATAAATTGTGCAAAATACATAATCTAAAAAATATTCTTTTTCAATCCATAAACAAATATATGTATAAATACTTTCAATTATCCTAGTGTACTAAATTAATAAAATGGTGAGTCAAGATTCAAAGTATACTTGAGGCTCTAAACTACAAATCAATCACTACCACTAGTTAATGCTCCACTTTACTCTTTATGTTGATCGTGTTTTGAAAATGGTTTTGCATGGTTTCTAAAGAATTTTGAAAACTATTTCAAATGTTTTAAGCTATTTTATATGTTTTCGAATTGATTTTGAAAAGTTTTTAGGTGGACTAAAGTGAGTTTAGTAAATGTTTCACCACTAATATACAAATATAGAACTGAACTTATTATTTCTTTTAGTAATGAGAATGTTACTCGAATTAAATAGAAGACGAGATAGATCCCGTAGATAGATTGATTCCAAAGATGAGCAAGATATTTCTTCACATATACCTGAACTTGAGTCTGAGGAACTTCAAGTACCACCCCTACCACATTATCCATTACAGGGAGCAAGAATGCCTTGTCCCATGATGCCGAGGCATGGGTAGCCTACATGGCATTTTGGGATGCCCAGGAGTTTACACAAATGCAAGGACAATCCGGTTCATTTTCATACCCTTACCCATATTTGTACGCGCATCTCATGACAGTGCATGCACCCTCGATAACTAAACTGTCTAGGCCAATTTTGAAGCTATCTAAACTAATCAATGAAATCAGACAATTGAGTGTATCGTTTAGTAGCATTACGGACGCCACATTCGTGAGTAAATGGATAAAGAAGGTTGAGAAAGACTTATAAGACATGGGAGTGGAAGACGAAGTTAAGTTGAAGGTGGCTACTAGGTTCTTAAAAGGAAGGCCAACCACTCAGTGGAAATATGTTAAGGCCAGGATAACAGTATCTCTAACTTGAAATAGGTTCCTACAAGCATTTCGAGATCAATATTATACCCTTTTCTACTGTAATCAAAAGAAACTAGAGTTTTTGAGGTTAAAGTAAATGGACAAGATAGTAACTGAGTATAAGACACGACTGAGAGAGCTAATGAAATTTGTACTTAAGTTCGCAAATGAAGACACTTTGTGTACCAAATTTGAAGAGGGTTAAATTTTGAAATTAGAGAGAGAATGGTACTGACAAGTAATCAAGGTTATAAGGAGATGATTCAAATGGCCT
>JAWDEX010000009.1:9855018-9882584 GCA_035221805.1 Trichilia hirta
TAATTTTATGCAGTCGTTTTGCGGGGTTGATGGGAGCAAATTGATTGTTCCTATGGATATTTTAGACCGATGGTTCACGAAGTTTCAAGAAAAGGCGAAACGGGATCCTGAATACTTGAAAGGTTTCGCATTGTAAAAATATCTTTATTTGAAGCCGTTTCATTTCCTTTGAAGGTATAATTTTAAGTTTTTCCATTGATTTTCTTAGCACTCGTTGGTTACTGTCTATTAATTTTAAGATAAGCTTGCTGAGTAGAATGTTTCAACTGAGTCCTGTCATGATCTAGAAAGAATCATAGTATCTCAGCATGCACTTTGCTACCATTTTATAGAAAATGAGATTTGGCCCCTTAGCTCTAGGGTTATTTGGTTCTTTCGGGAAGTCTCTGTATGCATAGCCAAATTAGGCACTTAGGGTCAAAATTTAGTGATTAGCTTTCTTAGTAGATCGTGTTAAGTTGTTTGCAATCTAAAATTTTTAACTAGCATTAGATGTGGCAAGGTATTAAGGAGTACAAAAATGCTTGAAACAGCAAACTAATATAGGTTAGGATGAGAAAATCCAAGTATGGTAATCGATCTGTTTCATGAAAAACAATTGCCAGATCACGATGTTAGATGCTGTGACATTAGAGATCTCCGTTTTTTGGTTGGTGGTGGTTCTTTTCTCTGTTGTAGGTTTAAAGGTCTAGGCGGGAAATTTAGGCGTACTATCAATTTATCTGGTAGTAAATGACACAGTCATTAGATGCAAGACTTAAAAACCAAATGACTGGCCTGTAATTTTAATATGCCAATATCTTCTGGTGCAACTGGGGAGATGATTAGAAAACCATGCGAATAAACTGGAGATTGCATGCTCACGCAAAATTGAAACGAATCACTAAACATGGGTTTGTTAAGAGAAGCAAAAACTGGGAGAAAGATAGCAAATATAACACCTTAAATTTGTACAGTTCGTGCCAACATTCATTGTCGTCGGCTCTTACTGCTACAAGGAACCAACTTTTCACAATATAGAATAGCATGCAACGAAGCATAAAATAGCATGCAAGGTAAATGCTGCTTGCTTATATGCATCATTTCTGCGATACTTTTGTGTACATAATCTCTAATCAATCAGAACACTCGGAAAAAAGAGTTGGGCAAAAGGCAAATTTGTTAACCCTTGACAAGGTCACATAATCAGCGAATCAAATTCGTAAAATTTGTATTACCAACAAAATCTGTGTATGCAAATTACGTCCAAAAGTCAAAGATCAAAGACATACGGAATTCTACACTTGATATAAGAGTGTTTGATCAGTTCATTTGTACATCCGTTGGTTATTATATCAAAACAAAGGGCTCTCAGATGCCTTTTGATAAGTAATTCTCACAAAAAAGCAGTCTGACTTGTAAGCATACATCATAAATCTACAGTCCATGGATGAGAAATTTAAAGGTAGACAATATAAAATAATGCAGAAGCCTTGCATTTGACAATTGTATACCAGTTATTCACGGGACTGACCTTCTATGTTTTAAAACCCTCGGCTAGAAGAAGCTTCCCGTTCTCGACGACGGCATTCTCGCTGATAAAAGTTCACCAAAAAAGCCAAAATCAAGAAAATTTACATTTGTAAACATACATTACCAAACTAATCACAAATGGGGAGTAATTTATTCATACATTATGTAGAAACCAACTAAATGGATGGCCGGAGAAATATGATAACAGATATGATATAATCATCCTCGTCCAAATACTCAATCAACTTACACAGTGGTAAACAGAACAATTATTGGAAAATAGAGATTTGGCCCAAAATTTTGTAATCAAGCTCCACGTTAAATTGGTGTAGAATTTTGAGTTGGATGGTTACGTTGTCGAGAAAACACATGATTTGACTCTTGCTACATGATGCAACCCGAAGAAAGGAAAAGTTCACATGATGTTGGAAATACTATACATCAATAGGCCTAACTTACTGCCGCTCATCATTACCAAACATGCATCACGTATAATATTGAAAAGTTTATTTTTAAATGTTATCCACAACAACCATCTAGATGGTAATGGACTTCCAGCACCAACACAATTGCATTAATGCAACTGGAACAGAGGTTCAAGAAAACTAAACAAAAGAGGAAAAAGAAGAGGCCACTCGTCAAACGGCTCATGATATCTCAGGTACTTAAGAGGATGAGGATATAATACAATGAAAAACTATTAAGCGTTGATACGTAAAGAAAGCTATACTTATGCGAATGGGAAAAAGAATCATGGAAGATTCCATTCTTTATGTTTAGAGGAAAAGTAAGACTTCTACCTAAGTATCAAGAGCTTCTAAACCAAGCTAATATTATTAATCAAACTAGAGTTACAAAACCAAACTTTTGCCTTTCTCCCAAAGCTCAAAGCCAAGAACTTTATCAATATATCTTCCCATGCTTTTATCCCCTATTGGCCTATTCTGATAAAACTTCATTCCTCTGTAACTAAACCATCTCAGCTCCTACGTATTTTAGTTCCTTCCCTCTACACTTCCCACCATTTGTACAACAAGAAAATCACAAAGATTGACAGCCCGTTAGCCTACACAGTCTTCTTATCTCCTTAATAATACTACGTTTACTTCTTGAGACTAATGAAAGGACCTAAAACATCTTCAAATGCAAAAAACATCTTCGTACGTATATTAATATTTGGATGATCCTTCGTCATGCCTTGCCGACATTGATTTGGAAACCTACACTTGAAATCTGACTGATGATTTATGAGGAAATTTATCCATATAATGTGCTGTTATAACTCATTGACAAAAGATATCCTGTATGTTTTAACAAGAAAAATATAAAGCTGTATAGAATTGGTTTCGAAGAACAGTTGCTCTGTGATTTGATGGCCTAGGGAAAAATTGTAAATAACATTAAAATGAACATACCCTTCTTTCCCAATAAGGATGGAAGCAAACGAAATCATAGACCGGAGTAATTGTTGAGACCAAAACAACATTGAGTCCAGTGAACACCAAAAGAGCAGTCATCGGGCGAGTTCTATGTGGCATTTTCTTTTATATTAATTATCAAATGAACAGACAAAAAAAGAAAGAGCTGAGTCAGCAAATAAGCACTGTAATATCATCAAACACGTAGAGTGCAACAACAAAAATGGCGGAAAGACTAATATTCACCATTAAGATCATGACACTCTCAATAACCAGTTGTTAGGCATTCGATCGGCAAGTAAATAGCGAGTCAATGACAGTCTACGGGGGATTTCCGCCGGCGACGATCTTCGTCAGTTGAAAGAGCCGAAAATGTCTTCGTGCGTAACTACCGTATCTCCTTTTCCTTTTATTTAGTGTTTAAAAACCTTAGGAATAAATATAAAAAATTCGGGTCTCGGCCCGGGCCCCGGTCTTGAATCGCAACCAACACATTTTTTTTGTTTTGAATGTTTCATGGTCCGATCCAGGTTTTCCCGGCCCAAACCAATGCTGGCGGGCGTTTGCAGCGATCCTAATTCTCTACCAATTCTTGCTCCGTCCTCGAGCACAACCTAATCCAAAATCTCTGCAGCGAAAGGAAAAAGAAATCCTAATGAAGCGTAAAATGTTCTATCAATCCCAGTTCTGTCAGTGTTTCTGCTGCTGGGTTTTGTCTATTATGCTACAGTTTTTGTCTTTTTTAAAGATTGGGTTGCTTTGCATCAGCTGGATTGCTAAACGCTTTGATCTTCACGTTGTTGGTTTGTCTCTGTCTATTCTCTTTCTATCTCTGTTCTCACTGACCATGGTCACTTTCCTTCCTCTTATGTCCCTGATGTTGAAGATAGCTTTGTTTCGGATCAAGGACTGAAGATAACTGTAAGTCCGTATAATATTTGAAGAGAAGGTTGGCAAATTTAATTGTAGAATGATTTAGATTCATATTTTTAGCTAATTTGAAGTGTTATATTGTTTTATGGTGATTTTGTTTAGAGAAAATGAAAGGCAGAGAATAATTCAAGTGAATCCAATGGTTGTTATGGGCAGATATTTTATTGGATTATAAACAGTTCAGTTGCTGAAATCTTGGCAATACAATCATGACACATAACATTAATAGTAGACTTTGTGATTGTGGTTTGAAACTTTTGATATGCATGATGATTTCAACTGTGTGAAATGTGTGAAAGTTGATGTAAAGTTTACTTGTTAATTTGCTTATTTGGTTAGATGATAGAGTGTAATTTGGTTTTAGTTCCAGAAAACTCATTTTTGACAGGAGTAACATTATTTAGGTCTCTTTAACATGTATCCTATTTCATCCAAGTGAAAATGATCATGGTTATGCTATGGTGTAGCATCTGATTTAAAAAACAAGACGTGGTTAGTGTTCTTAAATGAGTAAATATAGATTGGAGAAAATTTGGCCAGTAAATATGCTGTTTGGTTAATGGATTTTTGGTTTGTAACTTGGTGATGATAAGAATATCATTAGAAAAGTCTGTCTACATTGCTAAACGTGGTCTTGTCATTGTTAAAAGAAAAGGGGACAATTCTTAGTAATACAAACGTGTTAGTGTTTATATACTCTCTCTCTCTCTTGCTAATTATGACAAGTGATTTTTGTGAAGAATGAATAGAATTTCATCTCACAATATAATTCTATATTCTGAGTTGCATAATTTCTCTCAGAGTGCACAAGTAAGACAATGTGACAAGTATCCTGCGTACAAGCCTCCAAGGGCTCATCATTGCAAGGTCTGCAGAATGTGTGCGTTGAGGATGGTAGGTCTGATTGCATGCTTTTCAAAAATAACCATTTTATTCAGAAGTTTTAGCTTTGACCTGAAAGATATTTATGATACCTCTTTTATTTTGGCTAAATTTCTCACAGGATCATCACTGGCTGTAGATAAACAATTGTGTTGGGCATTGGAACCATAAGGCATTTTTTCTGCTTGTATTTTATGCAAACACAGGAAGTACATATGAATGGGCACTTTTCTTCTCTCATTTTAGTAGTACAAAGTTGCTTCGAGTTGTTACCGAAGCTCTTGGCATGCTAGGTCATGATAATAAGCTCTGGTTTTCACAGGGACTGGGATTTTGGCGAAAGGGTTCCCTTAAAGATTTTTTTACATAAGTTGGAAGCTCAACTACACCTTTTCTGTAGAACTGTATGAGTGTTATTTTCTTGACTATTCAAAGACTCAAAAAGGTCAAACTTGTGGTTTACTCTTCTTTCCTTTTTTTTGACATTTCTGAAACGGGTTGCACAATTCCTCTTATATGTAAGTTAGGTTGGTTAGAAACAACAGGTACTGTGCAGTTGTTGGTTATTGTTCAAAAAACAAAACGATGTGGTGAAGAAAAACTATACAAACTAGTTTGAGTAAATTTACTTCATATGCTCATGGTTGAATGACAAATTTTATGTACTACTGCATAAAATATTGTTATGGGGTCTGGAGCCTACATCTTGTCTACTCGTGGTTGAATGACAAATTTTAGTACTACTGTTTAAAATATTATTAAGGGGTCTGGAGCCTACATCTTATCTTCAAAGCAACCTTGATATTCGATTGGAACTTGATCAATGATGAAGTATTCTGAAGTAGTTTAAACTTCAGATGTATTACAGAGTACCATGAATAATCTTTTGTGGACATACTTCATATGAGGAGCAGGTGGTGTTCTGTTACCTTTTAAACCCAGAGTTTGTTGGTTGACTGTTTTGATATTATTTAAGTTGATAAGCTTCATTCCATATTTTTTTGTGACATTTAGAATTTATTTATCGTAAACCACCTTTTTGTTATCCTTTAGATGAAGTTTTACTATTATATTTCTTAATTATGGTATTTGGACATTTTGAAGATTGCCAAAACTGTGTATACCTTAGGTTTCTTGTGGAGCAATGATGGTTTTATTGAGCTTAACACTTGAAACTCTCTTGGGTTGGCACATCTACCTCATCATTTTTAATATGACAACCACAGAGGTACATTTTGAATTTTGGTAGTTGGATTGTACTTGGTATGATTTTTCTTGAGTTATTAAAAAATCGACAATTTTTATTTTTCCAGTATCATGAAGGAATACAGGCAATTTGGCTGGCTAGAAAATCTGGGCAGAGCTATCAATATCCATTTGACGTTGGTTTCTATGAAAACATTACCTTGGTATTCTTTCTGTCTCTCTCTGTGCATTGGCCTGGACAGTGTATATATTGTGTCCAGATGTTAATAGGCATTCCACAGAGAAATGTATCTGTGATTTACCAATAACAGTAATTTGGCTACCTTTTGATCAGGTCTTGGGTCCAAACATGCTGACATGGTTACGTCCCATAAGCCATCTCAAAGATGGAACTATCTTCCGTGCTTTACGCCATAGTCATAGATAATTTTATTCCTCCAGTCAGTTCCCATAGTTGTTCAGCATAGGGGATATTGACAATTTGTTCATTCTACATCGCCATTCCAAGTTAAGGAAAAGCCAAAAGAAGCAACTAACCAAGAAAGCTCAGTTCTTTCAGTATATCCTTGGGCAAACTTATGTATTGAGTTTGGTTTTGTTGAAGCATAAATTTTACCGAGTCAACAACCCAGTGTAGTGGGAGGTTCCATTCGGCCAGATAAGGTACTATCTTTCTGCCTTGGTAGAGTATCAGCCACACTATTTTCTCTCTATTTTCTTTTTTCACACATGAAATACATTGAAATTGTAGAATATATATTGTCATGCAATACTCTGCAATGTCATCGTGATGGCAGTAGACATGTGATTTTCCTCCATGGAAGGAATTCCTGTTAATCATTGAATCGAACCATAATAATACTTCTTCGAAACCACAAGAGGTTCACCTTCTTGAGATTTCATTTTTTTGTCAAGAATTACTTCCATTATTTCTGAGCAATAACATAAATGAAATTCCATACTCTATTTTGTACCTTCCTCATGAATAGCTTCTAATTGATTGACGTGGGGCTTCTTGAATATTAACATAAATTTGGATAAAGGTTATCTTTGACGTTTACAATTGTGCAGTGTGATATAGACTACTGTCTGTTTCATAATCCGAAGTGTAATGATAATTTTTAGATCATAGGAATTGAATCATTAGCATGGAGATTGGAAGACATGAATGATTTGAGTTTTTACAAATTCAGTTTGCCTAATTGGTTCAATCCTGTTGGTAATATTACTTGGACCAGTTTTGAGATCTGAACATTGTCCTGTTGTAACATTTCAGTGAACAATGTGAATTTCAATAATGCAAGAGAGATAAATCACTTTCCTTACAATTATTGATCTTTAGTCTTTCATGATTTCAACATATTCTTTGAATGGATTGGTTTGGTGGTTACAAAGGGAGTTTTAATTCAAGCCAGTGTCATGTATCGAGTACTTGTCATCAAGAAATAGGACTAGTTTATTAGGTAGTGGTGTTAGTTACTTCTCATCATTTTCTACGAATGAGAACTTGTGTCAGCTGCAATAGGATAGGTTGAACGCTTACAGTCTAGCATATTAGTTATTAGTGCAAGATCAACTAATTTTAAGCCATACTTAAAAAGCTGTGGACAAAGTGTCGCCCCAATCTCAAGAGAGTAGGGATGGGGGCCTTGGTAGTTGCCAGGACTCGGAACTCAGAGCTCGGCATTTGGACGCCAAGCTGTAAGTTTTAACTTTGTTGAGTCGATTCCTATGTGTAAGGTGTGTTTGAGGTTTTCTCCGTTGTATTAAGATCAAATTTCAACCAACAAATTATAATTAATAATTCCTTAATTAATTATTGCGAGGGCAATGAATAATGTTTTCACCAAAGACTAAAGAGCACCCCCATCCCTTTTTGTAAATGTGAGTTCGACCTGGACTGCATTAGGTACATTTGTCATCATCTGAGACGATCAAGAATATTAAGAATAGAAAATTCCATGGGAATATTTGATTAAGGAAATATTACAGACCCTGAGATTGCCTACAGTACATCAATGTATCAATACGTTAATATACTATACAACGTAATTTTGAAATCGTACAATGCAAAAGTTAAAATTTGTTTTACGTTGTAAATTTTAAAATTATATTTTATAACATATTGATATATTAATACATTGATATATAATGCATATGTCCCCTGGCGCTACCATAATATGGATTATGCAAGGAGGGGTTGTACGATTGGATGTGCACTTGGATTAGGACATTATATATATATATATATATATATTTGAATAAAATTCTCTGAAACATCTGTCATAACTAGCTTTGCTTTTAATAAAAATTATTTAATTCTTTGTTTCTCTATTCCATCATCATAACCATAATGGTGTATTAGCCAGACAATATAATAATGAAGCGTTTGAAGTTCAAAATCAATACAAAAAAATCCACTATGATGGGATTGGGTGGTGGACCATCCGGACGGACGTAACCGTGTCACCATACTATAGACATACTGCTGTTGAAGTTAACGTAGACGGATTCGAATGATTTGCAATAATATAAATAAATTTATTTAAAAAATATTTAAGATATATATATATATGAGTCGTCAATTTTTAATTACTCTAATAAAAAGATAGAACTCAAATGTAATAATTATATATGCAATATTTTTATATTAATTTGCAAAAAATATAAATTTTTTTCTGCTTATTATTCTATTATATGTACATGTGATCATAAATAAATAATCAATTATGATTTAACAAATATTCAACGTGTCTTGATTATAACTAAAATATATTTCAATTGTAATGGATTAATTCGTATGAAAAATGTGTATTTATTATTTATTATTATTGTGATGGAGATTTTAAAACGTGGAAACAGTGAAGTGCATGCATGTGTAGGTAACATGAATGTGACTTGGGATTGGGGATAAGTATAAGCTTTTGTTATTTATTTATTTATTCATAACATGATTGATAAAGAGACAAGATCTTCTGATAAATAATAATCGTGACATAGGAGAGTAAGGGAGAGATGGGTGCATGTGATTGTTTTATTAAAGTTGGTCATTACACCAATAATAAATAGTATACTTACAAAATTATGTCATGTTTAGGCTATTAATAGGGGAAAAAAAATAATGTTATACATAAATTTTATATTGGGGAGACGTTCATCCTATGAAGATTAAATCAATGATTATAAAGATTATTAATAATTAATGTCTTATTTGGTGTAGGCTATTGCTATTTGTAAATGTCTTAAAAATGTCTTGACACTGAATTTTCTTTTATCTTTTTGAATTTTGTCAACGATTGTCACTGAAGACTTGTTAAGATTCCTGTATTTGTTAAGTTATAATTTTTAATGAATTGAGTAAAATTCACTTTTTTTAATCTCAGTTACAATTGGCATAAATTTGTTGGGGTAATAACGAAATAAATTATTTTATTAATTTTATATAATTATTGTATTTATAACAATAATAATAATAATAATAATCTAATTTTTTAAATATTTTTAATAATAAAAATACTATAATATTACTCATCTGAAGACGCAATATCAATGAATATATGCATACTTAATTATTTAAAATATATTTTTATTTATATATAAGTTTTAATTTAATTTAATGCAATCTGATTCGATTTCAGTTGTACTAAACACAATATAACATTAAATTTAGTTTAATCCGATTTTATTCAATTCTTTTTTATTATTTTATATTAAATTATTTTCTGTCATCCTACTTTACATTATTCAATGCTACATTATGTTTTTTTTTTTTTAAATAAATACAAATCTGAAATGTTTCAAAAATTTTCTTAAAAAAAGAAAAAAGAAAAAGAAAAAGAAAATTATAATACGTCATTTTGTTGCGTGCATGGTTCAATAATTGAATTGAAACTATCTCCATTGCCAGCGTGTCCTGATGTTACATTACCATAACCATAATGTCTATCCATGTCGTTCAATCTGAAGAAAGCATATGGTTTCACGTGCTGCTCAAAAATTTCATACCCGAAAACGCAAATCAATCATAGAATTCTGGAAGACGCGGTGATCGATGCTGTTTCACAATTAATTCAAGTCCCTCGTCATTAGTTTCATTAATTCATTCTTCAATTATTCGAACAAAATTAGTAAATTGAATAATAATTAAAACAAATTCATTCATTAATTATTAAACCATGGGACTTAATAAAGCCAATCAGTAATAATTAGATATTACCTCTTTCGAATCATGGACATGTGAGCATTGGATTCATAATCCACATAACATATATTTATTTATTTTGAAAATATAAAATATAAAATTTTTATATCAGCTGAAAATCTTCAAAAAGATTGTTGTTGTTTACATAATGTTGTATCAAACTATGCTTAAATACTAAATTATCAAAGATTTTGGTGTGTTGCCATTTTTCAAGTATTCATTCATACATGAACTTGAACATGGGACTTAAGCTAAGGTTGGTAGCTCGGATAAATTAATAAAATTTAAGTTAATTAGAATTCAATTTATTTATTATTTGTGTTAAAAAAAACTAATACAAATTTGACCTTTTTATTTAAATACTATTATAATTTACTTTGACACAATCATTCGTTAAAAATATATATTTGATTAATTAATTATATATTAAATAAATAAATAAATTTAAAATATCAAATTTAAATTCAACATAATTATTAATATTCAATACAAATTCGATTTAATTATTATTTATGTTAATTTTTTTAAATTTGAATTTATTTAATTACATTAAATAATTATGTGGTCATCTAAATTATCACCTCTATTATTGATGACTCAATATGAAATCAATAAAAATTATTATTTTAATATTTATTATTTTAAAATTAGTTTAATAATTTAATACAAAACATGTTTTTAATTATTAAATATATCAATAAATTAATTTCAAATTTTAAGTTAAATCAATTTTAATAGTAATTAAGATATTTATTCATTAATCTTAGGATAAAATTTAGAACTATACACACACTTTAATATCTCAAAATTTAAATCATTATAATTTTTTTTAATTTTTAATTTAAATTTGAAGCGAAATTTTCTAAATTGAAGGCAGATATTTAATTTATAGAGAAATTAGAATTAAACTTTTGACAGACTCTTGATTGTTGTGTTTGAACTAAATTCTTAAATTACAATTATCAATGCTCTATTAAAATGACTTAAATATCCTTTTTTTTTAGTTTATTCTTTTTTTTTAAGTATTGATATTGTAATTTATGAGTTAGATATGTACACGGCAAAAATACAAATGGACAAATTATGTCCTTACTAATAAAAAATATAAATATTCAGGATCTTGATGATATTATCCAGAAGCTGGTATTTTATATTATTTTATTTAAATAAACTATCTTTGTTCTTATTTTTATTTAATACTCTATTATTTTTAAAAACTACTTCATATATATTTTTAAAATTTTTATCTTTAAAAAGTTAAAATTAAATTAAACTAAATTTTATAATTTATAAATATAAAATTAAATAACAAAAATATCGAATATTATCTTTTAAAATTAAATTAAAATTTATAATTTATGAATATAAAATTAAATATTAAAAGTATCAAATAATATTAAAAAAAATAAAAGAAAAATGGTAGTTAGCTATGTTATTTTCTGGAATGATGCAACAAGTTGCGGTAACAGACTCAATTCTCATGGATGACAAGAAGAAGCAGCTGCCTGCAAACCAAACCAAGCATTATTTTTATATAAATGGCTGACAACACTGGGGTAGAACATGCATAAACACAGTACTACGACGAAATCTTTTCTCCTTCTCTCTGGATTCAAAACAGGGCTCTTCTGCAAGTTTACAGATCCTGAGTTCTAATATAGAGACTTAGTTGTCTCGATATAGTCCTGAATAAGCTTTTAATGCCTGTTTTCATGCTAAAACTTTAATTCTCCGTAAGAAAAGGCTGCCGTTTTCTTACTTTTCAGTGACCTTTCTTTTTCTTGTTTTCTGACTCAAAGCTTTTGGAGGGCTTTTCCTGAACAGCTTTCAGAGGTACAGAAATATGGTTATTATGTTCGTTTCTGACTCTCTGTTTGTTTTGCTGAGAAAGCTAAGGAAATTGAGATACAAATGACTCGGTTTCTTTTCTGTTTTCTGTATTTCATTCATGACTCTTTCTCTAATTCTCCGAGTCGTGGAGTCTTTTCGTTGGTAGAAACTTTTTCCAATCAACCTCTTACCGAGTTGGGGTTCTGTTCTTCTTGGTTTGCCGAATAAGGAAAGGAAAATATTGTAGTAGCATTTTGCGTGATTTGTGATTTTTCTGTTTAATGCATGATATGAGAGAACCCCATTCGTTTTCTTGAATGCTGAATTGTGAGAAAACAATATGTTTCTTTGTATTTTCGGAGCAACTAAACTCTAAACGCCGGAGTGGGTTTGAAATTATCTGATATTTAAATTTATTAATAACTTTTTCAGTTTAATAAATACCCATATATAAAGGAACAATTATAGAAATTTTAGCTGGCAACATATATTTTTTTCATTTGTTTCAATTTAGTATCTCTCTTTTTTATATTTTGCAAGATTTCCATAAATTTACTCTCGTTTTAATTTCTAATTACATGCATGAGTATAGATTCGATTGCTGTATCAGTGTTCATTGACGGTTTGCCATTATTAATTGTGGTTTGTTCTAATTGGCTATATGTATATCTATCTGGTTCAATTTTTTTTAATTAAATATGAGAATTTGTTTTCAGGGAATTATTGCTGGAAAAGAGAGATTAGGGGAAGATGAATAACTCGGTCTCGGAGCATAGTTTGTACATTGAGAGTGAAGAAGATGAAGATGATGAGAAGGTGATTGACAGAAATGAAGGTGAAGAATATGATGATGGAAATGATTCCGATTCTTCAGCTGAAAATCAGCACCAGAACCAACCTGGTTCTTACAACACTTCTTGGCCTCAAAGTTACAGGTCTACTCTCTATCTCTTCTATCCAATTTCCTATTTAAAATTTTTCGCCTCTCAGTTAAAATCAGGTATAGACGATTAGCCTTGGAAATTGTAGATCTTTTCTCAGTTGAATGTACTGATAATTTGATATTCCTGGAGAACAAATGGAGAGTAAAAGCAATACGATGTCCAAGCCTAGTTTTTGGTAGTGACATATATGGTAAAACATATAGATGTCTGGAAATTTCAAAGGGAATAGACTTTGCAATCATCAGATTATGTTGCCGTGATGATATTGTAGAATTGATCTATGTCGGGGACTTACAATAAACACTCATGTTTGATTTTACTGATTTAAACTTTGTGAAAGTTGGTGCTGTATTGGAGTTCTCTCATGTGTCGATGACTCAGATATTCTGCACGCCAAGTTTCGACCAAAATGTCAATGATACGGGTTTTCCACCCAGTTTTGTTACACAAATTTGTCTGTCTTCGGGAGATATTTATTGATTTGCAAATAATATGCATGATGGAGGAGCAATCTATGAGAAACATTTTGTTATTCTGTAACACAACTATGAAAGTTGGTTTTATTTCTCTTATGACGCATTGCTTCTGAAGCCAAGTTCCGCATCATAATGCTTTTAATTAATGTTTCAGGCAATCAATTGATCTATATAGTAGTGTGCCATCACCAAGTCTCACATTTTTGGGCACTCCTACACTATCAAGATTAAGCAGTTCCTTTCTTTCCTCATCGATAACAAGAAGACATACTCCTGAATCATTATCTGCTGCGACGAAACCTCTGCTACCAATAGTAGCAGATGAGCTGCAGCCACAAAGGCGTAGTTCTCATTCTTTGCTTCCCCCTATTCCATCAAGGAGGTCTTCTATAATCAAGGATTCAAAACCATCACATGTCTCACATGAACTTCCAATTTCTCGCCAGAGCTCATATGCACAAGCTGTGCTCAACGGTTAGTTACCAAATACTTGCACACTACCTGTATATTTGATCATTTCAAAGGGAAAAATGATATGAATCAAGCTTGAAAACATTGTTTTTCCATTTTGAATAAGCAAATAGGCTTTAGATTTTATTGTTGAAAGTCATCAAAAAGTGTTGGTACGTTGCCTCTTGGTGCTTTAGGATTGCTACAGCCAGACACCAAGCCAAATCTGAGTTCATCCCATCATGGACCACAAGAGTCAATCGTTTACAGTTTTCTCCAATGAATACAAATTGCTGCCAGCTTCTTGTCGACATCACTCTCCCATGTGGGCTGAAATAATTCTTCGTTTTTTCACTTTTTTAATGTCTTTTTGATTCAGCTGAATTCATTTACGCATCTGATTTCAGGAATAAAATATAATCTAGGTTGTACTTAGTTTCCGTGAACAACTAAAATTATTTTCAAATTTCATAGACAATTAAAATTATCATATAGATAAGAATCCACATTTACGTATCTGCCTTTTCTACTTTGTCTGTGGGTCGTCAATGTCTTTTTCCTACAGAAACTGAAACAGTCATGGCTATGTTTTTGTATGAACTATGATGTCACCGCCTTTCCTTATTGCACAAGATGTACACGAAAATGATCAACAAACCAACGAGAATCTGGGTGTTGATAAATTTTATAGTTATTTTGGGCCAATTTTGTTCTATTGTATACTTATCTGTTTTACTGATCGTTATTTTCCTTTCAATGCTATTTTCTCCTTATGCTCACCACATAAGTGGCGTTAGACTCAAAAACGTTTCAAGTTCATGAATTTTTTTTTACTGCTTTAGGAACAAGATCTGGAAGCATACAACAGTGTTTTTAACTTACAGAAAATATTGGTCCTAGATGCATGCTTAATATTTCTTTTCTTACATGTTTTTAAATTGCATTATACAAGTCTAGATCCTGGGAATGGAAAATCCATTTTCATAAATATTTGTGAAAAACAATGTTCAGGCATGAATGTTCTATGTGGAGTCGGAATTCTTTCTACACCCTATGCAGCAAAAGAAGGAGGCTGGGCTGGGCTTTCCATCTTGATAATATTTGGAGTTATTTCTTTCTACACTGGATTGCTCTTGCGTCACTGCCTGGATAGTGAACCAGGCCTGGAGACTTACCCAGATATAGGCCAAGCTGCATTTGGTACCGCTGGCAGGATTGCCATTTCTGTAAGTGATTTTCTTTTTTAAATTTTAAACTAAAAAATATATGATTTTTATCAGCAAAAATAAATTAAACAGACTTTAGCATCTATTTTCTCAAAATATTATAAGAAATTTTTTTCTCTTTTTTAATAAAAAGTAAATTTTGATTGGACACTGATGTTGTAGTTGTTTTGTGATGTGCAGATTATATTATACGTGGAACTATATGTAAGTACAGCTGGCTTCTCTTAGCGTCGTTATTTATTTTTAAACAATAGCTGCTTCAGTAACATAGGGACAGAGAACCAGACAAGCTAGATTCCAGTTAGACCCCAGATAGATATTCTCGTCCCGTTCCCACATTTCATATTGTCTTGTCTGAGTCCCACTTGTCTCTCTGACTAGTCCATCCAAATTATACAGAAATGGAGTTGCATAGTCCAGAGGCTTCTTATAAAGATACCTACCTACCATATGTTTCCTTTTAAATCCTGCATGATATGAATGAATAAATGACTCGTTATTGATGTTCTCTTTCATGTCAAAATTTAATAATTTATCAAACTTTGCGCTTTGTTGTAGGGTAAATTTGGTTGACTTTATCTAAGGTTTGGTTTAATTATAGAGATACTCGTGGAAACTAGGTAGAAGAAGTTAAATATCATGACACTTCTGGAGAAGCGACTGACGAGTTTTGAGGGATGTTTATGACGATTTTGAACAGTTTAAGGTCGGTTTCTGCCTATCTTTCAGACCACGATAAACGATCTGTAATTAGACCAAATAGAGGTGAAAATGTTATCTATAAGATGAACGCAGTTTAATCAGATGACTGTGTTGCAGCCTGTGATGCGGATATGTGACGACTTTAGAGTAACCTCCACCACAAACCTAAATAGAACTTCGTCACAAGCCAAAGTTGAGAAAGAATTTGTAGGATTATCGACTTTCGTAATCCTTTATTATAACTTGCTTACATTAAGTTTTGGTTTTGAGTGGTGACTGATACTGTCAATTTTCCACTTATGACCTGAATTAAATCACGCTGACTGCTGTCATATCTAATGCTTAATTAGAAGATTATTTAACCTAGCATTGAGGGCACATAAATTTTCTTTCCTTGCAGGCTTGCTGCATAGAATATATAATTTTGGAGAGTGATAACTTATCATCATTATTTCCCAATGCACATTTAAGTTTTGGGGGATTTTATCTGGATTCAAGTCATTTGTTTGCGTTGATGACTACCCTAGCTGTTCTTCCTACCGTTTGGCTCAGAGACCTGAGTGTTCTTAGTTACATATCTGGTAAGCATTTCGATCCCTTAACTAATTCTGTGAATTCAGAATATATGATAATGAAAGATCACTTGAATCTAACAATATCCAGAGTGTCAAAACATTTAATTCAGAAGAACACTGTTTCATTCTACTTTTATAAATTCCAACACATAGGATTTCACTAATGCATGTTGCGGTGATGGTCTTGTTCCCAGAAATTCTTAATTTCTACTTTCTTTGTTTCCAGCTGGTGGAGTTATTGCATCAGTTTTGGCGGTCCTCTGCTTGTTCTGGGTTGGTCTGGTAGATGAAGTTGGCTTTCACAGCAAAGGAACAACTCTCAACCTTGCTACTTTTCCTGTTGCTATTGGGCTATATGGCTACTGCTACTCTGGACATGCTGTTTTCCCAAACATCTATACTTCAATGGCAAAACCAAACCAATTTCCAAAGGTCCTCTTAACATGGTAATTTAAAAAAAAAATGATCAATTATTTTACTTACCATGTAGTTATGATGATTTTATTTGTGCCCGTTTGGTGTTATGCATTAATTTGTTATTCTATTTGTATGCCTAATTTGTTCTGCAATTGCAATTACTTTAAATGCAGTTTTATTATTTGTACCTTGTTGTATGCTGGAGTCGCTGTTATGGGTTACACCATGTTTGGAGAATCAACATTGTCACAATTCACCCTCAACATGCCGCATGATTTGGTTGCCACAAAAATTGCTGTTTGGACTACGGTATGCTCCTGAATCAGAATCATTTAAGTGAACTTTATATGATTTTTTCTTGCTAAATTTATGCAGTCCAGTGTCTTTTTCTTTCTTCTTCCATACAAATAATTTTCAGCCCATGAAAATATTCAGAGCTGTTTTTGAGCAATTTTTGAATACAATATTTAGCCAGAACTGTGCAAATTGGCTGCTATAACCTATATTTACGGTTTGTTCATTTGCAGGTGGTTAATCCATTTACCAAATATCCTTACAAACAAATTACGTATAAAATGGCTAGCAGATTTGAACCATGCCTTTTCAGTTGCAACAAAAAATAATTGAGAGAGAGCAATAAGATGAAAAAAAGAGAGAAAAAAAACATTAAAATCTGTGTGTGATTGAACAAGAATGCTTATAGTATTTCTTTGTGTTTTACTTTATATGTTTCTCCTTAATTAGAACTACATATGCATTAACCATTTCTCCTGTGGCAATGAGTCTGGAAGAGTTGATCCCATCCAACCCTCTCAAGTCTCACTCTCACATTTATGCAATCGTCATTAGAACAGCACTCGTGTTCTCTACCTTATTTGTGGGCCTATCCGTTCCCTTCTTTGGTATGTCTCTCATCATTCATTTTCATTTACAATCCAACATTTTTCACCAAGAAAGTTTTTTTTCCCCCTTTAATGACAGCATTAACGTAATTCACTAATTTCTTGCCATTTCAGGTCTGGTTATGTCTCTTATCGGATCTTTACTCACAATGCTTGTGGTAAGTTTTCTTTTCCATCTTCAACATTCAATTTTTTTTCTACCTGAAATTTTATTGCGCGTAATGCATGTTGCTAATATAAATGATTTCCATATTTATATACAGACCTTAATACTTCCTTGTGCTTGTTTTCTGAGCATTTTGAGGGGTAAAGTAACCCGGACTCAGGTATGACCATTACACGCAATTTTAGTACTCTCTTAATTAAAACTTAACGGGCTTAATGTAATTTAAACATACTAATCCTTTTTTCTTTCTTTCATTTCTCTTGGTATTTTGATTATTGACTACACCTAAGAAATTTGAAAAAAATGCATGAGATAATACAGAAGAAACTGTATGCAAGCGGAAAGATGAAGCTAAAATTCAGCGTACTGGACGGTCACTTCAGTTATATTTTCTATTATTGATCACTGCTATTGTGTCATCTGCATGCTTTATTTATTTTTCTTTTGTTTTTTTTAGGTAGCTCTTTGTATTTTAATTCTTGTGGTCGGGGTTATATCATCAGCAATTGGAACGTATTCCTCTATTTCAGAAATTATTCAGAGCTTGAGGAGCTGAAGATTTTCAGAAGTTTGTCACAATGACAGTTTATTACCTTAAGTTGTGTAGAATTCAATTGTGATGAGATAAGTCTATCTTTATTTTTTTGAGTTTTGATTTTGTATATTCATTTAGTTGGTTCTTTTCTTTTGATATATGATTTAAGATTATCATTATCAATTTACTTTATTACATTTTACAAGTTTCGGATGAACTTTGGTGTGTAACCCATGTTGAAAATTCTTTAATGAGCTCTCCTGAAATGGGAATTATAATGCTTACTGCTCAAGCAACAATATGTAGTTGTTAAATTAATTTATAAAAAAATTATCTTTAATATTATTTATTTTTATATATCCTGAATAATTTGGAAAGGCTTTGATGAGATGATATTGCATCACTTTTCTTCATAAAATTTGGTACAACAGTCACAAAGGGCAGTTCCTTATTCACTCCCTATGCTATTATAAAATTTTTAGAATGTTAGAATTGTATGTTAATGGGCCGACCCGACCCATTTGACCACTCATCAATCGGGCTGCTGAAACAGTCGTCTGTCCAGGGCGCTGATCATCGTAATGTGGACCCACTCGAACAGTACTCGGTCAACAAGCAAAGCTCTAAAATTTCCTTCGCTGGTTTTAATTTTAAATCATGTAAATGGAGTTGCATTTGCCCTAGGACGCATGCGTTTTTTCTTCTTCTACTTCGCAGCATGTCCTCGTCCATACGGTTCTCTCTATCTCCCAGATTCAGAACTCTTCAACCTACAACCGCACGTGGGCAGTCACATGAATTCTCCTTAGATCCTCGACTTCTCTCAGTTTCAAGCTATAAAAAGTTCTGTTTTCCTAGAAAATCTGTGTTTTTTATGGGGAAATTTGGTAGCGTGGTTAAAGAAGAGACGTTTAGAGTCTCGAAGGAAGGGTCTGTACAGGAACTTGATGATGAGAATGCGCCTGTATCGATTGAGCTTAAACAGATCAACAGCGATAGCCAATTCGATCATGTCCTTGCAGAGGCTCAACAGCTTGAAGAATCGGTTGTCATTGTTTGGTAAGCATGTAGACATTAATTCATTGATGGGTTCTTGCTTTTCTTCATTTAATAAGAATTTTAGTTCATTTTGTATCTACGGGTTGACTTAGTTTTTTCTTTTTAAATTATTTATGAAATTCGGTTCATTTTTATTTACATGTTACGTATGGTTGGTTGTGATTTATCTCGATGTTCTTTAAGGAAAATCAGTGAGAATTTGGTTTCGTAAGTTGATGTTGCAAGTTTCATTGTTCGTATAGCGATCTGGTTATTAACCGTTTTTTCTAATTTTCTGAGGTCATTGAAAAGATTCTCTGTTTTATACTACTGTTATATTCTTTATGTTGTGGTTTCTAATGATTGCTGGACTAAAAGCCGAATAATACCCAGATGGCAGATATTGGACTAGGTAGAGGTTTTTCTTTCCTTGGAAAAAATTAGGTACTTTAAACATTGATTCTCTTTTCTTTTCTTAGAAAATAGGTAGCTTCTAATCGCCTCCCTTTTAAATCTAGATATAATTTTTCTTCAACTTAAACTAATTAAAAAAAAATTAAAAATTTAACGAAATTTTTAATTAGTTTTAACTTTTTAAAAATCCTTCTTTTGAGTTTGCTTTGCACGGGTGCTTAGCTTAGTTGAAAATGTTATTTCTAGAAGCTCATGTTCAAAGTTTACAGTAGAGTACTTTGTAGCAGTTATTAATCTGGGTAAGCCATATCTCTCAAGAAATTTTGTGGATTTCTGCTGAAGTTTTAGTAAGTTTGCTTACCAAATATAATCTTTAGTTTTTGCAATATTGGATGCTTTAATTGAGGTAATTGTTTTGTTGAATTGACCTTGAGACTACCTTTCCTCTTTGGTTCTCCTTGGAATAGGTCAGAGTTGTTATTTTGTTCAAAAAATTCTGCTTTTCTTGTTGATTTAGTTTGTTGAATCATCTTCCTATTTAAGGAGGTGGGTTGGAAGGCTAATTTTCGAATAATGTTCTTCTTGCGATGCTTGTAAAAGTTGTTTCCTGATGTAAGGAAATGATGCATTGTGAATTTATTGTGCCTTCCTTTCCTTAATGAAGCTATTATTGAATTGATTTATCTGAACTTGTAGGATGGCAAAGTGGTGCAGAAAATGTGTTTATCTGAAACCAAAACTAGAAAGGTTGGCCGCTGATTATCAGCCAAGGTTAGATTGATTTTCTCTCTGAACGTTTGAGATGATTGAAACAATGCCAAATTGAAGCTTCTGAGCAAATGACATAGTTATTTATCAAATCATTATAGGATTACCTGTAGCTTCATTGTGTACATCTGAAACCAAAACTAGAAAAGTTGGCCGCTGATTGTCATCCAAGGATAGATTGATTTTCTCTCTGAACGTTTGAGATGATTGAAACAATGCCAAATTGAAACTTCTGAGCAAATGACATAGTTATTTATCAAGTCATTATAGGATTACCTGTAGCTTCATTGTGTACATCAAGTTCAACTTTTACCTCCTTTTGCTGTAGTACCAAAAGGTTAATCTTAAATGATGCAAATTTTCTGGTGATTGTAGTCTTACCAATTGACTCTGCAGCTTGAAACTTGTTTCCCGGAACAAATAAACTCTGAGTTAGCACACTGATTTTCTCTCTTTTACTTGCACACTCTTTTTGGACCATTTAATTACAAATTGTACAGCCATCATTCCATTATCAATGACAGGACAGGCCTATGAGTTTTTTTCCAGGTTTGACTTAGTTAAAAGTTTTGAAAAAACTTTAAAGATAATTAAGTTATTAAAAATAAAGGAAACAGAAAAGAGGCTTCTTTAGGGAAGATTGGGATGCATCAATCTCTTGCCATATGGGCATGAGTAGAAATGTGGTTGTTGAAGTGCTTAACTAGGTGTTTAGAAGCCTTGGATTATTAGACAATTTGTTTTTATTTATATTTATTTGACATTATTCTCATCAATTTATATTTTCTTCTAATTTGGTTCTTCTTCTTCTCCTTTTTATGTATTATATAATATAATAAACGAAAACAATTACATTTATTGCCCTCTTCTAGTTTTACATCCCATTTGATGGGTGTTCTGTAGATCCTAAAGTTGTTAAATGCTGCAAATTTGTTGAATTGATAAAATAATCCGTCTTCTCTCTCTCTCTCTCTCTCTCTCTCTCTCATAAACATACATGCATGCCCTTGTGCAGACAATCAGGTTGACAATATAAGTTCATAGACTATTAATTGAAAAGCATATTGGACTTGTGTGATAAATATGTTCACATTTCCTTTTGTGTTTGTGTCAAATTATTGGTGTGTATGAGCTAGCCTCGTTTTTACAAGTAATCAATTTTTTTATCTATTTTATTAAACAACTGGCACAGATTTCGGTTCTACTATGTTGATGTCAATACTGTTCCTCACAAGCTTGTTGCTCGTGCAGGAGTCATGGTAAGTCTCTCATGATTTGATATGGCTCATACTTTTTGTCGTATGTTCTTATGTCTAGTTTTATTGTCATTTGAGTTGAGAAGTAATGCAGCATATGCTTATTTTCAAGTTGACTTGCACACAAACATGCGCACACACACACACACACACACACACACACAACCAAATAGCTGGTCACTAAATCTTTACCAAATGTTTGAATTTTGGTATGTCTGGCTACGAGCTCTTTCTCAGAGCTAAACAGAATGTGAGACTAATTTGCTTGGACGGATTATGTTGGTCTAGGTTAAGATTCAGTCAGGGTGAAATTGTGGTGGAAGATGTTTCTTCTTCTAGTGACATCTGACTGTTTGTAGTTGTTGAATCTGGTTGGGTAAATCTGTTAGCTCCCCATTTGAATGTGTCAGCAAGACAAAATTTAATGAATACTTTATACATTGTATACTAACTTTTCGATAAGTATGTTTCAATCGTAACACTGTTCTTAATCAATTAATGACTTAGATATATTGATTATATGAACGAATGCCATTTCATTTGGTGCATTTACAGTGCTATTTGAGTTAAATGATCTTTAGTAATTATATATCTGCAGAAAGGTGATTGACACTCAATTATTCCTTTTTATGTGTCTGATTGCAATGGTCTTTGAAATCCGTGCAGAAAATGCCAACCATTCAGGTAAATTTCCTTTCCAATGGACATTTTGAGACTTGCTTTTAGGGTTGTAAACAAGCTGAAATAAACCTGTTACCCATTTAAAGCCTTAGCTCTGTCTTACAAGCTATCATGAGCTAGTCTCCTGTTCAAATCAAACTGAACCCAAGTTTGAGTTGCTTTACTAAGGATGTAGATTCAATAGGCATTTTTCTCAAGATCAGCTCATTTCTACTCAAACCAAAAGTTGTAAAAAAAAGGCTTGGCTCATATATTTTATGAATGATCTCAAGTGAGTGCTGATGAGCTGATCTTGTGTTAGAATCTAATGGTTTTGCTGGTTTTAGGGCTTGCTATTTGTTCCTCCACTTAATCAAGGTATTTGTTGGTAGCTATGGAAAGATGGCAAGAAGCAGGGTGAGGTGATTGGTGGCCACAAAGCATACATAGTCACTAACGAAGTACGTGAAATGATCGAGAATGAAAGCACGATAGGAGTATGACAGTATCGAGGGCATTCTATTGATTTTTGCTTTCAATTTCTACCCTTCTATTCTTCATAGTTTGATTTCTGCGGAAATCATTTGTATATGATGATTTTTTTTTTCCTGATAAAAGAATCAGCGGAACTTAGAGCAGAATGAGAATTGGCACTTGTTGCTGCCAATGTCTCTTCTCTGTAAAAGTTCATTTCATTATGTAAAATAAATAGACAAAAGAATTGATGCTTACAATGAATAATACTATAAATTCACTCTCAGCTCAAATTCTGATCTCTCTAGTCTCAAGGTTAGTTGAGTTATTCGAAGAATTTTGCAGGCTACTATTTTTTTTTTTAAATTTTTTTGTCGCCGGGAACTTTTGAAGTTTAATTTGAGTTTGTTTCACGATATTTTTAAATAAAATAAAAAAAATTATATATAATTAAAATTTGATTATTTCAAAATTTTAATAGTAATAGAATTATAACATGAATTATAAAATTTTTATAATTATCACTAAAACCAGATAGACCAAATGGCGAGGCCAATCGCGTAATCGCCTACCGTAACCCAGCAATATAAATCCAACGGCTGAGACGTCTCTCTGTCTCAGTGAAAGAAAGCAAGTAGTGAAAAACTAGGTGCCGTTTCGAAGAATCGGGAGGCTCACGCAATCTCAACCTGCATGGCCTCTGGCTAGGCTCGCTCTCTTTTGTGGATAATTTTAATAAATGAATAAATAATTTATAGTAATAAATATTTACTAATATAATATTCCTTTTTGCTTTTATTCTCCGTTTTATTTTTAACCTTCTATCTGCTCTAAATTCTCACTAGATTTTCGCTTTCACCTCAGCTTTCTCTTTATCCCTTTTCAAACATTTTGCAATCTTCTGACTCTTTGCCGTAATTCCGACGGATCACGCCGTTCACTGTTTTTGTCTATTTTATGCAATTTTTATTTATTATTGTAATTGCTGGCTTGTTTTTTTGTTTTGTCTCTTGAATTGAGGAGATTTGAAGTAATTAAACGGAAACTTGTTATTTTTGATGCGGAGATTTGATTAAAGGTATGAGCTTTCTTCTTTTCTTTTCTTTTTTGGTTTTGTTTTGGATGATTGATAATATTGGTTTCTGGGAAAAGAATAGAGAAAATCAATATCTTTTCTAAGAAGAAAGAAAATCAATACTTAATTGTGTACAATGAAAGTAATTGACTTATTTTCGGCGCGATTTTATTTTCTGTTGACTTTTTTTCAATTTATTAAACACATAATTATTATCTGCTGCCAAACGGTTAGTGTTAGGGATTGAATTGTTAATTTCCTAATATTTTACGTTGAGTTTGTCAGTTTATTATAGCCTTTCAATTTTAATTCAATTTAATATGTTTTTTGGGGTAGATTACAGTATTGGTAATTGGATATTGTTGCTGGAAGTAACATAGATATGTTACCAAAAGTAGAAGATGGATTACAAGGACAGAAGGGGAATTTGAGTTTAGAAGATAGCTTGCATGCTGACCTTCTATCGATATTGCAAAGGCAGCCCAACCGACAAATTCTTAATAGAGAAAAAGATCTCAATATTTATCGTAGTGGAAGTGCACCGCCCACAGTTGAGGGATCACTAAATGCTGTGGGTAGTCTTTTGAGGAATAGTGATAGTAGTAGTAGTAGTAGCAGTGGTTCTGGTGGTGTTGGTGCTATTGCTAATGGTAATATTAATGGAATTTTATCTGAAGATGAGATTCACTCACATCCAGCGTGCCTATCATATTATTACTCACATGAAAATATAAATCCAAGGCTACCACCACCGCTAATGTCAAAGGAGGATTGGCGTGTTGCGCAAAGGTTTCAAGGTGGTGGATCATCTTTAAGGGATATTGGGGATGGGAGGAAGAGGGGAATGGATGCTAGTAATAGGTCATCGTTATTTTCAACACAGCCGGGGCTTTCTGTGCAGCAAGGAGAGAATGATATAATGGAATTGAGGGATGCTGCAAAGAGGAATCTCTCTAGGAATACTCTGGGTGAGTGGCTAGAAAGAGGCTCAGATGGGTTGATTGGATTGCCTGCAGCTGGTCTTGGTGCAAGGAGAAAAAGCTTTGCTGACATTCTTCAGGTAATTAATGTTTCCATGTTGAAATTTGTGTCACCGGCAACTTTTCTTGTGCATACATGGATTGTACAATATGAGACATTCTTATAATTTTCCAAAGTACTGTTAATTATGTTCTTGCTTTTTATGTATTTTGACACAACTGGGAAATGGTGTGTTTCAGGAAGGTCTTGATCAACCTGCCTCCTTGTCAGGCCACCTGTCATACCCAGCAAGTCGCAATGCCTTTGGTGATATTGTGGGCCCGACTGGGGTATCCAATGCCCATTCAGTTGGTTCATGTAATGGAGCAGAATCCTTAGAGGCTTTGCATTATGCAGCAGCTTCCCCAGGAAATGTAGGAGTTAAGAGCCATAATAGAATCCCATCACATTCTTTTGCATCTGCTGTGGGCTCATCATTGTCAAGGAGTACAACCCCTGAATCACAGCTAGTTGGAAGGTCTCCTGGTTCTGGTCTTCCTCCTGTGGGAAACAGAGTTGGTCCTATTGAGAAGAAGGGTGCTCTTGGTTCAAATGTCCAAAATGGTAATGATATTGCTGGAATTGCAGCTACATTAAAAGGTTTAAGCTTGTCAAATATTGGACAGGCAAATGAAGTTAGTCATGTGCAGTCTCAGCTTCAACTGGATCAGGACAATCAGCCTGATTTTCTATATGATATGCCCAATGGTCATAACCAAGTTTGGCAGCAGGAACTGATACCCAAGTCCAATGCAGGGAATCTCTCATTTTCTAACAGTGATATTGATTTTACTTGGAAAAAGGGGATTGTACCAAATCTTAATGCTTCTTCAGCAAGTTCGAATGGACAAGTCAACATTTGCAAGCGAACTTCTTCTCCAAACCTATACTCAAAAATGAATTCTACTGGCTTTGGAAGTCTGGAAGGATCTATTGGTCATCATCAACGTGCAAATATGTCAGGTGTAGACTTCACTGTTAATTTACGAGCTGATTGTTCTGTTAATCAGAAGCTGAATTCCATGGCTAAGTGCTATATTGATGCAGGTTAACTCTGTTCTTTCATCTTGAAACCATTTTGCCCTTTTTTTAAAATAATCTTTAAATAAACCTTTTGATTTGTATACGTATATGACAATCATGTTGACATGTTTTTGTTGTTCAGCTAGTATTGGGGATGTACAGAGTTTGAATGGATTCGTTAATCATGCCGGACTGGACTTCCTTTCTCCAGTATTGGATCCATGGTGTATGCAGTATTTGCAAAGAACTTCTGATTTTGCAACACCTGGTGCAGCTAGTGCAAGCGATCCTTATGAGGTTAGGAATTACTTTGGTACTCCAATTGGAGACTTGGACGGGTTGCAAAAAGCACGCCTTGAGGTATTGCTTGATCAACAGAAGCAACAGCAGGAACTGCAACTTTTAGGTAAATCTGGTGGTTTGAATCCTGGACACTATGGGACTCAATCATATGGACTTGGCATGCCATATTCTGGAAACCTGTTCCCAAACTCTGTGCTTCCATCTGTTAGATCTGGAAGTTTTCCAAATGAGCAAAAGTCACGTTTTACTTCAATGGTGAGAAGCTCAATGGGAGGATCCATGGTATGGCACTCGGATGCCAGTAGTGACATGGAAGGAAGATTGAACTCGTCCTTATTAGATGAGTTCAAAACTAACAAGACCAGATCTTTTGAACTTTCAGACATTTTTGATCATATTGTTGAATTCAGGTATGTATTTAATGCCTTACTTTGGTGTTTATTCTATATATGCATTGTTTAGAGTATTGATAAATGATTTCCTCTTGTATAATTCAGTACAGATCAGTTTGGGAGTCGCTTTATTCAGCAGAAACTAGAAGTGGCTACGGTGGAAGAAAAGGCCAAAATTTTCCCTGAGATTATTCCGCATGCTCGTATCTTGATGACGGATGTTTTTGGAAATTATGTCATACAAAAGGTATGTCCTTCATAGTTTGAAATGCTCGAACATAATGGATTTGTACTATTCTAAATTATTGCTTAAACTATTGGGTGATTTGCAGTTCTTTGAGCATGGTACAGAAAGTCAAAGAACACAGCTAGTCAGCCAGCTTACTGGTCATGTTTTGCATCTTAGTCTACAAATGTATGGTTGCAGAGTGATTCAGAAGGTGCTTTCCTAACATTAATAGCTTGATCTTGTTCTGAATATATTTAACTCGTGAATTAGTTATTTTATTAACACTCATTATCTGCTTGACATTTTGGCATTTTGCTTTGCACCTCTGATCTGTTTGACGTTTGCTCGTTCTAGATACGAATTTGTATCTTTCCTTTGGTGAATATGGTGCATCAAACATTTGATTTGTACTCAATGCACGGTATCACCTTATGGGTTGTTATGCAGTAATTTGTTGCCGTACAATTTAGTATATAGTATTATCTGGCATATTGCAGTAGTATTACCTTACTTGCAGTGTATAATATTGCTCTACAACA
>JAWDEX010000009.1:9882594-9895213 GCA_035221805.1 Trichilia hirta
TGTAGAGTAACATTGATACAGTAGATCTTGTTATACAGTAATATCACATACTTCTAAGGAGATTGAATCAGTTATTATTGAATTTTCGCTCAATTACTGTATCATCTTGAATGATGAAACAATAGACTATAAAAGTAACATAAAAGTGATTTCTTAACTGATATGAGTTTGTATGAGCCTGCTATATCATTCCAGGATTTTTATGTACAATGATCTCAAATTTAAGAAGCAAAACGAGCATTTTACTAAATAGTTTTTTATGTGATCTTATTTTCTACTGCCTAGAGTGCTTCAAATATATTATAGCATACATTTCTAATCAAGATGAAGCACAACCGTCAAGCATGCCTAGTTTATTAATATTTGATCAAATATTTCTTTGAGTTATTGATGCACCTGTATTTAGCCTTCATGGGATTTTTGTAGCACCCGTCAAGCATGCCTAGTTTAGTAATATTTGATCAAATATTGCGTTATTGATGCACTTGTAGTTATGCCTTCACGGGAATTTGGTAGCACCCGAGGTGACTTTAAAAGTCCCACACCGCAAGAAAACTTAGGAGAAGACTGAATTTAAGTTTTGGGTTCACTTACCATCCAACGAGGCCTTTTGAGGTGACTGACGGACTCTAAATGGCCCATTTCTAGAAACAAAACCATAAGAGGCCCCATTCCCCCAAAGTGGATAATATTGTTATGGTGTGGGACCCGAGCTAATGACTATTGGTATCAGAGCCACATCTGGTACCGTGGCTCTACGCAGAAAGTGGCCCATACACGAGGACATGTGTGCCCAAAAGGAGGGGTGAATGTAGCACTCTGGGTGATTTTTAAAGTCTCACATCGTCACGGAAGCTTAGGAGAAGATAGAATATAAGCTTTGAGTTCCCTTAACATCCAATGAGGCCTTTTGAGGTGGCCTGCAGACTCTGAATGGCCCATTTCTAGTAACCAAACCGTGAGGGGCCCCTTTTCTCCAAAGCGGACAATATTGTTGTGGTGTGGGACTCGAGCTTTGACAATTTTAGTATTAGAAGCACCTATTACTATAATAGGACATCAGGGTTGCAACGGTTTTGTGGTTTATATGCACTGAGGGAGGTGTGTGATACAATGTTAGGAAATATAACAGTGATACCATGTTCAGAAATATAACAGTGTAGTTTTGCTCGGATACATTTATGATAAAATATTTGTATTCTACTATAGACATTCCAAGGGCTGTGTGAGAAGATGAATTAGATGGAGGGGAACACAATTTTCTCATCTTGGTTGATGTCTCTTTCTTTCAGAAATAACTGCATGATCATGGGGATAGATGAAGATGTTATTTTTATCAGGATGGTTGCTTTCCAATTTTGAGTAAATCGTTATTCAAAACGATTTCTTTTGATTTGAAAAAAGGATAAAACTCTCAATACTCTAAACATGACTACAGGCCTTGGAGGTGGTCCATGTTGATCAACAGACTCAAATGGTGGCAGAGCTTGATGGTTCAGTCATGAAGTGTGTCCACGATCAGAATGGTAATCATGTTATTCAGAAGTGTATTGAGTGTGTCCCTCAAGATCGAATTCAATTTATTATCTCAGCCATCTATGGGCAAGTATTGGCACTTTCCACCCACCCTTATGGCTGCCGTGTCATTCAGGTTAGAATGTTGCTGTCTATATTTACTTCTTTCCTCTGGGATTTATGACATTGATCCATTTACTATTTAGTTTTTACCAACAGAGGGTTGATTCATTTACTACTTATTTTTTACCAACAGAGGGTCCTGGAACATTGTGATGATGTGAATACACAACAAATAATTATGAATGAAATCATGCAACATGTATGCAATCTGGCACAAGATCAATATGGAAATTATGTCATTCAGGTACAAACAATTCAGGGTTTTCTTGAAAATTCTCTTGATTTTTAGTTGTACCTTTCTCTTATTTTTGTGCTGATTCTTATCCTGCTCTTTGGTAGCATGTCCTTGAACATGGAAAACCTCATGAACGATCTGCCATCATTAGTGAGCTTGCTGGCCAAATTGTGAGGATGAGTCAGCAAAAATTTGCTTCTAATGTTGTGGAGAAATGCTTAACATTTGGAAGCCCTGAAGAGCGTCAACTTCTGGTTAATGAGATGCTTGGTTCCTCTGATGACAATGAACCCTTGCAGGTCTGTGGCATTCTTTTTTCTTTGAGTTTCAAAGTCCATTTTCTTTTTCTCTTCCCCTCTTTTTCCTTTCTATGCAGATTTGCGGTATGAAGTACTTTTTGCACTGATTATCCACAAAATTTTTTATTAATAATCATTCATTCAATTTTTGTGCATTTGCTTTGTTGTTTCTTACAAATGTTGGTCAAGGAAGAAAAACAAAAAACTGTGATGATTATCCTTTCACTTGTGTATGCTACCTGATAATTTGATACTGTTTGAAGCGAGGTAGTGATTGTGGTTTTTCCTTTTTCTTACAAAAAAGGCTTATTTTGTTCTGTTGAAGCAACATTTAATGGGAAGCAGTTAGAAAGTTTAAAAGTTTTCTGAAACCTATTAAAACTTGCCTATTATTTTTCTGCCTTAGGAAAATGACTGCAACTATACATTTAGTCTGTATGAGAGTCAGCTAAGGAACCATGCCAGTTATTGTTTTGTGTTTTATCAAATGAAAAGAATTTATTTTCACTTGGAAGTGATTTTGTTTTCCTTTTTCTTACTGGCCTTCGATGTTTCACTGAAAACTTTTGTCATGTGGGCCCAGCACTAATGGATTATGATAATAGTGAACTAAATAACCAAATTTTCTGCTGTAACACATCTTTTTCTTGGGAGAAGTATAAATTGACCAATTTTCTGTTGTGTTTGTGTCTTTATAATTGTGAATTGAAAGAATGCAATACTGCAGGCCATGACTAAAGATCCATTTGGAAACTATGTTGTGCAAAAGGTTCTTGAAACCTGTGATGATCAGAGTCTAGAGTTAATTCTTTGTCGCATCAAGGTTCATCTAAATGTCTTGAAGAATTACACTTACGGTAAACATATTGTTTCTCGGATTGAGAAACTTGTTGCCACTGGAGGTGAGTAATAACTGCACAAGAAATTTTATGTTGCTTTATTTATGTTAATTCAGTTTTACTACCTTGTCCCAACTCTCTGTTACTAATGCTTAAACTCCTCAACTGCAGAACGTCGCATAGGATTGTCAACTTCGGTCTCCTCCTGAGATGTATCGTAATTTTGAATCAGAGGAAACTTGTACAGATTGGATGGTGATTTTGGCATATTATCTCCCCCAAATCTTCTGTTTTCCATAGACTATTTGCTGTAAATAAACACATAATTAGCTGGCCTTGAGAATAAGAAGTATTTTTGTGGATATTTTCATTGAAGAGATTAATCCTCTATTGGAAGGTTGGATTCAGGTAGACGAGAGATGGGTAGGGGTTGAGAATTCTCGCTTACCAGTTCTGTAGAGCGGACCGGAATGTATGTGGTTTTGTTAATTAATTAGAGTTGGTATAGGTCCCCGTAGGTTATAGGAGAATAATTAACCGTCGGAATGAAGTCTTTAATGAGCAGGATATTTTATATATACCTATATGGATAATGTAAATGGTTTTTATTGTTCTTTTGTATTATTATTATTATTTGAGTTACGACTGGCAGTTGGATGTTACACTGTCATGAAGCGTTTGTATTAAATGGAGTATAAAAAAATGCAAGGCCATTAAAATCCCAAGGCTAATTCTTGCGTGTTATCTGAAGCATGTCAAAGACGTTGACAGAAAAACAGAACATGGTTACAGGCACATTTCTAGCTTTGTATTAACTGCAGTTATAGTGAGATTCAGACGCCTAATGGGCTCATCAAACGAAAATATGTTTGCCATATGAAATCAGCCCTTCCAATCAAGACTCTGCCATTAAGAAGCTTGGTAATCAACCTTCAGCTCTAATCAGGCATGTGTTATTCATCACTTCATAGGCACAGAGCAAAAGAAACGGAAGAAAAAAGGATGAAAGAAAGAAAAACATTTACGCAGACACGATCAGTTATTTCTCTTCCGAATTCATCCACGCAATCCATATCCAAATCCTTCTCTGAACTCCCTTGATCAACATGCCCATTATTCAGCCTCCTGCTTTTCAAAATGACACGTGATTCCTTCGGCAACTTAATATACTTCTCACATTCGACAATGGATGCTCCTCTATAGCAGACTTATCAGAGAAAGATTCTTTAAGCATTGCGGTACAAGTGTGGTTCCTCAAAAGACAAATAAAAAATGTGTGTATGCCTCTCAAATGCCATGCGAACCTTCTGAGGCATAAACCAAAGTATTGCTTTAAGGCACAAGAGTTTCTTCCTCTCATCTGAATGTTCATCAGACTAAGCAACTGATGAAGAAATCCCACTACTCTTTTCTCAGATAAATCACTACCAGGATCCAAATGGAAATAATCATCGTCCAAACGGGAATAATCATCATAGGGTGATATATAAGGAAACTTTTGAAATTCATTAACTCAATGCTCAATCTTTCTCTTTATCCTTGACCCCTATGGAGGAAAAGAAGGAGACTCAATAGGCTCCACTGATTCTCCAAAATACAAACCTCTCTTCAAAGCGTTTTCTTTGCAACACAGACAATACTCTTTTCCTATCGTTCTCAACAGCCAAGCCTTTCAACCTGTCTTCCATTTCAACAAACCTACGGATCAAGATTCACTTCTGGATACTCCCAAAAATCACGAGGCAACCCCAAATACCACTCCATTCCTTTAATAATCTTCGTGGGTAAAGCTTTTTCTCTACTCATCAAAATAAATCTCTTCGATCTCTTCCTTAAATGCTCTCTACACTCTTCATACATTCTTCGCTCCTGTCTATCAATCTCAACTGCTTCTTGAGTCAACCGAAACCGCAGCAAATTGTGCAAAATACCTGTAAACTCTTCAAAGATTGATGGGTGTGGTCTTAAAAACTTAGTAACTTCAATGTGTATATCAATCTCAAGTCTTCTCTTTGAAAAAGAAGAAATTGGGTTTGAAAAAGAAGAAATGGTCTTCTCTTTGAACCAAATGGCTCTTGGGTGAAAATATTTTTCAAAGCAATGATGGATTTGAGCTCTATGGACTTGTGGATGTGCTCAATTGAATCAAAGTACGAATCTTTCTTCCATTTCACATACACCTTACAGTAGGTTCGATTTTGGGCGTATGTAAAAGGTGGTGGCTTTTTCTGCAATTATAATATTAGAAGGGAGTCAAAGATTGGATTATTGCTATTGAAGAGTAGGGATCTTAGGGTTTCGCCCTTTGTTTCTCTTGAATAGTAACATGAGATAGATGCTAAAGAGGTTCAAACGAACAAATTTCAGGGCACAGCATATTGCAGCTGTTTCGGTTCTTCAGTTTCTGGGAGAGCGGCGTCAAGGCGTTCTTTGTCGAAGGATAATTACATTAGGTTTGCTGAATCATATTTTATTATTTTTTTCTTTGAATACTGACGATAATTTTTTTAAGCGTTGACACAATTAATGAACACGGTTCAAGATCCAACTCAACTAAAATGAAATTTGAAAATTCAGATTGCTGTAGGAGAAAAATTTCAGAGCAGTCTCCCTCTTCAGGTTCTTCCTTCTCCAATCTTATCGTCAGGAACGCCCACCTTGTAACCTCTTCGCTCTTTCAGTACAAATTTATCCTATCGACGTAGGACATGAGGTGTGGAGTTCGAAAAGAGTTCATTTTTTCTTTTTGAACTTTGGAATAACCATGTATAGAGCTTAGCTGTGATCTTGATTGAAAACAATAGTTTCCCAGTAAAGCAGGATCATTTTTTCTTTTTCTTTTCAGATTCACAATATGTTCATTTTTGTGTCAGGGAACTGTGTATAGGTGAGATGGGTTCGTTTCTGAGAACAAGAGAATCTTTGGAAATGGCAGATAAGACAAAATTTCTGATAAGAAATCGAAAAATTTTAACAGAATGGTAAACGTAACGATATTCGTAACTTCACTGATGAAGAGCTCAAGGCAGCAACAAACAACTATGATCCAGGGAAAATTATAATGAAGTGTTTGTTCTATAAATTGTACAAGGGTTTGTTGCCGGATCGTCCAATCCCTGTCATGAAGTTTGAAGACAATGTATTGGATGCAGACCACTACTGTTTTAATTTTATTGTATTTGCATCCCAGATGGTGAGTCACAATGACATTTTGAAATTTAGAGGATGTTGCTTGTAAACTCAAACTCCCATATTGGTTTTGGAATTCGTGGTAAAACAGGACTCTTGCTAATAGAAGTCATTGTCCTTGTCAACACCATTTGCAGCCGTAGCTATTGAAGCACAGGCTAAAGATTGTCATGGGGATAGCTTATGCAGTTGCATATCTCCATATTGGATTCACCAGGTCAATTGTTTCCAGAGATATCAAACCAACGACCATCTTACTTCATGTTGCTAAACTGTTTGATTTTACTCTATCGCTGTCTATTCCAAAAGGTGAAACTCAAGTCAATGATGAGGTAATTGGAACGCTTGGATTTACTGCACCGGATTACATGACTACTGGCTATTGCACCGGATTACATGACTACATAGCTTTGGTGCATTCCTTCTTGAGCTTCTAACTGGAGAAAGTATAAATCATTCTTCCCGTTTTGAAGATGGTGAGAACTATGTTCTCCAGGACCTTGTGAAGAAACATACAGAAAAGAATAAGTTAAATGAGATAGTGGATCCTGTAATTGTCGAAGCAGGATTGTGGCTTGAGGAGTAAATATTTGCTTTACGGAGCTCGCTGTTAAATGCCTCTACAAATTGGAAGAAGATCGGCTAACAATGGTTCAAGTGGCTAAACAACTCAGGCAGATATACCAGTCTATTGAAAATCTCCGACTGTAAAATTCCATCAAGGGGCGGGAGATTTTCTTGTTTATCAACTTTTCTTTTGTTTCTTTCCTAGTGCATATTATTGGTATGTCATGACTTGAATGCCACATTCTGTAATTCTTTTCTTGATGATGTTAATGGTCTACTGTTAACATCATAATGGTTTACATTTGTATACCTGTAAAGTTCAAACGGGTTATTTCAATAAATCAGTCAGCAATGCACCATGTTTTGTTTCCACCATGATTAAGGTAGGATTAATTTTGAATTAAAAGAGAGTAGGGAGGAATGAAAAAAGAACAGAAATAATAAAAATGGCTACAAATGAATGAATAAAAAATAAAAATAAGAAAATTCCTACTCGAGAGATTATAAAATGTCAAACAAATATACAAAATAAGATGAGTGTGAACCTCATGCGAGAAAATGATGTGTACAGAAGTGAAAGCAGAGTAGCAACCAGCAACAGCAGTCAGAGAAAGCACCACACGATTCTCTCCTATATAAACGAAGTAGTGGAAAACATCACCAGACATTTTTCCTTCAAAACATCCACCACTTCCATTTCTTACTTTCTAACTCGGGTCCTGAAAATAAAAGAAACAACTTTCAGAATTCATGTACCACAGTAGTATCTCAGCAAGCAGGTGTCATAAGAGATCGTGGAGGGACACGAATGACAAGAAGAAACAATTCATCAAATTCAATCAGTGTTTAAAAACACAGGCACTTGAAAAGGAAAAACAACCGGAGACTAGTCTGCATATATCAATTTGCAACACACTGATGCAACGCTATTCACAAACAGGCTAATCAAACTTTTCATAATGCAGACATAAGGATATAAATTGGCTTACCTACTAGATAAATTGAATTATAGTGCACCTCAGCCCAGAAACTCAAGAAAATAATTGCAAGAGGGACAAATTTTAAAAATTATCTGCCACATATTATGGTTCCAACAAGAAATGATGACTTTAAAAATCCTACCTCGTTTGGACTTTGGCACATGTGGAAGGATCTCAATATAATATGTGTCCTTAAATGAAGTTATACCAAATATCTTGACACCAAACTGCAATTATAAACAAAATGGGCGGTAGCCATTAAAGTCAGAATCCTTAAAAGAGTATTATTGATGATACTGATGAAGTGGTCAATGTACCTTCCTCAATACACTTCAATTCTCTCATCAAGTCGGTCAAGTATTGCAAGAAATAAGAAAAATTTATCATATCAAAGTTAATCAATTCAAGGCAAGTTGATAATGTTCAAGCAATTATGCAAAAAGACGGCTAGAAAAATAAGCAGGGACACTACACACAAGAAAGATCTAGTCAAAGAAACTAGAAAAATTAGGTTGTCGCACATACCCAATCTGCTGCAGCCTGCAATGTGACATGATCTCCCCATTCACCATTTCTGTTTCATCCACCATAAAAATGTATAAGCATCGATTTCATTGAGCAAAGCCTTCAAGGTAAGCCCATAAAATTTGATCTAAGTGAATTAATTACTTGCTCATTTCTCCAAATAATCGCCATAAGCCATTGGAACATAAACCCCATAAATTTCTGGGTGAGACTTCAGCTGATGTCATCAACATTTGGAGAAAAGGTCATAACCACAGCTTAAGCAATATTTATAATAATATTGTCACACAATATTCACATAAACTTAGTGAACTATAAGCTACCCCACCCTGATTGATAACTTGTTCTCTCACAATCTTGTGGTGCTCAGAAGAACGATAGAGTTGATCTGATAGAGAACGAAACTGAAATATAATAAGAAACTATTAAGAACTTTACACAAACCTGAGAAGAAGCAAAATTGAGGGAAAAAATAGGGTTGTTATTTTCCATTTGCAAATTGCAACAGACGTGGACACTAGTGGTAGGGCCTATATGAAGCATTAAAGCCAGGACTGGCTTTCAACTTTCTGTTTCCTTGTTTAAGCCACAAACACTAAACTGATGGGTTTCACAATTCAGTGAATCAGCCACATAATAGACAATTGAGCATGAATATCCATCACAAGGTTGAATATTACTATGATGAACAATTTGAATTTGGAATGAATTAGAAATTGTTGTAATAATTACCAGTAAACAACCAGCAAGAATACACTGCAAAATATAGGTAAGCAAGTCCAACAACTAGAAGATACTTGCTGCACCACAATATTCAATCACAATATATATTGACCAGTCTGTCAAGCATATATTTGGTTAATAAGTTTCAGAAGTATCTTTATAAGATTATTTACAGCTAAACCAATGCTTGCTTCGTCTCTCTAATAAACATAAGACGCCTACATTTACGAGCAATAGCTTTCAATTTAATGAATCAACCCCCAAAAATAGAGAACCAACCTGACAGTTGCCATCTCCTTGCACCTTATTTTCTACCAGATCATACAACTGCAACCTGAAAAAGAGTAAAACGAAATGTAAAGCCCAAATCAACTTCTGTTAAGAGAAATTTACCCAAAATGGGAATGGGAGAGGATGTGACAATGTTCTTATAAATTAAAACATATGGCATAGTAAATCAATGATCCATGGTTTTAAGTTTTGAGAAGTTCAACTCAACGGCCTAAGCTGACAAGAAGAAGTTCAACCTTAGTGGACATAGCCTTATAGACTCCTACAAATAAAATCAAATTGGACTCTTACCTACCCCCAACTTTCCCTTTGCACATGTTCGTCCCACTGATATTGAACTTACAATTTGTGTTTTAGGTGTCATTGTGGGCCATGTGTTGTTTGGCTAAGGACTAAGTTGTTTGTCGTGTATGTTGAATCGTGCAAAACTCTTTAACAATAAAATAACAGGAATACTTGATACTTGATCTCACTGCCTTTGGCCAAAAAACTTGATTTTCTATTTAGAAACAACGAATGAGATTCATTTCAAAAAAAAAAAAAAATCCTCTCAACCCCTTGTCTTTCCTTCAGTTTAATATTCCCGGACAAGCTTCCAAACTCAAGATCTTTTCTTGTATATATTTGTAAATCAAAGATGTTTCCTAGCACCATCAATTAGGCCAAATCCAAAATTATAATCACTGTCAAGTGATTAATATGATGTATGCCACAAATCAAATTTCCTAATTGCATGATTGATATAAAACTTGAATTCCTTGAACGTCCAGCAACATAAATGCCATAAGCAATGTCATTCCACTAGCCTGAAATTCCTTCAAACTTCATTACTTATAACTTAATTATTGGATAAAATGTACAGGAAACATAAACTATTTTCCAAGTAAGAAGCGAAAAGATTGACCCAAAACCTGTGAAGCAGCCTTTGGTGATCTGAAATCTCTTCATCAGCAGAAGGTATTTCTCCATTAATTTTCGGAACATGCTCCTAAAAACAAATTAGGAAAAAAGAGGAGTCCATCACTAGAGCTTGGTACCAATAACCCAGTAAAAAAGAGAGAAAAGTGACGTGAATTTTCAGAGGCATAATAATGCCTACCAAGAACACATTTTATACATGTACAATACTAGATCTCTATGTCAAATTAATAGGAAAAACGATATAAAACGTCTCTAAAGCATTCGTATGCAATTAAACAATATGACTCGCACTTCTTGAAAAGAAATGATCATAAATTGCCATGAAATTAACTAATGACCAAAAACATATAGTTGTTGACGACTTTTATTGATCAGTTATTTTTCTATTCCAAATACTATTTAGCAAGCGACTTGATTCAGCTCCTATCTCCTCGGCGTCTCGACCTTCACCTTGATTATCGAGGTGGTTTGATTTTTTTATTTCAAAAACAAGAGTTTCAAATGAGACAGGTAAGTACATTTCTCAAGAAGCAACTAAAACGTCCCATTATATTAAAGGGGGCCATGTCCTACAAGTTGCAAGTAATCATTGCGGCCCTAGACCTAACGTAAAAAAATGATAAAAAGACCTATTAAATAACCATACTTAATTCTGTCTAATCAAGCTCTCGTTTTTCGATGCTCACACGTGCAACAGTCTTATAAATGATAAAATTGTTACATAGAAAAAGGAGGATTCCTTTGGGGGGCCATCTTTCAACAATTGAGAGAAAGTATCAGCATCTCCTTATAAACATTTCCCGAGCCTAACATCCGAGTTGGTAAACACTCAAACATTTACACTTCGCCTCTCCTTTAACTTGGCCTTAGATGATTCACTAACTTGAGCATTGAAGTTTATTCGCCAGTAATTCGGCTTCACTCCTAACTCATCTTTTTGTGATTATAGGTAGTCACCGAGGGTCTTTATTAGGAGGTTCTACGACAGTTGCAACAGTAAAATCTGTGTGATGTACTAAGTTTTCCGTTTTCCAAAAAATTTAGGCACTGAAATGAGCTAAAAACCTGAACAAAAAGTTTGAAAAGTATTTCGTGCAAACATGACAGGGAATATTCGCAGTCATCTCTCTAAGAAAGTGCAGAAAGAAAAAGTCAGGGATCCTCTTAACACTAGCAAAAAAGGGACTACTACGAAATCATTCAATAAAAACGAGGTACAGACTCACCATGTTGATGGTCCAGCTAGTCGAGCCACTGTTAGAATCGAAAGGTGTGAGTCCTAGCAGATGAAAAGAGGGCCGACAGAGCATAAAAGTGTAAGGGAGACTGATAATCAAAAGATTCTTAAACTGGAACACAAAAATCAACAGCTGAAAAGGGAGCTGCAAGGCTAAGGCATTAGTTCAGCGGCAAAAATACGAAGGGAGGCACTAAATCTTACCGAAAGCCTTAGAGGTAAGGGCCAATTATATTTTAGGAAAAAAGGGCCGAAGAGCCCAATACCCCACCAGGGAAGCTTCTATTAAGAACGCTCGCTTCACCAGTCTGTAGAAAGGAAAGGGCAAAGCTAATGCCCATAATGAAACAAGAGTGGATGGTGACAACGAACCAATGATATCTGCTACTCTATGCAGCCTCAAAATAGACCCAAAAATCACCATCAAACCAAGGCATACCACGGTGGACCTATGATTTCAACTTGACGAGATTAGATTTCGAGATTACAGTGCTTAATTTGCAGACCTACTGTTGACGTCGTCCAAAATTTGATGTAAAAAAAAATAAAAAATGGAATCGCCATCTATCCAAATAATGGTGGGATAGATCACTTAAAAAATTTAGATTCCAAATTCAGATGGTTGATTAAGTATAGAGAAGGTGTTAGGCACCCTACAACTTCCGTAAAAACGGTTACAAAAAATATTGACCTTGAATTTTAATTTTTTAAATTTACCCTTATTAATAAATTTTACTAAGAGAAGGGAGAATATTAAAAATATTACGCTATCTTAGTTTTTCAAAAATATTTAGCTAAGAGAAGGGAGAATATTAAAAATTTTCTACCTTCTTAGTTAATTTTTTTCTCTTATTTTATTTTATTTAGTCTTATCCCTTTTACCATTTTACTGAGGAAGAGAGAATATTAAAACTATTTCGTCGTCTTAGTTTTTGAAAAATGTAAAGCTAAGAGAAGGGAGAATATTAAAAATATTCCGTCGTCTTAGCCTTTTTATTAATCAAAAAAATTTAACCAAGAGAAAGGAGAAAATATTATGTCTTCTTGGTTAATTTTTCTCTATGTTTTGACATATAAAAAAATATTCAAATGAAATAATTAATCAAATATAGTAAAAATGATATAAATAATTTGTATAAACTAAAATAAACAAAAGTTGATTTTTTTTATACGAA
>JAWDEX010000009.1:9895313-9912439 GCA_035221805.1 Trichilia hirta
TTCCTTTGAGTTATTGATGCACCAGTAGTTAGCCTTCATAGGATTTTAATATCAGAAGCACCTATTACTATGATAGGATATTGGGGTGCAATGATTTTGTAGGTTATATACACTGAGGGAGGTTTGTAATCAAATGTTAGGAAATATAACAGTGTAGTTTTGCTCTGATACATTTATGATAAAATGTTTGGATACTACTATAGACATTCCACGGCCTTGTGAGAAGATGAATGAGATGTTTGGGAGCAAAATCTCCTCTTCTTGGTTGACACCTCATTCTTTCGGAAATAACTGCATGATCATTGGAATAGATGAAGGATGTTGTTTTATGAGGATGGTTGCTTTCTAATTTTGTGTAAATCGTTTTTTAAAATAATTTCTTTTAATATGAAAAAGAAAAAAAAAAATGTTAATACTCTAAATATGACTACAGGCCTTGGAGGTTGTTCATGTTGATCAACAGACACAAATGGTGGGAGAGCTTGACGGTTCAGTCATGAAGTGTGTTCATAATCAGAATGGTAATCATGTTATTCAGAAGTGTATTGAGTGTGTCCCTCAAGATCGAATTCAATTTATTGTCTCAGCCTTCTATGGGCAAGTATTGGCACTTTCCACCCACCCTTATGGCTGCCGTGTAATTCAGGTTAGAATTTTACTGTTTGTATTCATTTTCCTCTTGGATTTATGACATTGATTCATTTACTATTCATTTTTTACCGACAGAGGGTCCTGGAACATTGTGATGATGTGAATACACAACAAACAATTATGGATGAAATCATGCAACATGTATGCAATCTGGCACAAGATCAATATGGAAATTATGTGATTCAGGTACAAAAAAATTCAGGATTTCTTGAAAATCCACTCGATTTTTAATTACACCTTACTCTTCTTATTTTTATACTGATTCTTGTACTTCTCTGTGGTAGCATGTCCTTGAACATGGAAAACCGCATGAACGATCTGCTATTATTAGTGATCTTGCTGGACAAATTGTGAGGATGAGTCAGCAGAAGTTTGCTTCTAATGTTGTGGAGAAATGCTTAACATTTGGAAGCCCTGAAGAGCGTCAACTTCTGGTTGATGAGATGCTTGGTTCCACTGATGAAAATGAACCCTTGCAGGTCTGTGGCACTCTCCTTTCTTTGAGTTTCATAGTCCATTTTTTTTTTCTCTTCCCTTCTTTTTTTCTTTCTAAGCAACACTCTGGTACAACGTTCTTTTTGCACTGATTATCTGAAAAAATTATTATTTATATTCATTCATTCATTCATTGTTTGTGCATTCGCATTTGTGATTCTTGCAAGCATTAACCAAGGAAGGAAAACAAAACTGTGATGATTGTTCTTTCACTCGTGCATGTTACCTACTGATTTGATACTGTTTGAAGTGGGTTAGTGATTGCAAATTTTCTTTTTTTCATAAAAAGGGCTTTTTGGTTATCTTGAAGGAAATTGTGTTTATATTTAAAGATTAACAGTTAGAAAGTTTGGAAGTTACTTGAAACCTATTAAAATGTGCCTATTATTTTTCTGCCTTAGGAAAATGACTGCAGCTATACATTTTTTCTATATATCCATGAGAGACAATTACGGAACCATGCCAGTTATTGTTTTGTGTTTTATCAAATGAGAAGAATTGATTTTCAGTTGTAAGTGATTTTTGTTTTCTTTTTTCTCACTGGCCTTTGATGTTTCATTGGCCCAAGCACAAATGGATTATGATGATAGTGAACCAAGTGGCCAAATAATCTTTTGCAACACATCTTTCTTTAGGAGAATTATAAATTGACCCATTTTCTGTTTTGTCTGTGTGTCTTTATGATTGTGAATTGAATGAATGCAATACTGCAGGCCATGATGAAAGATCCTTTTGGAAACTATGTTGTGCAAAAGGTCCTTGAAACCTGTGATGATCAGAGTCTAGAGTTAATTCTTTCTCGCATCAAGGTTCATCTAAATGTCTTGAAGAAGTACACTTATGGTAAACATATTGTCTCTTGGATTGAGAAACTTATTGCCACTGGAGGTGAGTAATAACTTAGTGAGAAATTCTGTGTCGCTGCTTTATATTATATATGTTAGCCAGTTTTACTATCTTGTCTCGACTCCCTTCTACTAATACTTAAACTCTTTTAACTGCAGAACGTCGCATAGGACTGTCAACCTCAGTCTCTTCCTGAGAGGTGTCTTAAATTTGTGTCAGTGGAATCTTGTACAGCTAACATGGAATGGATGGTGATTTTAGCATCTTATCATCCCCAAATCTTGTGTTTTCTTGAGTTTTCTACATAGATTATTGGTTGTAAATAAACACATAATTAGTTGGCCGCGAGCATAAGATACATTTTTGTGGATATAATAGTTGTAAATTTGGCTAGCTATTTCATTAAAGTGATTTATCCTCAATTGGAAGGTTGGATTTTGGTAAACGAGAGGTGGGATTGGGGTTGGGGAGGGGTTGAGAATTCTTTTCGCGTAGCATTTCTGAGAATACATTTCTGTAGAAGGGAACTGAGTGTCTATACGGTTTTATTAGTTAACTACATAGGCTATAGTAAAATAATCTTCATACGAACGGAGGCTTTGATGTGCAGTATATTTTCTATATAACTATATAGATAATGTAATTGGTTTCTATTATTCTTGTGTCAATATCATCATCATCATCAAAGTTATGATTGGCCGATTTACGTTACTCACATTGTCATGGATTGTTGGATTGTTATTTTATCTTTGAAACCACGACCGACAAAATCTGTATGAACTTTCTGGATTTACGCACAAAGCTTGAATTTAAAATGGCAATTGTGAAACTCTGACCATCTGATCTCCACACTTTGGTATATGATGCAGAGGTAACATACCAATGGCCATTAATATTTACAACGGAAAATGCCAAATTTGAGTATAAAAAATGCTGTTATCTGAAAGAAATCTCTTAAGCAAGTTGACAGAAAAACAGAACATAGATACATCACATTTCTAACTGCCTACTAATTGCAGCTATAGACTGTATGTCTTACTGGTACATGATCATACAAACAAATATTGCCGTATGAAACCATCGCCTCAGATCAAAAGTCTGACATTGAGAAGCTTAGCAATTCTACCATTGAGAAGCATGGCAACAGCTGATCATCTCTAATAAGGCTATATGATGCATCAGTTCAACGAAAACAAGAAAGCATCATTTACACAGAATAATCTGCCAGTTCTCTGTTGTCATTCACATTATCTGTAAATCAATATGGAATTTTTATAAAAATAAAACCGGAACTCTCCAATTTGATATGTAGAACAGGAATGCAGAATGCAAGTAGTGTAATAGTTCGATTCCCCACAAATCAGAAGTCTCCAAGCTTTACCCTCCCACACAGGGGCGACTGGATGGGAAAGGAACCCGGAAGCAATTATTGCAACCTCGACACAGCCTGTTTCGAGACTGGGATGAAGAGATGAAATATTTTCATTTTAGTTTTATGTAGTCTTTCGAAAGTCTACTGCACTCATGCCTTTCGGCAATCCATATCCAAATCCTTCTCTGAACTCCCTCCATCAACATGCCGATTATTCAGCCTTCTGTTTTTCAAAATCACAGCTGATTTCTTCAGCAACTTAATATACTTCTTTCTCACATTCAACAATGGATGCTCCTCTATGGCAGACTTGTCACAGAAAGGTTCTTTAAGAATTGCGGTACAAGTGTGGTTCCTCAAAGACAAATAAAAAATGTGTGTATGCCTCTCAAATGCCCTGTGAACCTTCTGAGGTAAACCAAAGTAATGCTTAAGGCACAACAGTTTCTTCCTCTCAGCTGAATGTTCAACAAACAGACTAAGCAACTCATGAAGAAATCCCACCACTCTTTTCTCAGATAAATCACTATCAGGATCCAAATGAGAATAATCATCATAGGGTGAAACATAAGGAATCAGTTGAAATTCATTAAACCAATGCTCAATCTTTCTCTTTATCCTTAAACCCTTTGGGGGAAAGAAAGGAAACTCAATAGGTTCCATTGATTCTCTAAAATACAAATCCCTCTTCAAAGCATTTTTTTGCAACACAGACAAGACTCTTTTCCCATCACTCACCACAGCCAATCCTTTCAACCCATCTTCCATGTCAACAGACCTAAAAGACGGATCAAGATTCACTTCTGGATGCTCCAAAAAATCACGAGGTAAACCCAAATACCACTCCATTCCTTTAATAATCTTCAAAGGCAAAACTTTCTCTCTGCTCATCAAAACAAACCTCTTCAATCTCTCTCTTAAATCCTCTCTAGATTCTTCATACACTCTTCTCTCCTCTCTATCAATCTCAACTGCTTCTTGGGTCAACCGAAACCAAGGCAAATTGTACAACGGGCCTATAAACTCTTCAAAGATTGATGGGTATTGTCTTAAAAACTTACCAACTTTAATGTGTATATCAAACTCAAGACCTCTCTTTGAAATAGAAGAAATTGGGATTGAACCAGAAGGCTCTTGGGTGAAAATGTTTTTCAAAGCAATGATGGATTTGAGCTCTATGGACTTGTGGATGTGCTCAATTGAGTCAAAGTACGAATCTTTCTTCCATTTCATGTACACATTTACATAGGTTTGGTTTTGAGCGTATGAGAAACGTAGTGGCTTTTTCTGGCATTGTAATATTGAAAGGCAGTTAACTATTGGATTATTGCTTTTGAAGAGTAGGGATCTTAGGGTTTCGCCGTTCTTTCTATTGAATAGTAACATGGGACAGGGTTTTGTTGGGGAGTTGCGGATGAACAAATTCCCAAGCACAGCAGATTCCAGGGGCTTCGGCGATCAGTTTCTAGGACAGCATCATCAAGGCATTCCTTTAAAACGGACGACTTCATTAGGCTATACGACGTCGTTCGACACCTTAATCATATTCTATTTTTTTCCATATTATTCGATCATTATGAAAAATGAAGGATAATATTTAATTTTATTTTTAACGGTAATAAATACCTAATAATTATTGGTAAATGATTACTTGAAATATTTTTAAAAGGAAAAAAGTTTCCATTAAAATAAATTTTCAGCACTAGCTTACGATAGAGTTGAAAAAAGAAAAAAAAGAAAATTAGTTTCAAATGTAAAGTCATTTCTTTTAAATACTGATGATAATTTCTTTGTTTTTTTAAGCGTCGACACCATTAATGAATATTGATCGATATCTAACTCCGCTAAGATGAAATGTAAAAATTCAGATTGCTTTAGGTGAAAATTTCGGAGGGTCTCCCTCTTCAGGCATGCCCTCCTTCGTCTTCTCTCTTTCGGTAGAAATTTATCCCATCCACGTAGGACATGAGGTGTGGAGTTAGAAAATAGTCTTGGTTTATTTGAAACTCGGAATAAGCATGGATAGAGCTTAGCTGTGATCTTGATTGAAAACAATAGTTCCCCAGTAAAGCAGGATCATTTTTTCTTTTCCGTTTTAGATTCATAATATGTCCATTTTCGTGTTATGGAGACGTGTATAGGTTAGATGGGTTCGTGAACAAGAGAATATATGGAAAAAGCAGACAAGACAAAATTTCCGCTAAGAAATGCAAAAATTTTACTGGAAAAGCTGATTGCCTCTTGCTACGGTAAACGTAATAATATTCGTAACTTCACTGACGAAGAGCTCGAGGCAGCAACAAACGACTATGATCCAGGAAAATTATAATAAGGTGTGTTAACGATGCTTTTGCCCTTTTATACTGGCCACTAACATTAGCCAGGAATGTATATTTTGAAGAATCAACATGAGCACTGTCACGTATACCTGATTCGGTTCTCGTTGTCAGTTAATTAAATTCTTGGTTTTACAATGGGCCAAAAAATTTTGGACTCGGTTCAAGGCATGACATATATCTTACAATGATTTATGCGTCTTGAGTGTTGGTAGCTTAGTATATAAAGGTAAAAAGGTCATCAATGAGTCCGGTGTTATTCATATTGATTCGATGTATTCTCGATTCGATTCTCATTATTGACGAATAAAATATTTAATTTTATATAGGAAGATAATTTATTGAGCCAAAAAGTCTTGGGCCTAATCATATTACTTACTCAAAGTATAACATATACTTTATCATAGATTTTACGTTTAGATGTTGGTGCCCTTAGCGTAAAAGGACAAATAAATCATCAACAAAGTGTTTTGTACTATAAATTATATGAGGTTTAGGTGTTGGTGTCCTAGCGTAAAAGAGTGAATAAATTATCAATAAAAGTGTTTTGTACTATAAATTATTTAAGGTTTTGTTGCAGGAAAGAACAATTTCTGCCGTGATTTTGAAGAAAAATAAGGGATGCAGACAAATATTATTTTAGCTGTATTATATTTGCATCCCAGATTAGTCAAAAAAACATTTTGCAGTTTAGAGGATACTGTTTAGAAACTCAAATTACCGTATTTGATTTTTGGTACATGGGACTCTTCATAGTCGAATTCACGATCATGACCCAAGTCAATCCAATTTCGAACCTTTATTGTTGAAACGTAGGCTAAACATTGTCATGAAAATACCTAATGCAGTTTCATATCTTCATATTTGATTCTCCAGGCTAATTATTTCCAGAGATATCAAACGAACAACCATCTTACTCCATGAACAATATGTTGCTAAACCGTTTGATTTTGCTATATCTTTATCTATTCTTGGTGTATCAAGTAAATTACTTTGAACTATTTCAGCATCTTTGCAATTGATTGAGATATGTTGAGTTCAGATTCATTACTTAATATTGGACCATAATAATTTCTTTGGGTAGAAACACTATACCCCAGTTGACATCCAAATAATGTGAGAGGTGCTATAGAAGACTCGTGAACTTTCAACCTCTAATAGTCGACTCCCACCTGGTAGGTTATGTAAAGCTCTACAAAACTTCTCCACGAAATACCCATAAGGATGTACTACCCTGCCAATTGATTGTTCTATTTTTTCTTCATAGTTAACTAAACAAAGGAAACTTCCTAGTTTTGCTAATGGAAAAATATGATTCAAATGCATACTATATTTTAAAATTTAAGGATAAGACTTCCATACTTGCCAGAAGAAACAGGTTTTGGCTATCCACAGGCATCCTCTTAGTAAGCATTTTCCTTCTGTCTCTCTTTGTAAAATTATTTTCACTGCTACCTAGGATTTCTCTTAATATTTTAGCATTTACATGTTTCAATTTGTTCTACAGTTAGAATATGTATGTGTAGCAGTGATATTGATTGAAAACAATCTTTCCCCCGTAGAGCAAGAACAATTCTTTGCTTTAATTTTATAATATGTTCCATTTTCCATTTTGTGGGATTTGTGTGTAGGTTAGATGAGTTCACTTTTGAGAACAAGCAAGATGAGGGAAAATTTATGACGAGAGATGGAAAATGTTACTAGAAAAATTAATTGCCTCTTGCACTGGGAAACATAATCCAGTTCGTAATTTCACTGCTGAAGAGCTTGAGGCAGCAACAAACAACTGCAATCCTGAGAAAATTATAACAAATGATTTGTTGTATAAATTGTACAAGGGTTTGTTGCAGGATTGTCCAATTTCTGTTGTGAAGTCCGAAAACAATTTGGATGCAGAGCAATATTGCTTCAATTGTATTGTATTTGCGTCCCTAATGAGTCACAATAACATTTTGCAGTCGTATATCTCCACGTTGGATTCTCCAGGCCAATTGTTTTCAGAGGTGTCAATGTTAGGATCTGGAGAGCATGCTCACAAATTGGGGGAGAACATACAAAAATCAAATGAGTAAATATATTAATAGACTTAAACATTATTTATAACCCAAAACCTTAAGGTATTAGGTCTATGTATCTATTCCACTTATATATTACTCATGTACCTTTTATCTTTTCAATGTGAGATAATTTTACTTCACACACTCATACTTAAACCCAACAGTCAAACCATCATCCATCTTGCTTAAGGAACAACATATTGCTAAATTATTCGATTTTTCTCTATCTTGTTGCATTGCAGAAGGTGAAACTCACATAAAGGATAAGGTGATAGGAACATTTGGATTTGTTGCACCTGAATATTTGACTGTTGCTGTCTGCAATGAGGAGTGATGTCTATGGCTTTGGTTCGTTACTTCTTGAGCTTCTGACTAGAAAAAGGATAGATCATTCTTCCTCTTTCGAAAATGGTGAGAAACATTTTTTGCAGGGGCTTGTGAAGAAACATGTTGAAAAGAATACTTTGATTGAGATAGTAGATCCTGTAATTGTTGGCGAAGAAGGATTGTAACCGGAAAAGGGTCAACAATTGCTCATTTGTACAGAGCTTGCCTTCAAATGCCTCTCTAGGTGGGAAGAAGATAGACCGACAATGGTTCAAGTGGCTAAACAACTCAGGCAAATTTATATGTCTATTTACAGTCTCTTAACTGTATTGATTACTTTAAATTTGAGAAGTTATTCAAGAAACTGGAACGTAGAAATCGAAAAATCTCTCTCTCCTTTAGTGTAATATAAGAAATTTCAGATTTAAACATTTGTGTTTGATTTACATTTACAAATTATCTTGAAAAATGTAAAAATTGACCACTCAATTTATAGATGACAAACCAGGTGAAATGGTCAAATTTAGAGAGATTACTATAAAAATGTAATATATTATTATTTCATTAAGCAACTCTTTTAACTGTGCTTTCCAAGGCTCTATTAACACAGTTTTTAGAACAGCATGCACTATGATCACTGCGAGAGAACTGAAAATTTGTTTATTTAGAATCATAAAAATGATTTAAAATGAATGAATCAGTTGAAATTAGGAAGTATAGACAAAATATAATGAATAGGAACAGCATCCGACAAAATCACATACAGAAGTGAAAGCAGGGAAAAACTAGTCAGACTGTCAGAGAAACTCAAAAAATTCTTCTTTCACCGAGTAAATCACTTTGAACAGTTTCAATTTTCTTACAATTTTGATGAGATGCTTTAACTAAAAATTCTTCTTCTCATTTTTTAGCTTAATCATTTCTCCGGGTTAAAGTCTACAAAATTTTCCGTCGAATACACGAATCTAATAAATTGTTGTCATTATGGATTGTATCTGAACCTGAGAAAAGTCTATAAAGAAAAAATAAATAATCAATGGACCACAACCTCACGACTCTCCATGGGTAAAGTTAACGGAAACAAAGAAAACTTCTTATTTTCGTGATGGAAACCTTTCAGATTTACAACAAGAAAAAAGTTTTTGGCAATCCACGGGTAATTTCTCTCTGTAGGCTCTTTTTTTCTTGATATCTGTCCATGTAAAATTATTTTCATGGCTACTATTGGAGTAGGTATGTACGGCAATAATCTTGATTCATTGCTTTTAATCTTCATAATATGTTTCATTTTCCATTTCATGGATACTGTATAGGTTAGATGAGTTCATCTTTCAGAGCAAGTAAGTCCGAACAAAAGCAAGAGGGAAAATTTATGATAACGAATGGAAAAATTTTGCTTGAAAAGTTGATCGTCTCTTGCAATGGGAAACATAATCCTATTCGTAACGTCACCGCCGAAGAGCTCGAGGCAGCAACAAACAACTACGATCCAGGGAAAGTTACAACAGCTGATTTTCTGTATAAATTGTACAAGGGTTTGTTGCAGGATCGTCCAATTTCTGTTACGAAGTTTGAAGACAAATTGCTTGCAGACGAATATCGTTTCAGTTTATTCTATTTGCATCCCAAATGAGTCACAATTACATTTTGAAGTTCAGTGGATGCTGGTTGGAAACTCAAATTCTCATACTGGTTTTTGAATTCGTGGCATATGGGACTCTCGCTAATCGAATTCATGATCCTTGGCGACACCATTTTCAGCCTTTGCAATTGAAGCGCAGGCTAAAGATTGCCATGGAGATAGCTAATGCAGTTCCATATAACAATGTTGGATTCGCCAGGACAATCGTCTTCAGCGATATCAAACCATCAACGATCATGTTCCAGGAAGAATATATTGCTAAAATTTTCAATTTTTCTGCATCTATACTCATCCCGGAAGGTAAAGTTAACATCAATGATAACGGTAAGGTGATCCGGACGTTAGGATTTATCGCACCCAAGTACTTGAAAGCTGTTTACTGCAATGAGAAATGTGATGTTTATAGCTTTGGTGCAATGCTTCTTGAGCCTCCGATGGAAAAAGAACTTCCTTTTCCGAAAATGGTGATGAATTTTTCTGCAGGAGCTTGTGAAGAAACATACAGCAAAGAAAAAGTTCAATGAGAGGGTGGATCCTTTATCGTTGAAGAAGGATTGTGGGTTGCGAAGGAGCAAATATTGCTCATTTATACTGAGCTCGCCCTTAAATGCCTCTCCAAATCGGAAGTAGATCGTCCAAAGATGGTTCAGGTGGCTAAACAAACTCAGGCAGATATACCAGTCTGTTCAGAATCTCCAACTGTAAAATTCCATCGAGGGGCAGGATTTTTTCTTCTTTATGAACTTTTCTTTCCTTGTGCACATTATTGGTATATCATGACTGAATTCCACGCCGTAATTCTTTTCGTAAAAAAGTAATGTAATGATGTTACAGTCTCAAAACTCTGATAAAATTAGAACATTACTTAATGGTCTTCAATTAACATCACATCGATTTACATTTATATACTTGTTAAATTCGAACATTTAGTAGCGGATATTATAATAAAGTAAAAAAGGTATCTCTAAAGGTTTATTTACAATCATAAAAAGGCTAAAAAAATGAATAACATTAAAAACAAATGTCTAAGAGTTTATTTACAATAACAAAAAAAAGCAACAAATGAATGAATAAAAAATGAAATTAAGAAAATTCCTACTCTAGAGATTATAAAATATGAACCACATCAGAGAAAATGATATGTTCAGAAGTAAAAGCATGGTAGCAAGCAGTAATAGCAGTAAGAGAAAGCACCACACAATTCTCTCCTATATACACGAAATCGTTGAATACATCACCAGACACTTTTGCTTTAAAACACCCACCACTTCTTCTTTTTCTTGCTTTCCAACACTGGCCCTTCTGAAAATAAGATAAACAACTTTTAGATTCATCTGCCACCGTAATATCTTAGCAAGAAAGTGTCATAAGGAATCACTGAGGGACAATAATAACAACAAAAAATTCATAGACTCAAATCAGTGTTTAAAAACAAGGCTACTTGAAAAGAAAAGAAAAACTGAAGATTAATCTGCAGATATCAATTTGCAATCCGCTGATGCAACACTATTCACAAACAGTCTCATCAAACTTTACATAATGAAGACACAAGGATATAAAATGGCTTACCTCCTTCAGGATAAATTGAATTATAGTGCACCTCAGCCCAGAAACTCAAGAAAATAACTGCAAGAGGGACTAATTTTAGAATTCATCTGCCACATATTTTGGTTTGGAAACCAACCAGAATGATAGCTTTGAATATCTTACCTCGTTTGGACTTTGGCACAATCGGAAGGATCTCAATATAACATGTATCCTTAAATGAAGTTAGAACAAATATCTTGACACCAAACTGCAATTATAAATAGAAGGCCAATAGAAATTAAAGTCAGAATCATTAACTTGGAAGTATTAATGACACTGATGTAGTCAATGTACCCTCAAGTTACTACACTAGAATTCTTTCATCAAGGCAATGAAGTATTGCAAGAAATCAGAAAAATTTGTCCTATTAAAGCTAGTCAATTCAAATGTGAGTCAATAATGTTTAAGCAATTATGTGAAAAGACAGTTAGAAGAATAAGCAGGGACTATATACACAAGAAAGATCTAGCCAAAGAAACTAGAAAAATTAGGTTGTCACCCATACCCAATCTGCTGCAGCCTGCAATGTGACATGATCACCCCATTCACCATTTCTGTTTCATCCACCATAAGAAAAGTATAAGCATGAATTTCATTTAGCAAAGCCTTTAAAGTAAGCCCATAAAAATTGAGACGAGTCAATTACTTGCTCATTTTCTTCAAATAGTCACCATAAGCCATTGGAACATAACCCTCATAAATTTCTGGGTGAAACTTCAGCTGAGGACATCAACATTTGGAGAAAAGGTCATAACCACGGCTTATGCACTATTTATAAAAATATTGTCAAAAAATAATCACATAAACTTAGTGTTGAATCATAACCCAACCTGATTGATAACTTGTTCTCTCACAATCCCGTGGTGCTCAGAAGAACGATAGAGTTGGTCTGATAGAGAACGAAACTGAAAAATAATAAGAGTCTAGTAAGAACTTTATGCAAACCTGAGAAAGGTTATTGGTTGTTCTTTTGCATATTGCAACAGATGTGCACACCAGTAGTAGGGCCTATATCAAGTATTAAAGACAGGACTGCCTTTCAACTTTCTGTTACCTTATTCAAGGGCGACAACAATAAACTCATGGGTACATTTCAGTTATTAAGCCATATCATACATCATTGAGTATGAATGCTCATCACAAGAGTTGAATATTAATATGCTGAAAAATTTGAATTTCGAACAAACTATAAATCATTATAAGAATTAGCCGTAAACAACCAGCAAATGTAAATAAGCAAGTCCAACAACTAGAAGATACTTATTGCAGTATAATATTGAATTATAATACATATTAGACGACGCCTAAAGAATATATTCAGTTATTAATTTTCGGGAGTATCTTTCTAAGATTATTTACACTAAACCAATGCTTCGCTCATCTCTCTAATAAACACAAAAAACTTATGTTTATGAGCAATAGCTTTCACTGTAAGGAATCACCCCAAAGAATTAAAGAACCAACCTGACAGTTGCCATCTCCTTGCACTTTATTTTCTACCAGATCGTACAACTGCAATCTGGAAAAAAGGAAAACAAAATGTACAGCCCAAATCAACTTCTGTTCAGAGAAATTTACTAAACAGAGGGGAGAGGAGGGGATGTGACTATGTTCTTATATATTAAAACATACAGCATAGTGAATCAATAATCCATGGTTTTAAGTATTAAGACGTCCGACTCAATAGCTCAAGCTGAAAAGAAGTCCAACCGTAGTGGACATAGCCTTATAAATTTCTGTGCTTAAAATCAAATTTGGACTCTTAACAACCCCCACCCTTCCCTTTTCGCCTGTGGCCCAACTCATATTGACCTCACACTTTGTGTTTTTGGTGTCCTTGTGGACCATAGGTTGTTGGCTTAGGCCTAAGTGGTTTGTCATGTATGAGCGGTGCAAAACTCTTTAACAATAAAATAATGAGAATATTTAATACTTGATATAAATGCCTTTGGCCAAAAAATTTGATTTCGATATAGAAACAACAAAGTAATTCAGGTGAAAATACCAATAAAATATATGGAAGCTTCATTAAAAAATAAATAAATAAAAGCAAATCCTCTTGACCCCTGTTCTTTCCTTCTATTCCTTTTTTTTAATATTCCTGGACAGGCTTCCAATCTCAAGATCTTGTCTTGTATATATTTGTAACAAAGGTGCTTCCTGGCACCATATAAGGCCAATTCAATATGTTAATTGCTGTCAAGTGATTAATATGATGTATGCCACAAATCAAATTTTCTAATTGCACGATTGGCATAAAATTTGAATTGCCCATACATCCAGCAATATAGATGCCATAAGCAATGTCATTTCACTAGCTCAAAATTCCTTCAAACTCATGACTTATAACTTAATTATTAGATAAAATACACTATTTACCAAGTAAGAATTGAAAAGATTGACCCAAAACCTGTCAAGCAGCCTTTGATGATCTGAAATCTCTTCATCGGCTGAAGGTATTTCTCCATTAATTCTGGGAATGTGCTGCTCAAAACAAATGAGGAAGAAGGAGGAGTCCATCATCACTAGAGCTTGGTACCAATAACCCAGCAAAAAAGGGAGAAAAGTGAAGTATATTTTCAGAGGCATAATAATACCTACTAAGAACACATTTTATACAAGTATAATACTAAAGCTCTCCGTAAAATTAATGGGAAAAATGGTATAAAACTTCCAAAACATTCATACACCCAGAACCAATATGAGTCACACTTCTTAAAAGATCATAAATTACCATGAAATTAACTAATGACCAGAAGCAAATAGTTTGCAAAGACCTATAATAAGAAGTATCAATCGTTGTGCAATAGACTAATTTCCAATAACATCCTTGAAGACAAACCATGCTTTCGCACCATACAAACCATACTTACTGGAACAGGAACCATTTGATTCAACCTCTTGCCCACTTCACTTTCAAGAACAGAAGACTCATCTGTTCCATCTAATAGATGCAACAGGTCTTCCGGATTGCCCTCATCATTATCTGTCCCCACTTTCTCCTCCTTACTTTGACAATCAGCAACCACCTGTTTAATAGAATCATCCATCTCTTTTTCATTTTCACCAGAACCATATGTTGCATTCTGATCATTCTCACACTCTGCACATTATAAAAAAATAATATCACATCAAGCATAAAAGAAATAACAGAACAATAAAAAAATAAATCAAATTGGCTGCTGCAGAATTTTCCAGTACCAGAACTATGGTATCTACCAGAAGGGCTGACCCAGTTCTGTGCAAGAATCGATACTTGCCCAGGATTTATAGACCCAGATGCTTCCACAGCAGCAACTCGTGAGAATTCCTCTTGAAGGGCATGTGCTATAACTTCATCATTCTCCACATTCGTCCGTTCTCTTTCGCAATAACCTTCTCTGACATATGCCACTTGGCTCAAATCTGCATCATATCGTGTAACAGTATTTTGTGAACCAGAATTAGAAAGAGAACAAACATCTAAAAGTTGATGGAGACCCCAGCGGACAAGGTCAGGATCATGCTCATAAGTCATCATCTTGCTCATAGAGTTTCTGACTAACAGTCCAGGCCCGTAGATTCCTTAATTTATGCAGTTCTTCACCATAAATTTTCAAAAACTGTAACAAAAACGAAAAATACAGTCTTAATCCATGGATCACCCAGTGAAGAGATTAAACTAATAAAATCTCAGAAATTAATAGACGAATATGCCAAATAATCTCTCACCAAGTGTAAATATAATCTAAAAAAGGGTCATTTCACTGTACATGTCCCTCCTAAGCAGCTCCCAGAAGAATAAATCTGGATAAATCCTAATCATTCTACAGAACATACAAAATATGAAGCAAAAGTTCAACATATAAGCAAACATAAAAGGCAACTTTTTTCTCTTTTGCCAATTAAGCCAGTTAAAGAAAAAGCATGTTGTTTATTCAACGAGGGAATATATATATATATAACTAACTAACACGAAATCAGCACAAAATTCAAAATCCTACTCTGAAAAAAAGAATTAAACTTTCACTCTGGACACGTAACCCCGAAACAATAAACCCCAAACCCTAATCATTATATTAAAACCCAACACCTAAAATCAAAAATAGGAAACAGAAAAAAATTTACTTTAAGCTGCAATCCAAACGATTAATCAACGAAAACTTACCTTTGAATTCCAATAAGAAATTGCGAAGGATAACCAAATAATAGGATTTGAAGAAAAGAATTTTCGATGTTTGTATAACAATCTTAGTTAATGGCTCGAGGCGAGCAAGTTCATCCGGGAAGTTAGGTATAAGTTGCCGTCCGTTTAGGCGTCCTTTCTTGAAATTCCATTTATTTAATTTTCCTTGCGTGTCAGATTGCGAAATAGTTATGCCGCCGAAACCTGACGTGGCATGATTTTAAAAGTCTACCTGAAAATACCGATTGTTGTAATCCGTGGCCCCCCGTCTTGTGGTAATTGTACGAGGCCAGGTATTTAACCAGTAATGAAGGGAATAAAATAGATTTTCTCAAAACTGTATAAGATATTTGGACATGACCTCTTTTAACAATAATATAGAGATTATATTGTTTATAGAGATTATAATTTTAACATTAAAAATTAAATTTTTTTATTGCCATGTGTAAAGTTAAGATTGGTGGTTTCTTCCACGTTTCCCCTTTGGTTCAAGCATAAAGCTTGGACGAGTGACTTTCACTGTCTTAATATATGTGTCTTCTTCTTATTAGTTACAGTACTACTTTATATTTCTACACTATATCTCCTTCATTTGATTGATGTATCGTGACATTATACTTATTTTAATTAGTCACATTGGTTGTAAACCACCATAAATAGGTTATATATATATATATATATATAAAAATTAAAGTGAAATAAAATGATTTTTATTCCATGCACATGATATATATATAGATAAATAGATAAATATCAACTATATTTTTCAATTATCTCTTATTTATATCCTGAATTAAATATTTATTATATATAATTAATATAATTTTAATATATTAAATATTTATATTTATATTTTTAATTTAATATTTGTATATTATCTTATGTTTATTTTTATAATTATATTATTTTTAATTTATATAATAATTATTATTATATAATTATTTTTATAAATATACTCTACAATTGTTATTAAAATAAATCTTTTCTAATAAAAAATAAAAATAATATGAATTATTTATTAATAATTTTATAAAAAAATAATGAGAACCTAATTTTGAAATTTAATTTATAAATTTTTTTCTGATCAAACCTAAATTCATGAATAACAATAAAATTCTATATAGATATGAAGTCCCTAACATATATATATTTAAATTTTAAGGATATTATTTTTTATTATTTTATTATTTTTGTTATTCTTTTGTTATATACCAAATCTAAAATTTTGATATAACTAATCAATATTTGAAATTCTGAAAATAAATTGAAACTTGTTATTTTAAATATTAATTTAAAGTTAAAATTTTAAATACGTCAAACATAAAATTTTAACATAATCAGAACATAAAATTCTAAATAATTGATAATTAAAACTTGAAGTTTTTGATTTATAAAATATTACATGTTGTCATAACCCGATTTTGTTCTTCGTAATTTTGTCTATGCTTAATATATTTTTTGCAGGATTTTTCTATGTAAAAATTCTATATCAGGTAATATTTTCTATATTTTATGTTTTTATTTTAAGACGTCAAAACAATGTCTTATATTAAATAAAGTAAGGATAGTTGATGTTAAATAATGTTAGAATTATTGTGTTATAGTATGTTTATTGTGTTGTAAAAAAGAAGCAAGCGTCCGACTTCTG
>JAWDEX010000009.1:9912539-9926838 GCA_035221805.1 Trichilia hirta
TAGTTGATATTATGTCTATAGGGAACAATTTAAATAACTTATTATCTTGGACGATTCATATGAATATTCTATCACTAGTATGATTAGATAGAAGAAGAAGCATATACATATGAATTAAAACACTTTCATTATTAATAAATATGTACAATACATATTCTATAATAAATTAATACAATATGCCCAAAATCGACAACACGAATAGTTTTAGGTATACAATACTAATACCTGTCACAGCACCACCACAAGAAATAGGTAATAAAATGGGCAAAGTAATCAAGATCTTATCGAATAAACAGATGGTGAAGTGAAGACGATGGTTCGCTGAGCAAACGAAGACAAAAGCCGCAGAGAAATAAAGTTCAAGAAACTCGTGGATAAAAGCTTGGAGTTGTCAAAAGTGCGAAATAAGAAAAAGAAGACAAACAGAGGGTATTTATAGGCAGCTGCCGAACACTCATGCATCACGAAATGCTTGAAGGATTGAGTTATGGATAGTCAAAAACATGCCACGTCTTATAACTTCAAAAGGGGTGCTCTTGAGCGCCACGCCTGTTCAAAAACAACAGCCAATATACCTACATGTGGCTACTCTACGCCTTACAAGAAAAGGCTGCATTTAAGTTGAGCCTTTTTGAGGAACAACAAATCAAAATTGAAGTAGCTGCATTTAATAAAGACCGTTGGTTGCTAGAAACACAATAACTTTCAGGTCAGAATTCTAAATCACCTTAGCAAAAGCAAAGTCATTCAAATTTCTACTCTCACTTCGCGACGGTAAAAACTTAGGGGGCTTATATTGACGACTTTTACCGACCAATTATTTTTTGACCCTAATTACTGTTTAACAAGCGACCTAACCCAGCTCTTGTCTCTTCAGCATCTTGACCTCCATCTTGATTACTGAGGCGATTTGATTTTTTTATTTCAAAATGGGAGTCTCGAATGGGACAGACAGGTACATTTCTCAAGAAGTAGCTCAAGCGTCCCATTACGTTAAGGGACACCATGTCCTGTAAGTTGTAGACACTCATTACGGCCCTAGACCTAACGTAAGAGAATGGTGAGAAGACCTATCAAATAACCATACTTAATCCTGTCTAATCAAACTCCCGTTCTCCAATACTCACATATGCAACGGTCTTATAAATAGTAAAATTATTACATAGAGAAAAGAAGATTTTTTTGGGGGGTCATCTTTCAATAGTTGAGAGAAAGTATTAACATCCTTTCATAAATGTTTCCCAAGCCCAGCATCCTGAGTCAATAAACACTCAAATATTTATACTTCGTCTCTCTTTTAATTTAGCCTTAGATGATTTATTGACTTGAGTATTGGAGTTTATTCGTCGATAATTTGACTTCACTTCTAATTTATTTTTTTATAATTTTTGGTAGTCACTGAGAGTTTTTGTTACGAGATTTTATGATAGTTACAACAATAAAATCTATGTGGTTTGTTAAATTTTCTGTTTTCAAAAAATTTAGACATTAACAGTTATAAAATTTTGTAATAAAAAGTTATAAAATTCTGTAATAAAAAGTATCGATCTATGTGCAATAGACTAATGTCCAATAACATTGTTGCAGACAAACGTTTCTTGGCGCCATATAATCCATACTTACCAGAAAAGGAACCATTTGATTCAACCTCTTGCCCACTTCACTTTCAAAAACAAAAGACTCATCTATATTACATCTAATAGATGAAAGAGGTCTTCCAGATTGCCCCCATCATTATCTGTCCCCACTTTCTTCTTCTTCGTTCGACAATCAGTAACCACCTTTTTCACAGAATTGCCCATCTCTTTTTCATTTTCACCAGAACCATCCGTTGCCTTCTGATCATTCCCAGACTCTGCACATTATAAACAATAATATCACATCAAGCCTAAAAGAAATAACAGGACAATGAATCAATAAATCAAATTGGCTCCTGCATAATTTTTCAATACCAGAACTATGGTATCTGCCAAAAGGACTGACCCAATTCTGTGCAAGAACCAATACCTGCCCAGGATTTATAGACCCAGATGCTTCCACAGAAGCAACTCTTGAGAATTTCTCTTGAAAGGCGTGGGCTATAACTTCATCATTCTCCATATTCATCTGCTCTCTTTCGCAATAATCTTCTCTGACACACGCAACTTGGCACAAATCTACGTCATATCATGTAACGGTACTTTGTGAACCAGAATTAGAAGGAGTACAAACATCTAAAAGTCAATGGAGACCCAGGCGGACAAGTTTAGGATCATGCTCAGAAGTCATCATCTTGCTCACAGAATTTCTGATTCAGTCAACCCAACACCTAAAATTAAAAATAGGAAACAGAAAAAGGTTTTAACTTCAAGGTGCAATTAAACACATCCAAACGATTAATTAATGAGACCTTACCTTTGAATTCCAATAAGAAATTGCGAGGTATAACGCAAGAAAGGAAAGGACTTGAATTTATGAATTTTTGATATTTATACAAAAATTACATCTCTCTCGGTTACATTGTCCCGATCAGCAAATCCAGATCAAATCCAGATGACTAGACTAATTCATACAGTTTCGTTTACAAGCTACCATATATTTTAACTTGTTCTCACTAGCTTTGGTCTCCATGGTAGCCAAGCCAAACACCTGTTTTCTCCGAGAATTGGGTCCACAATTCTTCGTTTCAAAAGTTCTTTTCTAGATATTTCGTGGGGATCTTTTAGTGTCAAGCTTCTAATGGGTGTTTGTGGGGTTCCCATTTCTGTAGCCTCAACAATCTGGTTCAACAGCTTCAATACGTCAGTCATTTTTGGCCGCGCCTTTGCTTGTCGTACCAAGCATTTGTTGGCAACAGTTGCAAGTTTTTGGGCAGACTTGATGGAATACTTCCCTTCAAGCTTCGGGTCTAAAATCAGTCTGAACTTTTTTATGTCACTTAGGTGTGGCCTGACCCATTCCAAGAGCTTTTGTTCACTCTTTGGGCGATTACGATCCAAAGGTCTTCTACCTGTGATGAGTTCATAGAGGAAAATTCCAAAGCTCCATACATCACTTCTAGATGTGAGGTGCCCAGTTTGAATGTATTCAGGAGCTGCATATCCAATAGTTCCTACAACCTGTATAAAAATCAGATTAATCAGTTCCTTCTATGACTTATATACATGCCAGGTGGCTTCAATTGATAATTTCATCAACTAATTGCAGGAAATATCCATAGAATATATGGTTTACCTGTGGATTCATTTCTAACATTAAGAGTTGGGCTATTACTGCTAACCCAAGTCTTTTATAGATGAACAAAGCAAATTAAGTGAACACCAAACAGGCTTGAGAGATACAATTTAAGGATCATCTTCAGTACCATAAACATACCGCAGTTGAAACATGACTTAGTCCATCCAAAGGTCCCAGCCTAGCCAACCCAAAGTCCGACAACTTTGCGTTCCATTGGTCATCCAGAAGTATGTTTGAAGACTTGAAATCTCGAAATATAATCTACACCAATAATTAAAATAAATATCTTATTTGGTGAAAGTGAGCCGTTTGATACATACGCAACAAAATATGTCAAGAAGGAAACGTACCTGAAAGTCCATCCCTTCATGGAGGTATGATAAGCCGCGAGCAGCATCCTGGGCAATTTTCAGTCTTGTGATCCAAGGAAGAGTAGCCTGAAATCGACGTGACAAATGATCCTGCACACTCCTGTTGGGCATATATTCATATATCAGCAGCCGCTGAATTCCTCTTTCATCATCCTCAGCACAGTATCCCACCAGTTTGACAAGATTTGGATGCTCAGCAATGCCTAAAACATTCACTTCTGTCACCCATTCCTTGTGTCCCTGTAAACAAGACATAGGAATGACTACTATATAAATTTAACAAGACACTAACTTTGAAATGTTAAGATGGAAGACTGATCATCTAAGAGGAAAACCTATAATTATAAAAGCTTTTGCCTACTTTGTTGGAAAAGGAAAATCAGTGACCGTAACTGTTTTCACCCTGTTGAAGTGATTATTGGAAAAGAAACCAGAAACAGTTTACCGAACATAAAATACATCAATCGTAAATCAGAAATTCTGCCAGTCTAAACTGCATCCTCATAATAATAAAAAGCATCTAATTGTGACTTTTAAGGAGTCAATGGAATTTAATTTATGTCCATTGTGCCGTCTAAATTTCAAAAAATTTGCTCCTTGATTTAGTTTGAAGGTATTAAAACTGGCAAAGATGGGCCCAAATGCCTCAAAACATTTACTAGAAAAGAGATATCTCAGAAGTAATGGCATCGCAAGCAGAGTCTAAAAATCACAAGTAGACAATCTTTAACCAAATTTCAAAGAACCTGGGCCGCCTTATCCATTAATATTGCACACAAACAATTCATAACTTAATCAGCAAGAACAAGGGTTGTCTGATACCTGAATCTAACATATTCACTACAAAAATTCATTCCAAATTATATATAGTGTCTAGTCAACAAATTATTTGCATGAAAATTTTGAAATTCTTTCTTTACTAAGATGTTGGAGTCCATACAAATATAGTATAAGAAAAGGAAAATAGAAAAGAAAAAGCTTGCCTGTAAGCCCCTTCCACTTAGTTGTTTAACAGCAATATCTATTTTCCTATGAATATCTTCTGTGCTACGGACCACACCCCTATAAACTCCACCAAATCCACCTTCACCAATCATGAGGGAGCGGCTGAAATTCTTTGTTGCTGTCTTCAACTCCGAGAATGTGAAGACTCTGAGATTACTTTGTCTTTGAGACAGTACAGCAAAAGAGTTCCTTGTGGAGGATTCTGTGCTGAAATCAGAGGCATTCTGAGAATTAAACTCGGATCCAGATTTCTTTGTATCATGATCAGTCGACATGGAAGCAGTAGATGAGGAGGAGCGGAGTGAAATGGATTTCGTAGTCTTTGGTTCATCTTTTTTATCTCTGTTGGAGGAATATAAACACTTCATAGCCTCCTGAGAACCAATTGCTTCACTGCTCATTTAGAACTGAACAAGGATTAAAACAACGCAAAAAACTTAAAAACTTTAACAACACTACTCCCCAATTTGAAACCTGCAGTTTTTAGAAGTCCCACAGAAATGTTCCCACCGTCTCAGAAATTTGCGTAGGACTACAACAATCTAAAAAAAACAGACTTCAAAACTATACTGAATTTTCTCCTATTATCGCAGAATGAGATACTATCAACCGATCAAAATTAAACTTTTTCATCCAAAAAAGGAAAAATTAGAGAAGAAAAATCTTTGATGTGCTAACCGAGAGCCAACCCTAATGCCAGAGTAATTAAGCATTTGTTTCTGTTTCTCCTTAACTACTACCAACAGTTTCCTTAACTTCTAAGCACAACTCAAAACTATCAGTCATTTTTTCTCTTACAGCAAAACCCTTTTGTTCAACAATACATGTCTCCACTGAAATTCTTGAAACAAAAACAATATGACATGCAAACTACCCTTTACAAGTGCTAATTTTGAGTGAATTCAAGACAAACCCAGAACCCAAAATTCAAAATTTTGCAAGAAATAAACATAAAATTCAAGAAATGAATCACCTTTGGACTCTAGTGCCTTTTTTTATTTTTAATTGAATTGCATTTCGCACCAATCTAGGCTTTACAGGTTTGATTGTACGTCAAATGAAACCAAGAATACGAAAAAAAAGATACAAGATTGATAGAATTCATGGACACAACAACGAGCTCTCCATGATGTAAAACTAAATCAAAAGTCAATACAAGCAGGCAGCTGGGTTGTAGCTCACCAACCAATAGCCCCATAATTAATGGATTATTTAAAAAAATAAAAAAAGCCTCGGCCTTTGAGCGAGTAAACAATCCCCAAAATAAAAATATGTTGGTAAAAAAGAGAAAAGTATGAACAGGATTCTTGAATCTATGATTGTGGAAGCGAAATCCGAGTGAGAAACAGGGCTTTGACTTTATCTTTCCTTAAAAAACAATGCAAACGCTCTGTTCTAGGGGGTAAATCATGGAGAATGAATCATCGTTTAGAAGCATTTTTTTCGTATTTATGGATACGTGTGCATGAAATGTAGCTGAAAATTGGACGCCGTTAACATAACCTTAACAGCAAGCTGTTCATTCAGTCATACTCATCATCCGGATAAAAACATACAGATCCCCAGCCTTAAAGTATTTTCTAAAATGATAATATAATTTACAAATTTTCTTCTAAGTTCCTAATCTTATTAAAGTGATCAAATTGCCCTTAACATAATTATTTCAGTTATTTGCCCACCACCGATCAGCCGATGTAACGGGGAACGTAGACTTCTGTCAGTTTCTTAAATGGAAGTTTCACGTTCGATTTCTACCATTGATAGGATTTCATTCACACTTATAAAGGGTTATAACATTTGCTGATTTTTACCCTTATAAACTTATTCAATATAAGTAGATAAAAACATCGGGGATTTAGATTTTATTACTTCTATTATCTAAAATTTTTTATAAATAAAATAAAAGAAAGTCAAATGATGGAAAAAGACAATAACTCTAAATTATTTGATAAAAGTCGGTAAACAATGTATTATATCACCATGATTTCTGTATAGTTTAGTGACAGATTGAATTGTAGAGAACTGATGTAACATATATTTAGGCTCTTGTAATTTAAAAATATTTGGAAATGGAATAACAATTTCATAAATTAAGCATGAGAGAAAAATAAAAGTGTTAAGCCAATGACAAATGGCCAAAAATATTATAAAATACAATTTGGATTGATATGTAATGGGAGAATACAAATAACTACCCTTATAGTTTCAGCCAATTACAATGATTTCCTATATGAATGTTCATGGTAAATATCATTAAGACCCTTATACATTTCAATAATTACAATAAATTCATTTAAATATAAATTATAGGTAATATACCAAGATTTGAATTTTCAATTCCTTTCTCTGCAGCGTTTTGCATTCCTCGCTTCCTTGATAAACAAATAATTCAAGCAACCGGAACAAGAATGCTTCAATTGAAGATCAGCAACAACAACAACAAACGTGACAATCAAAGAACAAAAATAAACAATCATCGTTGTAGTTTACAAAACCCTAACTATAGCTGCCCATCAATTGAAAAAATCGACCTAATCATCAGATTCAGACGACCACGACATCTCAATCCCAACCATCTCCTTATCTCCAATCTACCGGAATTCGTTCGTTCGGCCTGTAAATTCCAACCCCATCTCCCTTCACAACTCTAAAAGCACCTAACAATCCCCTGTTCACTGCTCAACCTGCTCAAAGCCTCCATGACGAAACAAAGTAAAAGAGGGAAAAAAAATTGAGTCTCCTTGTCTCAGTATTTTGGAGCTGCTGAAAAAATTGGTTGGAAAGCTATTAACAAAAATGGAAAATGATGCTGTGAATACACAAGTCTGATCCATCTATGCATTGAAAAACAAAACCCATACAAAGAAGCATGTAATCTAGGAAGGTATTTCAACAATTACTTAAATTTTGGAGATTCTATTAGTTTCTTGGCTCATTTCCATCCATATTAGTTAGATATGAGAATGGAGAAGGTTTTTAAAGTCTTAAAAATTTCAAGGTGTTAAATATTGAAACGGAAGGGTTTTCTTTTGGCCATAAAAAGAGTCTCCCTATTTAACTTTAAATATCTTAAAAGTTATGTATTATTATTTTAGGTAAAATTCTTTCTCTCTTTTTTATAATATTTCACTTTATATAGTATTTCTTAAGAATATTAAAATATTAATTTAGTAGTGTCTAAGGACATAGATATAATTGACCGAACTTTGTTAAATTTTAATGTTTTTTTTTTTTTTTTTTTTTGATTATTTATTAGCTATTATCAGTACAAGCTCACAGTAAATTTGTTATTATTAATGAAAATTATTCGAGTTTCACAATAAATTCATTTTGTAATATTTAACGGAGAGTTTGATTTTGTAGTGCAATCTTATGTGGTTTTTTGATTGGAATTCAATTAATTTGATTCCAAGACGTTGAAGCATGATGCTTAATGTGTGGGCCCTTGTTGTGACATTTTTCCTAATGCGGGTGACTGGGGGATTCATGCCATGTTAACGCTAACTTTTGTAGTGTTGGTGATGATAGTGGCATTGATGGGCCGCTGGGATGAGAGAAGGATTGGTTCTGAAATTTTTTGTGCTAAAAAGGATAAAACGAACCGAGACAGAGAGAGGTCGGATGGAAAAAAAACAAAATAAAATAAAAAAAAGTAGAGAGAGTTTTTATATTTTAAAAATATAAATAAAAAATTATATAACATTTTATTATAATTTTTTTTAGGGAAAGTGGGATGGAGAAAAAGAACTTTTTTAATTAAAAAAGGCGAAAGATAATAGAAATTAAGAATTAAAATTTAGGACTAAATTTTATTAAACCTATTGTAATTATAGAGATATAGAGACTTAGTGATATTTGCTTTAACATATTTTCATTTGTTGTCATTGATAAGGGTGGGTATATATAATTTGAATCAGTTTAAGATAAAATTTTGCTACGATTTAAAATTAAACTAATCCAATTCAATCTATTAAAATATTATAAATTAATTGAATTCAAATTATAAAATGTAATTTGAATTTACAGTTTGAGTTATATCATAAAATTAATATTATCATATTTAATTATTATTAATTTTATAATATTTTATTAATATTTAAGTAAAAGTTTTATAAATAATTTTTTTTAGCTCGTCATAAATATATTTTTTAAAATTGTTATCATATATAAAAAATGAAGATTTTTATATATAATTAAGATAATAAAATAAATAAAAATAAAAAATTTTATATAATAATATTAAATGATTTGATTTGTAATTTTATGATTTGAAATTGATTCAATCCAAAATTCAAATTGCAAATAGCAATTGAAAAAATATTAATTCATAAATTAATTTAAAAAAATTTTAAATCAATTAAATTGCGAATTACGGTGGTTTAAATTAATTTAAATTGGATCGGTTTAAAAATATTCACCTCTAAACACCGGACGAAATACGAGTGGGCGCTTGTCATATATAGTCATACAGGAGAATTGTTGTAATTAGCTAAAACTATAGGGGGTATTTATAATTCTGCTCGTATATAAAATTACATTAAGTAAGACAACGAAATATGATATATCAATAGGGTTCGTTTCAATTTATTACAGACACTCCTGCATTAAATTTATGATAGACACCTCTTGAGGGGTGATTTTCTTTTTTAGAATTTTATTAACGTCCTTAGGGTATTTATTAAAATTTAAATTATATTTTTAATGTATTAAAATTTATTATTAATTATTAAATTAAATATTAAAAATTATTATAAATAAAAATATAAAAATTTTAACAGCATTTATTAGCAAAATTCTTCTTATGATTAATTATTTATTAATATTTAATTTATGTAATAAGATAATATTGATTTATTAGCTGCCATATAATGTTCACATTATTTTAATTGTATAATTATTATTTTTTTATGCTATTTTCGAATTGCTGTTAGAAGAAATTAAGACGAATAGATATGACATGTTGCATCCCAATCAACACAAAATTAAAAAACTACGTAAAAAATCCAATCTAATATTAATAAATTTTTCAAGGAATAATATCATAAATTGGTAACATTCCTTGATATCAATGTTTTTCTAACCATAATGAAATCGAATAAAAAGTCATAAATTTTCAGAGGAATTGTTCCATATTAAATGTAAATATGCTTCAAAATGTTATTAAGAAGAATTAATGTTATTAAGATTAGGCATTTGTGATTTAAATCGGTTAAAAGTAAAATTTTAAATCGATCAAGATATTATAATTTGAATTTTAAATAATTTAATTTAATTTAATTTAATAATATATCAGAAGTTATAATTGATCCAAATTTATGTAGTTTGTATCATTTTCAATTTGTAATTTAAACTTTAAATTAAAATTAAAATAATTTATTGATTTAAATTGAGCACAAAAAATAAAATTTGGGGTCTTAATTTATTTTTGGGCTCAATTTTAAAATAATAAATTTATTATTTTACTATATAATATTTAAAAAATAATTAATGTATAATTTTATTATATAATATAATATTATAATATAGTAATAACGAGTGTACTTAATATTCATTTAAACAGTTTATTTTATTAATTTACGATTTTAAATTAATCTAATTTATAATTTAAACTACTAATAGCGATTTATAAAATATTAATTTAAAAATTAATTCAAAATTTTTAAACTAATTTAAACCTATTCAATTAAGTAGTTGGGATTAGATCTATTTAAATTTGCCCACCTCTATATTTTGTGCTTAATAATTGGAGAAAATTTTAGTATTTTATTATCTATTTATATTTGATTTTAGTGAGTAATTTATTTTAGAAAACATAATAGTATATATAACAACAATTTTCTCACAAGTATTTTGAAGAATTGGGTCTCCTGCTTTAAAAAAATTCTAAATAGTATGACACTCAAATAAATAAATAAATAATGCCCACATAATTTTACAAAGATAAGTTCAATTAAACCAACAGAAAATTTGCAGGAATTTATAGTAAGAAATTCATTGTTTTTTTATTATCCATATATAGTAATTTTATACATATTCGTACATTAATAATTGAATGTTTCACTCAAAATAAATATAATAAATAAATATTTTCATATAAATTAATATACGGTCGTTCTATAATCTTAGAAGATTCATATTATTTATTTTTATTTATTCATTAATTTTTGTATTCTCATAATAATTTTATAAAAAAAAAAATTATGTATAATTTCCATTATAATTTTCTCATATTAAGAACGAAGAACATTACACTGTATATATATTCAACAATTTCAACGCATTCTACCCCAATACTATATCTAAATACATGCTAAATACGATTCAACAACGACTACAACGACCAAACAAACAAAACAAATCCAACGGATTCAAGACATTGACAATATTTTATACAAACTCGTTGGATCGTTTCACTTGTACTTCCCATGATTTCGACCGCACCGGACCACTTTTCAGAATCAGGCGGCAGAAGTGAACGTAATCTACTTCTAAGTTCCAACGTCTGATCTTCAACGCCGGCTTTGCCCGAGTCGACAAGTCTAGCTTTCATCCACGTTCCCAACAACTCCTCTCTTTCTTCCCCCCTTCCGGCAAGTGGAGAAAAAAATAAACATAAATCATTTGTTTGACTGACCCACCATTTGGACGTGGCATATGAATAAATGATCCAAAACGTTTGTTTCCAAACCTCATTATGCAGACTCTATATTCAAGTTTTGAAGTTTTTCTCATGTGGGTAATCTTCAAGTTCTGATTTTGTCCTCATTTGTTTCTATTTCTGAGTTCTGAGTTTGCATGAGCTTGAAGAAGCTCAAAATGTTGAAAATTTGCTTGGTTCTTAAATGGGTCGCTGTAGTTTTGAGCTTAACACGTTTGGTGCATTGTCAAGATGTGAGCGAATTTGACAACCCGGCGGTTCTTCCACTTATCACACAGGTTGTTTACAGCAGGCTTTCAAATCTGACCGCAGTTATGAGTCGAGATATCAGAGACAGGGCTAGTTTCTGCGTTAAGGACCCGTAGGTGAATTGTCTTTAGATTTAGCTTGTGTTTGGTGGATGTGAAAATTGAGAAAAAGAAAGCCAGAAACTGGATTTTCTTGTTTTGTCTTGTTCTGGGTTCTGGGTTATGAAAAGTCGACTCTTTGTCTGTTTAAGTAGTTGCTTTAGTTGTTTTGGCTTCTAGATATTGGGAATTAGCATAATTGTCATAAAGCAATTGAATTCGGCTCGATTGACTCTTGTTTTCTGCTTATTAATTTGATCATGTAATTTTCTGGTTCGTTTTTTCTTTACCTTTTATTTGGTCAGATATGTTTCAATGTTTATTTAATGGTAATGCAGATTATAGTTGAATTTAATTTGACTTTAAGCTTATTTTATTGTTTCAGGGAAGCGGATTGGCACCGAGCTTTTAATTTTTCGTCTAATCTGGACTTCTTAGCTTCTTGCATTGAAAAAACTAGAGGTACAAGTATCGGCATCTAGAGCAAAGAAATATGTTCTTTTCTGTTTTATTGATCAGATAATCCAGGAAATAGAATCAATTTCGAAGCAACATTCTCGTGAACATCGTACTTACAAATATGGTGGGCTTAATGGGTTATTATCGCTGGATATAGCATTGTAGCAAGAAAGGTTCATGTTGGAAACCTCACATTTTTTTTCAGTGGGTTGGGGGAGAATAATGGGTCATGTATTGTTATTGCTAGTTGATTTTCAAGTACTGAAGCTGCCGTCCAAAAGTTTCAAGCAAGGTTGAGATTAGTGGCAGAGAACTATATGAAATTTTAACCATAAGTTTAGATCAATAGATCGATGAAGTTTAATCTTTCGAGAATAGAATACAGTGAATTCTTAATGTAATGTATCACAATCTCTTGAAATTGGCACAGCAAGATGTACTCTTTTCTTAGAGACTTAAAGAAGGTAATTATCTTTCAGTGTTATGCTTGGAATGGCTGACAACACAATAAGTTTACTGAAGTAATTCACAGTTATGGATTGAGCTTATGTCAGTATAGTCAATTAATTACACTGTTTCTTTCTGTTTTCCTCCTTTGACAGTTCTGTTCACTAAGTTCAGCTCTCCTTGACTTGACTTGACTTGAAAAGATGATATTTTTGTGTCAGTTTTTATCTTCACAAGAGAATATGAGGAGGTTGTGGGGACAATCGCCCGCTCTTAGTTCCCCTGCCTCTGCCTATTGGACCCTGAGTAGTTGGCACTTCAGCTTAATTTGACTTGCATGCTTAATTATCTTAGTTCTGACTGTTTCAACAGGAGATATCCAACAGCGCATTTGTACAGTGGCGGAAGTGAAGTTCTACTTCAATAGTTTCTTTGAAGATGGTGCCAATCATTTAAAACCTAACAGGAATTGTAATTTAACTGCATGGGTTTCTGGTTGTGAACCAGGATGGGCTTGTAGTGTTGGCCAAAATCAGCAGCTTAACCCTGAAAATTCACAGAATATTCCTGCGAGAACTCATGATTGTCAGGCTTGTTGTGAGGGTTTCTTCTGTCCACATGGTCTTACATGCATGATACGTAAGTTTCTGGGAATCCTTTAAATGCTTTGCTTCTAGATATGAAAGAGACATTTATATAGAATCCTCTTAATTTTACTTCATAGTTAAAAGATTTATCCCAAAATCATTACATGAAAAATGGTAATGGAACATGAAACTTTAAGAAGTTACGATTATCTACACAAGGTATACTATGTTAGTTTACTGCCTTTTGTTTTAATATCTCTATGTAATTGACCTATGCTTCAATTGTCTTCATATACTTGAGTAATTATTCCTGGATATAAGACATGTCCCGTATATTTTTCCTTTTCTTTTGATGTTTATCTTATTCTGACTCTAACTCCCAACTTTGTACTTTATATTGTGTTCCCAAAGCTTGCCCATTAGGTTCCTATTGCCCTCTAGCAACACTTAATAAGTCAACTGGCATATGTGAACCGTAAGTTCAGATCCTGCTTAAGTGTCACTTTGCGATATGCTTTTTACCATAACATCTCAGAATGTGTATAAACTGTGTCTTGCTATGGTTCTGCAGATACAATTACCAACTGCCTGCAGGATGGCCAAACCATACTTGCGGAGGGGCAAATATATGGACTGATGTTCAAAGTAGTACGGAGATATTCTGTTCAGCAGGATCGTATTGTCCAACAACAATACATAGAAATGCTTGCAGCAGCGGGTATTAAATTTTTCCCCAGCACTTGCTTGCCAAACTCGTCAAATATTTTGCTAGTTGTAGCCTTTTAGTTTTGATTAATTACAGCAGGTTTTGAAAAGAAAATTTGGATATAGTTTAATGACATATAATTAATCCTGAAGACTATCACATTCTTTTTCTAATTCTCTTGTATTTTTGTATGGAATTTCAGACATTATTGCAGGATGGGTTCCACGGCTGAGAAACGTAGGTTATATTCTAAATTTGTTATCATTGCATGTACTTAGTAGTAATGCTGATCCATTTCTGTGTAAAACTAGTTCCCTTCCCAAATCACAAAAATGTTAATTTTAGAAATTTTATGCTCACAATTTGGGTGACATGTTTCTATATCCTGGATATGCTGACAATTTTAATTTCCACACTATGTTTGGCATTGACCTTTTATCAATTGTCCTACAGGCTGCTTCAAGTTGACTTCGTGTGATCCAAATGCTACAAATGAGAATATG
>JAWDEX010000009.1:9956736-9971802 GCA_035221805.1 Trichilia hirta
AGGACATTAGTGTGGAATAATAGTTAGAGAACTATTATTTGAACGTGACCAAAGTATGGTGAATCACACAAATATATGATGTCAATGATTCATCATTAAATTATATGGGTGTGTTAACTACTTCTCATACCTTTGACGTCATAGTTGTCAATCGGTATAGATGCACATGGTTCATATAGTGTATAAATATGAGACTAATCACGTCTTGTACACAGAATTCAGTTTGGTCATGTGTTGTTTATATTGAGTAGCAAATGACTATCAGAAAGAATCCATTGACTTGATATAGTAGATTTCGAGGTACTGTTGACTCGATCTAGATTTGAGTTTCCAGTAGGATATTAGTAAACGACTGAAAATAAAGTCTTTGGCCAAAGCACAAATGTCATACGAAGAGTTCGTAGTGACAAGTTCAATTCGTACTGACTGATTATCCGAATAAAACTGAATTAAAGGTTTTGACATTCATGAACCTTGATTTGGTTGGGATTAGACGAACGGAAGGAGATTATTCACACAAAACCTATAATTGAAAATAAGATTCGATGAAGTTTTTCTTCATTATGAGTTAGGGGCTATGGCACATTGTTAGATGTTAATTATAGTCGTTGAGCATTCGAATAGTTCGAAATGAGGTCAAGGATATTGATTTCAGCTCACAGCTAATATCATAGTGAACCTGAGAGGTCACAAAATAAACCCTGAAATTATTCTTACTATGAGAGAGAGTAAATAATATCCGCAAGAGAGCTAGCACTCTCAGAAATATTATTTGGCCAAAAGTCAAAAATAGTTTACGCGTTAAATTGTTTAACAAGATGAGAGATTGAAAATTAACCTTATTGTAATTTAGAGTAAATTATAATATTTCATAAATATGTAGATATTTAAATAAAATTTAGAGTTAATTTATGATTTTTAGAAGTCAAGGGACCTGAATGATATTTTACACTTGGGGGCATGAATGATATTATTCAAATAAAAACTTGAATGATATTTTATAGTTTAGAGATCTCTAATGATATTTGTCATTAAATTATAAAACGAAGTAGAAACGTTCTGATTTTCAAGAGAGCTGAATCGTTCAGCTTTTACCGCCTCTCTAATTCTCTCGTTCTCTCTCTCGAATTGGCCAATCAGCAAAAAATCAAAGGCGTTTGATTTCTCAGAGACATCACATTAGTGGTGCTGCACTTTATTAGAGAATCACTAAAGGTTAATGATTGTAAATTAAATGTGTTTAATTCCCAAAAAATCTAAATACCCAATAAAATTATTATTTTTACTGCGTTATGTGGTATGCATATGATCTCACACACTCCGTAACAAAGGTCTTCTACTAAAATATAGGTCTCTGAGCCCCACTCTATGATTTAATTATAGAATATGGGCTAAATTTCAATCCCATAATGAGTGCAAAATCTATCCTATTGAATTTGGTTAGACTACCTCCAACAACAAACCACATCATCTTCTCTAAATCAAAGTTAGTTTCAACCTTGTACACGAGCATATAATGTATTAGGTTCTCTAGAAGTGAAATGTCTATTTGTATATCAAAAAAATATTTCAGGCATGTCGATTGAATAGTATGTGCTATTGATATGTTAACTTTTCTCGTATCAATTTGACAATGAGCAAGTGTGACAATAATGTCACACTATCTTCAAAATACTCTTTCTCTTTTCTCTTTAACGTAAACATTATTATCTATATAAAAAATATTATTAAATATTGTTAAATACCTATATTCATTAATTTATAATTAAAATATCTCTCTTAATTAATATTATTATATATTTCATAATATACAAACTCATATTACAAATTATTTTGCAAATAAAATTATAAAAAATATAACATATAATTGAATAAACATATCACTTTATTTACTATAATCTTATAAAATCAAATCACTCATATACACAATTAAATAATTTCTATTTAAATAATTTTGAATATTTCTCTATATTCTAAAAATATTACTAAATATATTTACATTAAATAATCTAATAATATTAAACATTGTACATATAATTTTTATCATTATTTATGTAGTATTTATTATAACATTAATCAAATAGATTCTAAATAATAATAATATTATTAAATTTTTTGATGAAATATCGTATAAATAAATGTAGTATTATGAAATAAATATTTTTTTAAATAATTTGTTTTCTTTTATGTATTTATTTTTTAATTAACTATTTTTTTATTAAATATTATCTATAGTTGGTTAACACATTATTATCAATATTGTTGTCCGAAAATGTAGTTTATTTAAAAAATTTTTAATTAAATTAATATATTCATCTGTAAATAATTTAATTAAAATAATTAAATAATATTTATAATGTTAATTAAATATTTTGTCATAATTAAATAAATTTATGGAGATTATTCAATTTATTTTATTACATGTGGTCTAAAAATAAAATAATCAATTATTATTAGTTAATAATTTTTTATTGCAATATTAATTAAATTATTGCCTGTATTTTAATATTATTTTAAATTTAAATAGTATTGAATAAATTTGTGAATTTATTTATTTATCAATTTATTTTTTTAATTAAATATTTTATTAATATTTATATATTTTTTTAAATGAAATTTTTAATATTTCAAATTTTTTTATTAAAGGTATTGTAAATAAATAATAATAGTTAATTCATTTTAAATTCAAATAATTACAAGTTATAATTAAAAAATTAAAAAAATTATGTACCCACTTGCACTTTTGAGGGTTCATGCACCCTAGAAAGTGGGTGAACTTTTGAGTATTTTCTCTTAAAAGTTACTAACAAACTTTTGAGAGAAAGTGACACTCCTGCAAAAATTTTTTACATGTATCAATTTTAAAATTTTGAACTTAATTCATCAATTTTAAACATGTATTAATTTTTTTTTAGACCTCAATCTAACAAAACAATGTCATACATCAATTTTGCTTAAATATTAATCAAAACTCTTCAAAAATCATCAATAATTCATCTTTAAAAATATTATTCAATTTAAATATAATTATTAATAATAATGTACTTTTACACATAATGTATCAATAATAATTATTTTATATAATAAATTAAAACAAACATCAATTTATTGATCAAATTTTTGTTGGTGGCTTGCGAGACAACAATGAGATATTGATAAAAGTAAAGAATGGTAAAATTATTTTAGAAATTTTAAAAGTTAATTATTTTAAAATTATGATTAGAGTTATTTTAGTCGATATAATTTTTAAGTAGGGGTAATTTTATTTAAAATAATGATATAAATTATTTTTGAATGAAATTTTAAATTTTAAATATTTTTAAATTACTATAACGAATAGGGGCTATTTTTGATTAAATTCCAATGGAGTTCAAACGAAAGAAGGGATAGAAAAAGGGTCGGCCTCACTCCACCCCACCCCCCGTCCCTAATCATTAACTTCCGTTTGGCGTAAAAAAATGTAAATTTCGTACGTACTCCATGTCATATTATCAAAAAACTAAAGTACAGAATCTTCATTACCTTCATTTGGCACAAAATACATATCTAGGGCCACCGCGAAATCAAAACCCAATTGTGTTCCGGCGACGTTCGTTAGAAACTGCGGTCTGCGACGAGTTTTTTTGTATATGTTCCCTAAAAATATTATTTTATTAATTCAATTATTAAAGAGAAAAGAAAAAGCCCAAAGAATTGTTTTGGATCTTCTCTTGAAGACGAGTTCCACCGCAATTGTTGGAGCACTGACTGATCTTTTTACAGAAAAATGTCTTAAAATAATGACATTTGAAGCTCATGATTACAGGTGCAGCATAGCTTTGCAAACAATGGAAGATTATCCGAAGATTTTTTGTGGTATAAAGATACTCAAACTCAACCAATCCATTGACTTCAAAAAGAAACATTAGTAAAGATGAATTTTTTAATAAAACCAGGAATTGATCAATGCTTCCACCATATTATTCTCATGGATATGAAAAAAGACTTCAATATAAGGGTATTAAAAAAAAAAAGAAAAAAAAGGAGTCGTATGTAGATTAAGATTGTCACAATTGATTGTTTCAAATATACATATACACACGTCAATAAGTTGTTGAAAAGGGTGTATTTATCCCAAATATTTAGGCCCTAATGCTAGAAAAATAAACCAATACAAAATATAGGATACGTAATAATGATATAACATTGTCAAATTATTTCATAAGAATTGAGTTTTATATATATAGTAATGACTTTCTCTATATAATAAAATGATTTCCAACAGAATTTACACCTGGGCTCCCGGAGAACAGGACTTTTTCAGATAATATCACTGGCATTTCATTAAAAATAATCTCAATCTTGTTCAAAGGAACGATAAATACAAAGGATTGAAAAGTTAAAAATTAGAGTTTTCTATTTCAACATCAAGCATTAAAAATAGAGGATGATCTTCTATTAGCTTCAAATTATTGCCAAAGAAAAACATGCAGCAAATTCCATCAACTTGCCTGGAATTGGAAAGACATTTTGAGTGAATGCTAATGATTCTCTTGAAATTCTAATTAAGTTCATACTCTAAACAATGAAAGATGATGAATGAAAGGTTTGATAAAGATTCTATTATCAACTCAAAGGTTATGGTTCTCCACGAGCTTCATCTATATGCAGAGGCTCAGAACCCCTATCGTTTGCTTTGTGGTTCATTCTGAAGTTCAAGGACTCAGGGGCTGGGGAGATAAGTCCAGAAAAATGGAAGATCATCTCATCCCAAAAATGTATTTACACTCGAGCATATAACCAAAATCAAAGGAAGCTATGATAATCTCCCTATTCATCCTTCTTCCCTGGAAGTATACACTACTCAGTTTGCTGTTTGCTGATTGAGAAAGGAAATAGAAATACAAAATCAAAAGGAACTTATTATCTCTCTATTATACTGTGAATGAAGCCAACTAATTCTCAGAAAACAAGATAATCACAAGAGGATTGCAGCCTCTACTCTAATTCAGAAGAAATGAGTAACTTGCATATTTTGATGAATGTTTTCCCTCATACCAAGACAAAAAGCAGTGCATTGCTGCACATCTATAATCTCAATCCAGCCCTACGACCAAATTTTTTGGACCAACGGAAGTAATTCAACTAAACATCAAGGCAGTTATACTTGAGTTAAAAGCCTAATTTGAGCCATTGCAAAATGGGCTAACAATAAATAGGATTTGGATTCTTTGCTAACATAAGAAAAATGAATCAAACTATAACCCCTCTACCTTTCGATTGAATTTGGTCAAAACTGAAAAAGAGAGAATGCGAATACCAATCAGTCCACAAAGCTACAACAGAGATACTATTGTCTAAATTTCTGCTAGTTTATTTTGTTATTCAAAACAAATACTATACAGAGTTTCATCTATAAAGAACTTCTTTGAGAAGGAAAAAAAAAATGAGAGAGGAATCCTAGCAAAAACTCAACTCTACAATGTATAAGTATCCCCACAAAATATAGCTTAAATCTAAGTCTAGAAGAAACAGAAACCAAATTACCCTCATCTAGGTGCCATTGACACTGAAAAATCAGTAGGTAAACCAATGCTCTCAGCCCAGCTCTTGGATTCCAAATACAACTTCGAAACCATACCAGTAGCCCCCCTCATATCCAGCCTTTTCTCCGGATTCTCATCCACACACTGCAACCCCAACAACACCATCTTGTCTGCCACGTCCACCGGATACGAGTCCTTCAATCTCCTATCAACCCAACTTCTCACACCCACACGACCACCAGCCGCAGCCTCAGCTGCCTTTTCAATCACACTGACCCTTTCATATGCTCCACTCCGCTCATCAACAACAAACCTCAAAGCCTCTTCACCAGAAAACAGTTCCAGTATCACCACACCAAAAGCATATACATCTGATTTCTGGGTTGCAATCCCGGAAGCCTGAAACTCCGGTGCCATGTACCCTCTAGTCCCCTCAATTTTCTTCACTTTCCCATTTTCGTTTTGAATCACTTCACCACATAATTCAGCAGTCCCAAAATGGCAAATTCTTGCACATAGAGATCCAGAGTTTTGTTCACTAACTAGAATACTAGTACTCTTAATATGATTATGAATGACATTAGAATTAAGACCAGAAAAGTGATGAATATAATCAAGGCCATGAGCAAGATCAGTAGCAACCTGCATGCGTGAAAGCCATGTAGACAAAACAGTAAAATTCGGATTTCTCGGATTTCTAAGACAGTCTGCGAGATTAGCGCCCGAAACATATTCATACACGAGATATACGTAATTCCCAGAAACACAAGCACCCAGAAGCTTAATTAAACTACTATGATGACTCCGGCAAATCACTGACAATCGCTCACATAACTGCTGCAACTCCAAAGACCGCCTCAACTTTCGCTGAAAGATGATAACTTCCTTGCCCCGAATCGTTGAACGCCAAGCAGATGACGAAGAAGAAGAGCTAAACTTCTTGGCAAGGAAGTTATTCGTGGCTGAACATATTTCAGAGAAGTTATAAATGTGAGGACTTTCCGGCAAAGTTTCTTTAAGACTCGCAAGTGAAGTTCCACTGGTGAAAGAAGATTTAGACGAGAAATTCAAGTGAGAATTTGTTGCGTAATCCGCGCTGTTCGAAGAAGGCTCTGTTGATGAAGATGATTTTGACTTGAATGACGATCTCGATGAACGTGAATTGCGGGGTTTTGGCGTAGTTGCTGGAGTGATTACATCGGTGCTGCGTTTTGACCTGCACATGGGTGATGGAAATTTCAGGAGAATTAGAGATTTTCAAACTACGGGATTGATTTTATAGCAGATTCTGATCAGTAGCAGAAATTGATGTAAAACGCTGCGGGTTTTTTTATGTTTGCAGTCTGGTCTTCGTCAAGGTTGGCAAAATACCGGCTATAAATTTAGCGAAGAACAAGGCAATGGTTGGGGGTGTGATTGTTTTGATTCGTGGAGTTTTCGGCTCGCCGGACAAAACGCAGTGTTTTGAGGGTTGCTTGCTTAGGTGGATGATTTGAATCAACATGTTTGAATGGGTTTGTTAATATAATAATGCACTTTAATTTATTTGACAAAAATAATGAAATGATGCCTAATGGTTTTTAATCAATTTTAAAATGATAAATATTATCCCATCCATCTCCTTTTATTTCGATTTTGATCTACCAATCACAATTTGAATAATTAGACTGGATATGTTTTAGTATTTGATCTTAATGAAGCAAGGTTATGTAATTTGTTAGGGGATTTGAGTTGAGTTTAAATGTAATAAATATTTGTGGATATTTATTATGAATATTTTTAAATAAAAATATATTAATATTTTTATATATTATTTACTGTATTTAAAATATTTTTATTTTTTTATATTAAATCAAATTAAAACCATTAAAATCTTAAACTTTTAAATTCAATGACTTCAATTCTTTTACTTAAAAAAAAAAAATTCACCTTCACATTTTGAGGAATTTTGTCTCAATTTACCATTGTTGTCATGATAGATTAATATATTTTATTTTAGATTGTTGATTTTATGAATTTATTACCGCAAAATTAATTCATTATTGATGGACATCTTTTTTTAAAAAAATATTGGTGAACATAATATGAAATATGTGATATAATTTATTATTTCTATTATACGTTATTTCTGTTATTGAATATGATATATGTTATTAATTTGATGCACGTATAACATGTAATTTAAAAAAAAAAAAATTGTATATTTTTTTTATTTACTTTACTTTATCATCCCTAATTTGACTATTATCATCCCTAATTTGACTCTCTTCCAAAGTAATTTATTGGATATTTAAAAGAATTCTACGGAGATTTGTGATTTTTTTAGATTTTGAGTTCAAAATTCCGTGAATTGGTTCCTATTTAATCAAACATTAAGCAAGACCGGCAAATTTTTTGTTATCTAAAAGAAATACCCCAAAACGCTCAAATTAATAGATAAAAAGATGCCAGGAAACATGATATACAAAATAAATTATAATATTTCATGTTTCAAAGTACTATAATATGGTCCGTCTAGGTGTGTTTAAGAAAAAGAACCTTTTTTTTATTTAATATTATATTATAAATGGAGCTCATGATCGTCAACAAAAATTTTTCAATGATAGTATGAAGATTGGTGACAGATTGTGGGTGCATACACGCCTCTTTTATTAAATTTTAATTTTTCATACCTCAGCTATGATTCAAAATAAAAAATAATTGACCTGGTTTGTTCTAATTATCCACCCTTACGGTGTTAGAATTACAATTACAAACAATTCTAAAAAATTGATACTTAAGAATTGCCATGGAAAATTTTATTCATATATTACATAATAAAGGATTCCAATCACATTCAATAATTTAGTTTGATGTTGGCACGACGGTGGTGGTGGTGCAGATCCTGGAAAGATGAATATGGTCTGGTGATAAAATTAAATTCATTCAATAAAGCCATTCAACCTCGCCAAGATGCTTTTCTTGAAATGGAACCAATCACTTTAAAGTCAGATGACTTATAACTTGAAATGCTTCATTTTCGATAAAAAAAAAATAATAAAATAAAATAAAATGATAGAGCTGACGCAGAATTGTTTTAACTTTCAATGATGTCATTTCGTTGATTCCATTGTCAAGACGCCAGATGGGACTCTTCTGCTAAGACTCATTTCTATCTTGACAAAAATCTTTTTCCAATTCTTCCACTAAGATTGCCGAGCAGATAATCAGTTCACTTCTTAGGAACAACTTCGTCAAACTTGACAAGCATTTGCCTATCATAAAACCCAGGTTTCGTTAACTAAAATCTCCTTTCTCTTAGCAACCGAGTTTTGTTAATAACCAACCTCTACTACTATTAGCTCTCTTAAGATGTTGAAGGTGAGGTCAAGCAATTGAGCTCAGCTCATGCCTGAAAAGAATAAGCTTCTACTCTTGTCCTAAGGTGATGAATAAAAATTTTACTTCACACGGGGTGAGATAAGCAGACATTTTTGACGTTCTGAAAAATGTTGGAAGTCAAGCTTATCAATGAGCTTAATTATATGAGAAATTATGCACATGAAGAGGTTACTGTAACAACCAACTCGTATAACCCAAGAAAACAGATTCTAGCATAGGAAAATATTCAAATAAATGGTTACCAAAGCAGAACAATCAAGTAAGAGATCCTCAAGCATACAAAATGAAGATGATGGTGTTGACGAGGGAAGTAAAGCTTCCTAAATGGAGCTAAGAACCCTAAACTTCAAAGTAAAATCATTATACAACTAAACCAACCAATATATAAACTAAAATGTTCATGAGCTCAAATGCTTCGACAAATGAACCAAAAAGGTCAGTCTCAAACTCTTTCATTAATGCTCACATACATCAATTTGTAGTCTCTTCTGTTCTTAAGACATGCCAAAAGATAAAATCACATCTCTTCTCTTCCCTTCCATGAAAAGAGTCCTTTCGCTTTTTCTTATCCTTTATCCACTCTCCCCTTTCCTTCCCTCCCTCCTAGCAAATACAGTCTAAAGATCACATTTCACAACACTATAGCAAAAGTTCAACTCACACGAATAAATCTCATCCTTCAGGATTGCTCATGTCTGGGCTTTATTCCATCTTACTTAAAATCCATTTTCCTATGTGCCCCCAACCTCTAGCCCTGCTCTCTCCTAACACTCACTGAATAGGGACTACATAAACATTAAACGTGTAAACTTTTTTCCTGCTATGGTAATCTGAAAAAGAAGAACAAAGAAATGGAAAAACAACAAAACTACAACTTAGAAGCATAACGACAACGACAGAAACAACAAACAGTCACACTGAAAAAAACATTAGATTGTTCATTAAGCAATAACATCCATTGAAGTACTACTTTAGAACCCAAATTTCACGGCAACCACTAAGAAGAAACAAAAGGACACAAGTAATCTTATTATCAAACGTAATCCAAGAAACACTAATAAATTCTATCTAAATATTAGCATTGCCATAAGCTTCAAGCGCCTCACCAGTCAGCCTGCAAATCCTCCATTCCTCGTGAATTTTAGCACCCATTTCTTCATAAAACTTAATGGCATTCACGTTCCAATCAAGAACAACCCACTCAACTCTCCCGTACCCCATTTTCGCAGCTTGCTTAGCCACAGCAGTTAACAGCATCCTCCCAAACCCCCTCCTTCTGTAACACTCCCTCACAAACAGATCCTCGATGTAAAACCCCGGCTTTCCAAGAAATGTTGAGTAATTCGGGAAAAACAAAACAAACCCAGCAACGGTAACTTCATTAAGCTTGTCGGAGAGGAACGTTTCTCTCTCGGGATCGACGAGAGGAAGATCCAAGTGGACGACGCGGTCGGCTGGAGGGAATACGGAGTTCTGAAGGGGAGTGAAGGGGTTTTGGGAGACTTCGAGTAGGAAGATGGTGAATGAAGTAAAAGGAGCGGAGTTAAAGAGAGTGGATGCGAGGGAGGATTCCGTGGCGGAGAATAGGTGGGTAAGGTGTTCGAAGACGGCCATCTGTTGAATAAGTTTGTGTATGTGAGGTACGTCGGCGGGAGTGGCGAGACGGATGCGTGAGAAGAGCGGGTAGGAACGAGATGCTGTGTCTTCCAGGGTCATCGAGGGTTCAGGGGCCGGAGTTGGCGGTGGTGGCGGGGCAGCTGCAGCCATTGAAGACAAAATCAGGGAATTTGTTTTTACTTTTCTAGAGAGTGGGAAAAAGAAACGGCCGATTTTCTTACTGTTCGCTCTAAAGTCAGGTTTATATTGCATGCATCTCAAACTTGTGGGACCCCCACATGAAATTTGTAGTCATTTTCTTTACGCTGAACAAAAAATAAAAACTACTTTCTAATTCAAAAATTTTTCATGTATGCTAGTTGGTTAAATAGGTAACCAAAAAAATTGAAGACTCACTCACTTAAATTATATTTTCAATTTTGAATTTAAGTTATTCGATTACATTGAATAAAAATATAAGTTGAAATCACTACTTTAAAACTAAAAAGAAGGCAAACGGCCTTAAAAGTAAGGCACTACGAAGGGAAGTCGATCGTTGGATGTAAAATAAATCATGTAAATGTACCTAACACAAATTAATTTTACAAATTTTGTCTTTTGAGGATCAATCGAAAGCAAGTTAATGTTATGCATATAACTAAGAATGAGCATTCAATTCATCCTTGCACAAAAAAACAAGAAAAGAATCGCTCAAAAACTAGGATGACGTACTGGACCATTATGACTGTGGGTTTTGACCAAAAGAGGAAAACATGCCAAGGGGTTGACGTCCAATTTTTAACATCTAAACTACCAAATTTATCATTTAAAATTTTGAAGAAAAGAAAATTGTCAAAGAACAAGGCATAATTGGTTATAGAATTCATGTCCTGCATTTGACATACAGCAGAGCTTAAGATTGACTCAAGCCCTCTTTCATCGATCGTCACAAGTAACGTAATATGATAATCACGTTTTGATCAAACTGTCATCCCACCATCTAGCACCCTTTCCTCATTTATGCAAAAGACCAATGGAGAACTAAGGGCATATTCGTAACTTTAATGCTTCTTTAAGAGAAATACCATCTTTTATTTAACCGCTAATATTTACTAACTATTCACCCATTTACTTCTTAATCTCAAATATTCCCTAAAACTGTGATACCAACAATAATTTGACCATCCAACGACATTCAGTAACCTAACGTCAACTTCTTTATGAACAACAAGATGGAAAATCCAAGACGAGATGAAAACCCAGAAAAGGCTTTTTCAACTATCATTGCATTCAAAGAATTGGAGACTGCCCACCTACAAAACAGATCAGCCTAACCCTAACCTACAGCAGAGAGAACACTCAAGAGGTTATAGTACAAGATTCTTTAGGCCTCTTTAGCCCCAGAATCCTTGTCGCCCGGAACTATATATTACAACACCTGCCTAATTTATAACAAATATTCAGGAGGATAGGTTTTCATAATGCCCTGTTTTGCGTCTATGACGACTAATGTCGGACACAAACCTGAAAGAAAGGCCACAACCCTCAACCTTGCACTGGTATGGTCGCTCGCCTGTGTGCACGCGCATATGTTCAGTCCTAGCCCAAGCCCACTTGAATGACATGGAGCAACCGTTCCATGGACACTTGAGGGGTCTCTCATCATCATGAACACGACGATGTATTATTGCATATTTGTGGGAGCTAAACATCTTCCCACACCCTTCATGCGGGCACCTGTTGTTTTTGTGCAGAGATAGTTCTCTCTTTGTCTCAAAACTCATACGGCAGCCATCTAAATCACACCTGTGGTACACCTTTGAGGTCCTTTTCTTATTCTGGCAAGGAACTGAGACATTTGAAGGTTTTTTCAATGTCTTTGTCACTGGCTTCTCCTTGGTCATCTTTCTGGCATCAACCTCACTTCCATTTGCTGCATTTTTCCCAGCCCTCGGCCTCAACCCTTCACAAGGACTCCTGATAAACTCACTGCCACCACCCTTGTTCTCAGTTATCTGCTCTGATTCTCTCCTCCTTTTTCTTTCTTTTACTGCACTCGAGCTGGGATCTTCCACAGTGGACACACTGCATTCCATCTCTCTTTTCTCTTTTGATGAGCATGCTTCATTGCCATTACACAATTTTTCTGCAGAGTAGGATGCTTTTCGAGTTCTCGAGTACTTTCGGATCAGGGCTGGAGAAGGCTGATTTATTGGTGCCAAAGAACTAGGTCTCTGTTCCTTGTTAATTGCATTTGTCGGAGCCTGTTCCTGCAGTCCATTGTCTGCTGCAGAGTCAACATTTAAGTTTTCTTCAGTACAAATCCTACTTGATACTTCAGAACATGGTACTGTAAATGCAGGAACAGGCTGATTTTCTTCTAGTTGTAAACTGGAACTAGAGATAAGTTCCTTCATATTAGTATCAGTTGATTGATTTTCCAGCAGCACTCCATAGTATAAAGTCACATCAGCACCTAAGTCTTCTTCAACACAGGTGACTCTGGGAACTTCAGAACATCCTTCCACAGAGAGAACAGAAGGCTGATCTACCTCCATCCGTGCAACAGAACTTAAGATAATTTCCTCCTTGGTCCCAACAATGCACAAGTCTGCAGCAGCACATTCTTTGCTCAGGACTTCTGAACTTTGTAGTGGAACAGAACTGGAAACAAGTACCCCATCAGTGTCATTTCCAATGTTGCTTTCATGCAGAATATTGTCTGGCACACCATTCCAAAAGTCTTCTGCAGTGCACAGTTCTCCCACATCTTCAAACCCTTCTCTGGTTAAGGCAGGAGGCTGATCAGTCAACTTATCACCACATGAAATGGGTTTCTCATCATTTTCATTGTTAGCCTGTATATCTTGTTGAGCTTCATTATCATAAGTCGTGTGGTCATATGCCTCTCTGTTAATACAAGAATTATCCACAGCTAAATCCTCAATCTGCGGACTAAGATTTCCCACAGGTGGACAAGCAACATTTAGACTCGCTGAGTCAGCAAGACTTGGCAGATCCACTCTCTGCTTTTCAAATTCATTATCAACTGCAACAATATGGAGACTAGAGCATTTCCCTGCACATGAAATTTCAATTTTCTCACTGATGACATCAGTGTCATTGTTGTTTTCCTGCATCTCAGTCTGCTCAATGCTATCAACCAGTAAAGTGGCAGTCGCAAGAGAATCTGCAACTCTTGAAGGTGAGTAATTAAAACTCACACTGCTAGTTGCTTCAAGGACTTGGACTTCATGCAGCCCTTCAAACATTCCATTAGGAGAGAGAACTGATTCAGCAGAAATGCTTCCACCATTTGCAATATTATCAATGTTAATTTCAGAATTATTTCTATTATCCTCATCAAGATTGTCAGAAGTAGCAGCTGAAATTTCATCTGGCAGGTTTTTTCTAGGGCATCCGTGACCCCTACTTGCTCCCGTACATAAATCTGGTTTTACCTTAAATTTCCTTCTTGAATATTGAATAAGTTTCTCTTCTTTTTTAATAACAATGCCATCTAACCCTTCCCCTATTGCTTCACCCACTTTCATTTCAATGCTGTGGCCTGGTCTATAGTGGGCTGGGTGATTAAGCTTAATTTTTGAGCGAGATCTTCTAAACTGCCATTTGATCTTTGAGAAATCTGAACTAAGACTTTTCGTAGAAAACAAATCACCCAGTGACAATGCATGTTGTACTTGCTTAGATGGTGAGTTCTTTCTTATCTTGACACAGTGTTGTAAGTTGATACCCAGTTTTGAGGTCCAGTCTTCTCTATATTCATCATGTTCTCCATCATCAATTGCAAGATCAATCAAATGCAAATTCTCCTCAGATGCAGCATCTAGTGTAACATCAATATAATTGAAAGGGATGCCAATTTCCTCAGCAACGGCTGCAGCATGTGCCTTTATTTTCTGATAGTCTACAAAAGGTAAATGCCACAGTTACAGAATTGTTCACAGCCAATATAACAAATTAGATAACTAAGAAAAGGTTGCTACGCTTGGAGTGAAACTGACTGGTTAAACAACAGAATGGGATATTTGTCAACTGCTGGTTGCCTCGCCCCAAAAAGAACAACAGAAAGAAAATGATAGAATGACAACAAAATATAACCCATTCTTTATAAACAAAACAGTTAAGGGGAAGAGTGGTGAAGCAAGTCAATTTTCAAACTGGTGATTCATCTATAACCAGCAATGAAAAAAAGTACAGATAAATTCAAAGGCTGTCTCACCTGTATGGCAAATGACAAGGATGTTTGCTCCACCTTTAGACCGCAGCATTTCCTCAATCTGAAGAGCATGCTCCAGACAGAATAATCGAGGTCTCAAATACTTATTAGAAGCATTCCATCTCTTATTGGACTTGGGTATAGATGGTACAGGAAGATCCTTTGGAGGCACAGAAATATCGTGAACAAGAAAAGGATCCTCTGCATAAATAAATCACAAGGCAGTCTAGTTAGCCAATTTGAACACCAGTTGGTGATGCAATTTAATTGTTCTTGTTTCCACTCCATTCTCATAAGTGCCTATCAAAATTATTTTGGATTCCA
>JAWDEX010000009.1:9985733-10001363 GCA_035221805.1 Trichilia hirta
GTCGATATGGTTGAAAAGAAGAAGAAGAAATTATTGAGGTGAATTGAAGATAAAAGAACATATACTGTCTTTAAACCTTATTTGAAGATTAAAGCTAGCCAGTTAATTAGGTCTTATTTGAATAAGATATCTTTATTAATATTTAATGGATTATATTTAAGCTAACAAATTTATACTTTTATGTGATCATATATTATGCTGATTGAGTTATTTTTTAATAATTAAGTGTATTTTGGATCTCATACTCCTAATGAAGGTAATTTATTGTCCATACTTTGCAAGCTTTGCTCACAATAAATTTAGAAACCTTTTTCATCCCGTAGGCAGCAAAGCAGTATTACAAAATAAAAAAGATATTTTTTACATTAATATGTATTTTTTTTGTTAATATCATCACTTCTTTTTTATACGCTCTTTTTAAATTTCTATACTCAATTCGACAATTTTACACTCATTTAGTTTTGGAGATAAATCTACCCAATTTTTATATATTCTCAAACTAATCCACAAAGGGGGAATTCTTTTAATTTGCGTTTAATATATGAGATGGGGTGAGATTAGGGTATGTGGAAATTTAAAAAAATAACAATAATAAATTATTTTCATTCAATCCAATCGAAATGACAACAATACTTCAATCTCATTCAATTTCCGAACTCTCAAATACAATACAAATATTTAACATTTTTATCATATATATATTATGTAAAAATTTAATGGATATCAAGCTTAACTTTTTTAGAATTTTATTTAATATTTTTTAACAGCGCAAATACAACGAAGAAACGTTTGGGGAATTAGAATATAAACGATTTATACAACTAAGATTTATTTTTTATTTATTAACTACCAGTTATAATTTTATATTTATATAATAAAAATTAATTTGCGTGTCTTCAAGGTCAACAAATTAATATACACAGGGTTACCAAATTAAAAGAATCCATATTCACTTGATTTTTGATTAGGGTAAATTTAAAAAAATAATAGTAACTAATTATTCCTCATGAACCTTAATTATTTAAACAAATCAGTAACATCACCCATACCATAATTTCCTTCAATTTGATGACAAAATTGTTCGCAACCTTTATGACATGCAGAATTTGTTCCATGTGCTTGTTCGATACACATAAGCATGCAGATTTTCACACATTCTACCGTATCTAGTTGTTTATCAGCATGCTTTTCAGCTCCTTCGCTTAGGTTCACACAATCCATGTGTATAGCAAAACCAAGAAAAGAGTAATACTGTTGATACTGCTTGTTGATGCCATTAATTAATTATTGAAGCCATGGAACCACTTCTGATGAATTATTTATGGAACCTTAGCTAGAGCTAATTAATTTGTTGATACGGGTTAACCGAAGAAGAGATGCCACGAATTTGGATTTTACACTAACAAGATAAGAAAAGTATTTTGATAGGTTTATTCGAGTGGTTTGGAGCAACTATAGGAGCATATAAACAAAGCTTTCTACGAAAAGCTAATTTGAGAAGTGTTTTGGAAATCCGAATTGAATATGGAAATGAATTTTTTCGTACACAAATTAAACAATTAGCAACAAATTAATGAGAGAAAACTTGGATCATCGATTCATCAACTTAAGACGTAGGATATATTCCGTAAAAAACAATTATCGCTTTGCTCTATTACCTTGATGCACCCATATTTTTTGAAAATGTCAACTAATTGTCAAATCGGTTACATTTCCAACTACATTTTTGGTATTTATAATAGTGATCATTATTTTCTCTTTTAGGGACTTTTTTCTTTTTTCTTTTTAACTAATAAGACTTAATTTTACTAATTTATGCAATTACGTAGTTTTGGCTTTCCATGATGGGAATTTTCATATAACTTTAGTTGAATAAAAAAGTTCTTTTCTTTTCTTTTTTTTTTTAATTTTTTTGGTTGACAGAAAAAAAAAAATTCTAAATATGATTATTGAATATATTTTAAAAAATATATACATATACTTAATCAGTTTACTAGTTTCTCCCAAGTCTTTTCGCACATAATATTTGTTTTTATTTTTTTGTAATTTTAAACATTAGCAGAATTTAATAGAGTAATGTATTATATATACATAGAGTACAATTTTTTTCACCTCCAATCCAAACGATTACTGTATTCGAATGTTAAATTGTTATAGGACTATCATATATATGTTATGGGCTACGTCCAAAATGGTTCTTCAAAAGAGAAAAAATAGCTGCCGGTCCATCACCAAAGAATAAATCTTTTCTATTATTGCAATTAACTTCAGAAATATATTTACATTTCCCCTCATATTGGCGTAACTCAACCGTAGAATTGGGAACGCATTCTCCCTTGCATTGGAATCAACAAGACTAAGCTTTTTGTTTTTATTTCAGCCATCATTCTGTGTGTTTTTTTATAAGAATATGAACTTTGTTGTTGAGGGAGGTGATTATTATTTATATCAAAACTAGGACGTGCTTTGTTTGATCAGTTATGACTTTTGTTTAGTTTTTTAAAGTGATTTATAGATATGAAATGGATGTTAGATTAATTAACACAACGGCTATAGATAACAACTTAGAGTAATAAGCTTACAAAACAACCATTACTTTAACGATTATTTTATTAACCAAAAGTCTCCGTTAACATAATTTATCACCTAAATAAGTACCATCTTGTAATAGGTATAATTAATAAAAAAAAAAATTACTAGCCATACATGAATAACCATACGTATACATACAGAAATAACAATACACAAGTAAAAAATATCTTTTAAGAATTACATAACTTTAAATAAAATGCTTATCCTAGTTATTCACATAACAGTCCAACAAATATATGTTTATATATATATAATATTACTAAAAATATTATGGAGTAGTTACAAAAATACCGAAAATAGGTGTAAAATAATTATCGATCAGAATTGGCTATTATTTACTATTTTACTTTGCAACCTCCGTTACTCCATCTTCAATAAAACCATACTTGTGGAATTTATATATCTAAATAAGCACCAATATTATCTCCAAACTCCTCCGCCCCAATCATCTCGCCTTTCCATGAGGCTACGGACAGTTTGGGTGCTTATCCTTTTTTCTTTCTTTTGAATAACCTCGTTGAAACAGGGATAATTTATATAAATTAATAAAAAAAATGAGCACAAGTGAAAAAGGGAGGCCAAAAATAGCCCAACGTTCCCTCAAAGCAAAATATGTAACTTAGAGAAAATATAACATTTAGAATTTAAAAATCAGCACAGGAAGAAAAATTAGACAATCTGTAACTTGGAAACCTATCGGCATCACGAGAAAGAATTTTGTTGGCGCGCTGAGGATGAGTAGTGGGAAGATTAATGTTTATCATGATGTAAGGTCAGATATTGCAAGACCTGTTGGTACAGTCAACTCCAGCAGGCAAAATCTTGGTTGAAATTTATTTAGAGTAGAGTAAAGATGTTCCCTCTTGCCAGAGGAGCTCTAAGTTGAGTGTCTAATCTAGAAACAGTAACATTTTATATACAACTGGCTACACACAAAGGTTGCAGAGAAATTTCTTGGATAAAAAGATTACTGGATGAACTTCGGAACAAACAAGGGAAAATTGTCTAGTATTTTAATTACCAGATTGTTTTGCATATTGCAAGAAATCTAGCATTTGATTCCTCAAACAGTTATATAAAATTTCAATACTATTTTGTTCGTCAAATAACGAAAATGGAAATATTGACTGTTAACATGCAAAAGATGTTGGATTGATACATAATTTATGAAGGATTCAAATTTATAGCCATTATTATAGTAAGTAGGCATAACCAGTGACAATAGACAAAATATAGCATAATATATTATTGGGCTCGCCTTTAGAATAATATTTTATGTTAGAGATGATTAATAGTTAAAGGCCTCCCGTTATATGGTAAAAAAGTAATTTAGAAAATTTTTTATAAGTAGAGTTTGAATATAAATAAAATGTATTATTATTTGATTTATAAGTGAATAAAAAAATAGTTACAAGACTGTGAACGTAAATAAATTATCGAATTACGTAAATTTTTAATATTTTTGTATGTTTGATTAATTTTATTATTATTTTTTATTATAATACGTAATAATTGTTGAATTTAAGTATAGGTATATAAAATAAAAATATTTTACCGTTGAAAAAATAAAAAATAAATAAATAATATATAAATAAAATAAATTTATAAAATTAATATTTTAAAATTTTAAATTATAAATAATATTTAAATTTATGAATATATTTATTCGTTCAATTTTTAGGTACTTTTTTCGGATTTTAGGCGTGCCGGGTGTGCTCCCGGACCCTAACAGTTCATGGCAAAGAGAACACGAAAAGTGTGATGCCCAAACTCATCGTCAGTGTGTACAGGCGGTGTAATTATACTTTTGGCGTGACTTAACTAAGCAACGATCGACTGGAAGGAAAATAGGACTGTAAAAAATGACGTCCTAGTGGGAGAACGTAGAGTTAATGGAGCCGCTTTTCAATGTAGTAAGTGGTTCTAACCAAAGTTAGCCAATGGGAATTAAGGGTGATTGTGATTTGCAAAATTGCAATTAGTCAATAAAGAAAATTCTGCCACCATGCTAAGCAATTGGGAGAATGGTAAGGAAATGCTGTAAATTAACTTTCAGCCGTGTGGCCAGAGGTGGCACAGTCTAAGAGTTTTAATGCGGAGAATGTGACCTGATAATGACAAGTGACAAGAAAATTATTGTCAAAAAAATGAATGTTAAGAAACAAGTCAAACTTGTACAAAAAAAATATTTTAAAAGAAATTAACTGGATATCTAAAAATTACGAGAAAAATCCTAATATCACAGGACTTATAAATAATACAAGGAAACGAATATTGAGATCTAGAAGTTCTTTACAAGGATACTGAATCCTCAAATACACCTAGTAAACATAGTAAATGAGAGACGCTATAAGCCTCAGGAACCCGACAGGATCATAAAAAGCGTAGTACTGAATGCTGAGAATTTTTTTTTTTTGAAAGATCTCTGTAAAAAAATGCAATACAATAAAAATAATTTCACCAATTTCTCTCTATGCACCTAAACCAAAAGCCGAACCAGCTAGAATCTCTTTTTCTTATTTTTCTTTTATTTATTATTGTTTGTTTTATTTATCACATTGTACATTCTCATCCCACGTAAAAACAAATTTATTGCTGAATCTCGATCATTCAAAATTGGGAGTCAAATAAGCTGGGCAGTGAATTAAAGCTAATGGGTGTCGAAATGCTTGGATTTAATAGGATTAGGATGTCAATGACACCAAATTGACTAATGCATTTGGTAAATATGAAGCCTATGAACTCCGAGCTTCAATAATTTATTTTGCACCACAAAAACACCCAACATTAAGCCCTGTGAACAAGAAAACTCTCTATTACTTCCATTATTTTATATTTTTCCTAAGAAAGAAAAAAGTGAATTGTGTTTCGCATTTTCTAATATGCATTACACACATTAAAATAGAGTTCTTTCCGATCTCTGTGATTATACAAAACATTAAATATACAAGTTAAATATTACCAAATCAAAAGAGTAAGTTAATAAAGAGAGTATGAAAATAAATTAAACATCGATCTTTATGATCAATTCTTAGTAGAGAGGCATAAATCATCAAATACGAATCATAATAGTACTAATTTCACAAACACGATTAACTTTCTCCAAATTTTTCACACATAAATATTAGTTCTTTTTTATTTTAAAACAATTAGTATAATTCAATAAAGTCATGCATTAAATATAGTACAACATTTTCCACATACAATCCAATCTTATACTTACAAGGCAATATGACTTAATGCCATATATTTACTATAGTATCCCAAAACGGCTCTTCAAACGTGCAACAATAGTTGCCGGTCCATGTCCAAAGAAAACAACTTTTCTATCAGCACGTTGCAGCTTCAAAAACATAATTACATTTCTCCTCGTATTGGCGCAACTCACCCATACAATGAGGAATACATTCTTGCTTACCTTTGTCAATTACTATTTTCTCTTCGGAAAATGCTAGCCTCGCCTACATCAGACACTGCGAAAATAAATAATATGACAAAACATTTTGCTTTTATTGGTCATGTCTGATCTCTATGTTGTTGATGACGAATAATTAAAAGAGGTGAATATTCACATCCTAAAAAGAGTGATTATTTTGATCAGTTATAACACTTTGAGTTTCTTACGAGTGACTTGGAGCAAAATATGGGAACAAAAGAGGTTGACAAAACGGCTGGTTAATGCTTTTAAACAAACTTTTAAGGATGGAAATTTAGACTTCAGTTAAATTGGCAAAACAAACTGCACATAAACAATTTTTTCAAACCAAAAGTCTCTCTTAGGGGTTAGCACAATATTTCGACAAATGTATATCTGGTATAACCGATAATTAATAAATAAATGTATAATAAAAAACTATTAACCATATATAAAAATAAAATTATATGCGGATACATAATTAAATAACAATGTACGCGTAAAAGTGATCTTTCTAAAATTAAATAAATTGAGATAAAAAATGCATACCGTAAATCATAACATTGAAGCAAAAATATAGATTATATAATTTTTAACATCACCAAAATTATTTTTAAATAGTTTAAAAAATTAATGAAAAAGTAACATCATTATAATTAGTTTGCATGTGCTCTTTTATTTATTTAGCAATGTCGTTGCGACCGCAGTTACATTCTCTTCAGTAAAGCCATATTTCTTGAATGTGTCCAAATGAGCACCAGCAGCCCCAAACTCCTCCACCCCAATCACCTCACCTTTCATTCCCACATATTCCCTCCATCCCAACGTTGAACTGGCCTCAACGCTGATACGGTTCATAACACTTGCAGGCAACACATTCTCTTTGTACTCCGAAAGCTGCCTGTCAAAAAGCCGCCAGCATAAAAGTGAAACCACCCCCACTCTTCTGCCTTCTTGCCTTGGGGCTTTGGCTGCAGCCTTACATAGACATAGTTCAGTTCCTGTACCAATCAAGGTTATCTCCGGCATATTCTTGCCACCGGGATTGTCACTCACAGTGTACCCACCTCTTTCAACCTCATCAGCTGATGTTCCTTCAATATTTGCAGCAATCTTTTGCCTTGATAATGCTATAACACTAGGTACATCACGGTTAGCAATAGCCAATTTGTAAGCACCAGCAGTTTCATTCCCATCCACCGGTCTAAATACTAGAAGCCGGGACACTGCTCTTAGTCCTGCAAGCTGCTCAACTGACTGGTGAGTTGGACGATCTTCCCCCAGACCAATCGAGTCATTAGTCAAAATGTAGATTACTCCTGCATGACGAAAGCAGAAGGCCGAATTGAGTAATTCATGTAATCAGAAAATGTCAGGATGGCTGTACATGGAATTAAACCGCTTCCATGCAAAGCAATGCCATTTGAAATCCTTGCCATTGCATGTTCACGAACTCCGTATCGGATGTTAATACCCCAGGGCGAGTCAGGCTGAGAGAAATCACAGCACTCATGCAGGTAGGCTTTATTATAAGTTGCAAGGTCTGCACTTCCACCAATTAATCCTGGAAGAACTTTAGAAAGCTGGTTTAAGCACTTCTCAGAGTACCCTCGAGCAGCATCAAGCGGGTCAGATGTAGACCACTCCTGTCAATTTTCCAATATGTATACAAATTGAAAAAAAATTAAGATAGAAATAACTATTTACTAAGATACCTCACTAATTATTTCAAAATGTTAATATTATTTACTGGTGATGAGTTTTCCCACCCTGGAAGAAACTGTTGTAACGGATAAGATCCAATTCTGCTGTCTCCTAAGGATATTTACTTCGGTAATTATATAGCTTAGCGTACCATTCTATCTCCAGTGTTTCCCATGGTCTGTCTGAATTTGCAGCAAATTATACCGAAAAACTTTACAATAAATATATATTTCATTCAGAAACCGAAATGTTATATTTTCATTTTTATACATCTTGTGGTGAAATTTACTCATATATTTTCAGATTTTCAATTTGCAAACTAACCAGTAAACCATAGGAATGACATGGAACGGCTGTCGATCACTCCAATTAACTCTCTCTCATTTTCTTCACTTCACCTTCATCGAAGGTACCATGGTGAGCTTTAGATGCTCCTTCTCTTTCGGATAGTTTACCTATGAGAGTCTTTACCTGAAATTAATATTCAACCAATCAAATATACTATATGCTGATGAATCGTGGGTTCTAAGAAATAAAATAAAAATTGCATATTATATATTATATACAAGGAGCAAACCCTGATGAAAGTTGCCCTTTTAGTCTCACTAGCTGCAACCATAAGTGCTTCTTTGAATGAACTCAAATTGTTATGTAAACTCTCTACTGTGATAGTATTCCCAAGTGCCTTGAATCGTTCAGGTATATCTTCAGAAAATGCCAAACTTGTTGTTCCATCGATAGTGCTGTGATCATCATCATAAATCAGTGTAAGCTTTGTTGAGCCTCCAATGAGCAGCCAAAGATGCAGCTTCCTGTGTTATTCCTTCCATGGCGCACCCATCACCCATAATGCAAAACCTACATGTCCGGAAGAAATGATTTAATTAGTTGTGTTGCTACTGTAAATTAATCAAACTTATACTACAACAAATTCATAATCTAGCTTATGCACTTACGTACGTGCGATGGTTCAAAATAGCAGCATCTGGCTTATTGAATCTGGCTGCTAAGGCAAGGCCAACCGCATTTGCTACACCTTGTCCAAGAGGTCCTATTAAATAACAGAACCAACTGAGCACATACCAATCTACATGCTGAGACAAAGTAATAATTTCCATATATTAATTAACATATAAAAACTGCGCATATGGTTCACACAAACGCAAAGAATTAATCTTAACAATTTTCAGCATAAATTCAAAGCAACAGATGTTTACAAGGATCACATACAAAATTTTGAAGATTTCTCAACATTCGCGATAACCTCTTAAGATTTATTAGCTAATTTACAAAAATCAAGACATTAATTAAAATGATAGTTCTCCAAGATCAGACAAAAAACTACTCACAAAATTAAATTGAATCCCCATTCATGTAATTTTCAATTGTTGTTTGATTATCATGACTTGAAAAAGGATTTTCTCTATATTTCAGAAATCCTTTGTACGTATAGCATAACATGAATATGTATACCATAGAATTGTAAGGTTCATTTTAGGGATAGCTCCAGTGACAATTCACCAAACTAAAGCATTCAGTTGATCTTAGATCATCAAACATCACCGTTTCTTTATTATTTTTATTAATTTAGACTTATAATTTCGCAAGTTTTCACCTGTTGTTACTGCAGTGCCTTCCGTCACTATATTCTCAGGGTGACCTGGTGTCCGACTTCCAAGCTTACACAATCGTTTTAATTCTTCTAGCTGCACAAATAATATTGCTATAATTAAGCATCTATCAGTCAAGTTTAAAACTAATTTGAAAAAGAATTATAATTTAGTCATCGAATTTATAATTTACCTGAACAGATTGAAACCCGGAGAGATGAAGGCAAACATACTAAAGTAAACAGCCATGTCCAGCACTCAAAACAAATCTGTCTCTGTTAAATCATTTAGGATTTCTAGGATTATAATTCATAACATGTCTTTACAGAAGATACCCAACTTCTGCCATACCCAGCGCCATGCCTGGATGCCCAGCCATTGAATTTTGCACTGCATCTACTATCAGCATTCGAATATTGTCCACACATCGCTTATCAACCAATTCTTGAAACCACTCATCGTCTTGTTGATTATCTAAATATTGTTGGTGTTGAAGCCTGAATGCTTGTTTGAGCTCTTGTTGCCAGGAAAGCTTGTGGTGTTGTAAGACAGTGACGTTATTGCTGTCAGTTTTAAGAGAATTAATCTAGGGCTTGAACGAAGATGAAACTCTGTTTTTTTTTTTTTTTTCGCATTTGTTGTTGTTGATGCAAAAAATGTGGCTTGTTGGAACAGAAGAGGGTTTAATTAGAAGGTAAAAGATGGCCATGGAGAAGGAGTGTCGGAAAGCAAAACATGAAAAAGCTGAGAGAAGCTGAAAATAGTTTCATGCAGATGGGGATCAATGTTCTCTTGAGACCAAGAAGAAGAAGATGGTACACGTGGCAATCTGATTTGAAAGGAGACGTACACATGTAGGTTTACGTGTTTATTTTGACTTTGTATTTTTGGGAAACAGAATTATGAAGTAGCATACATGCAGAATGCGACTGGCTGTGCGGTGGCTGAAATCTATATGATTCAAAATATTTTTAGTAATATTTTTTATTTATATTATTCATAAAGAATAAAAGTTTACAAAACAGAATTTAAGAAATCAATTTATTTGCAAATTATAATATGAAATTAAAAACTAAATGAGAGATATATTACGTTTGTATTCGCTTGAATACTAAAATACGAAGACATTCAAGTTCTTATTCTAATATTTTATGACATTGTCAACGTGATTTTCTTAGTTATGTTATTCTCAAAATACGGCAACTATTTACATAATATTCCATTATTATTGAAGGAATATTATCACTTTATCTCTTTTAAAATTAAAAATATTTTATTTAAATAATAAAAATATAAAAATAATTATTTATCTCTTTTTTTAAAATATTATGTTTATATTCTTATATAGAATTATAAAATTAACTATATATATATATATATAAAATAAAAATTTAATTGTCTATTCAATAACTAAAACTGAATAATTATAAAAGCTAATTTAAAAAATTAATTCTTGTAATTTTGACTATATAATCGTTAGTGTCTAAAAATTAAATTTATATATTAATAATAAAATAATATTAAAAATTAAATTATTAAATATTTAATTAATTTTTAACTAAAGATATATTATAATAATAAAGAATAAGCAAATAATTAAAATATTATCAAACTAAAAAGAAAGAGAGAGAGAATTAGATTGGAATATCAAAATAATGAGGTAGGATTCTCGCTTAACTAAAATTTATTTAATTTCAAAAGAAATTTTTAATAAGTAAATATTTTAAGAATAATTATTATACAACTGCTCTTATTTTAGTATAATTTCCAGTAAATTTAATTATTAGGACTTTCGTGAGATTTATCACAATTTTTACTCTTTGTTAGTAAGTTATTGATATTATATATGTTATTCAAATTCATTTGATTCTTGTCAATGGAGTTGGGTTTGATTGGTAGATTCTGAAGTAATATTTTTATTACCGTTAAAGAAGTTAAAATGATGTTTTTATCTGTTAATCGTTAAATTAATTTCAAATCATCATATGACTTCAGATGAAGCCAAAAAAAAAAAAAAAAAAAATTATATTTATCATATTTTTAATTTTATTATCTATCAATTTTATAACGACTTAATAATGGGTGTCTGCCTTTGGATGTCTTTTCTCAATCAACTATGTGTTTTTGGCTGAGTTTTTGGTCATTCTCATGGTCATTAATTTGACTTCTATAAATGAGTAATTTTGTTATGTCTTGGGGTAAGGTTCTTATCTTTTGTTTTGTTACTTCTTTTTTGAAAAAAAAAATATATTAGTCTCTAATACGAAGCTTTAAATTTTTGTAAAAAAATATATTTTTTAATAAGAAAGAATCATGATCCCAAAATCATTCACGGACCTTCCTCCCTGAAAATCTTCAAATGATCTTCATTAATTGGTGACACTACAGAAGCATCTTATCGACCATATGTATATGCAATAACAATTTGATGTTATGTTTTACTAATGGATAACACAATAACAACTTTCAATTTCATATGTTTAAAAATTATTTAAAATTGAGTCCTGATACAATTAATATGATAAAAATGAGTCTTACTACTCACCACCCCGTCCCATTCCTCTTACTTTATCTTATCTAGTAAGAACTAAGAAGAATATGAAGTAATAATGTTATGGGTATAATATATTTAATTGTACAATACTATTTCTCAGCTCTTTTCATTCAATAAAGACACATGTTTTTATCTTTTGATTTTAAATTTTAATTATTAAAATTAAATGAATTTAATAGTTAATTATTTGTATTTTTAAATTAACTTCACCGAATTTTTAAAATTTTTAATTATAATTTCAACAAATTGGAAAACATAAATTATAAATTACAATAAAATAGTTAAAAATTGAAGAATCAAAAAATCATTCAATCCACCTACTGGTACCGTAACCTTAACCAAAATTAAAGAGCCTTGATATTGTGATTCCCTGGTGAATTATCGAAAGCCATGAGTAATTTACGAAGGCAGGTAGGTGTATTCACAGAAAATGAAAGGGCCCATGATTCAGCAGCAAGGAAACACAAACCGTATGGTGAGAAGGTGGAGATGGTTGCTAAAGAATGAAGAATACAAAATATCAACGTGTGTCGTCCCTATTGCTAAAAAGATAATCCATAAAAAAATGAAAGAAACATAAAAAACCAACTAGATTTTGGACATAACGAGAGAAAGATCTTACAACCTCCGACCATCGACAATTGTAGATCACAGGACGATCCAGAACATATTTGCAAATCTGTTGGCTGTCTGGTCGTTTTGGTCTTTTCTCTTCTTATGAGGATGCCTAGATATTCCTAATTTACCTAAAATATTCAAATCTGTGTGCTGAGAGAATCTTTCTTTGCACATCACTAAAAATTTGTAGTTCCCAGATATATGGTTTGTTCTACAACTTATAACTTTGACATTTGACAAAGCATGTTCTACACAGACACTAATATTAAACAGCACTTCATGTCTTGAGAATAACGTTAATGAATTTATGAGTTGCATTTTTAAAGACCATAGGAATTTGCGTAGAGTTAGTGAACTGCTCTTGTAAACAATTTTATCTTTCAATTTTTTCGTTAGTTTTTCCATTTGGTGCCCATATTCAGAATATATTATGGCAGGCATATCAAGAGATGCTTCTTGCCTTCACTTCTCAAGTCATATGCACTTTATGCTCAACAAATAATTGCAATGAAAGTAGAAAACTTCAAGTATTTATATAGATTGGATCATGCCTTATTGGTTATTCATACACTTCATCAATCTGCAACTTGCAAATCTATATACATTTCTGGTTCTCCACACTTTTCCCGACCTACTAGATCTTTCCCGTTTCTCTTCAATATCTTATTCTTATCTCAAGTGGGACATAAATTTTAAGATGACGTGCATTTTCGTACAAGGTTGTGTCGAGGTACAGTAATAGATTATCCAGAAAGCAAGCAAAGACAAACTGCATCATTGCTTCCCTAACCTCAAATCTCAAGCTATTGTTTAGCCCATAAATCAAATATTAACTAACTAATAATGGTGAGAATAAAATTTTTTACACAAATTCTTATTATACAAACTGATGTAGCAAAGTTATATTGTCGTCGTACATTTGATCTAATTTATTTTTCTTTGATTATTGTGAATTTTAACTTGCTGATCCTATAAAACTATATAGGATATGAGATAAGTATATAAAACTGTCATTTGAGTTTGTATAAAGAATTTATATGCCTAACATTATTACTAACTCCCTTGTAATTAAATGCCCCTAAACACTAGAGTTAATAATTTTAACTTGCACACAGCTATAAATACGTAAACTTCTCTTGCACTTCCATTCCTAAAAGCTAACTTGCATTCCCACTACCTCGACCACACTTTTATCTGTCTGTTTGTCGTTATGATGGGGAAGATAATGATGAAATTAAAGATTCTCAACCGATGTTTTCATGAATGCCAGAGAATCCTCACTAAGGTTCCTCGGTATGCATCTTGGGAGTATATCGAAGAATATTTGAACTTTTTGTATCGTTTCCATGGAAGTGAAGAGTCTGAATATCCAATCCCGAACGATGTTCCTAAAGGCCATGTCGTTGTGTATGTAGGGGAAGACTGCAAAAGATTTGTGATCAAAGTAAATGTACTTGAGCATCCCCTCTTCAAGGCATTGCTTGATCAAGCAGAAGAGGTATTTGAATTTGCTAAAGGATCAAGACTACAGATTCCTTGCAATGAAGACATTTTCCTCGGCATTCTTTACTTTGTCAGTTCCCAAAGAGAAAGAAGACTTTCGTTTTGTTGTTGAGCTAATCAACATACAGAATATATCATGATTCATACTAATTGTGATTGAAGACAGAGGATATATATATATAATCAGAGATTTTTTGAAATAAATATTTTAGCCAAAATAAAATGCAAAAGTTTCTTGTTTGATTGGTCATTGTAATAGAAGTGTGAGAATAATTTTGGCGTTTTCAAATTTTTGGAGGGTTAAATTTTAACTTCTTGCAAAATTGAAAATGAACAATAAATAACTTGAGAATTTTTTTTTTTTTTCCAACCCAATTCGAATTAGGGGCGGGTAAGAGAGGTTATAATTATTTGAAAAAAAAAAAAACTCAACGTGAGTTTATGTCTTTTAACAAATATTAAAGTCGAGTTTGTAAATATCAAGTATCCTAATAATACATATTTGAGATTGAATTTGTTGCATTTTTAACTTATAACTGCTGTAAACTATTAGTTAGAAGGAAGTCATTATGTTAAACTAGTTAAAAGTATGTTATTGAAAAATACACTAAATAACAAACAAATTGTCAAAAATATTTCTATAAAATACCTTGTTATAAATAAATTCTCATTTTAACCAAGGTAAATATTGTCAATGAGCCATCGAGCACTACTATTACAAAATTTTTGATCATGATAATGATCCTATGGATGAACCATGCCGACATTATTATAATAAGCTATTATTCAGTCAACTTAGGAGAGTAAATTACAAGTTCTATTTATTTATTTATTTATAATTATTTAGAACAATATTACCCATAAATAAATTGACATGACAATTTATACTTTATATTGTTATCACTGCAGCATAAGGGAAACATTATGACCCAGGAAGCAACTCTTGGCTTAATTCTCTAAGACTTGCACTAGTGAAATCCTAAGACACCATCATCAGTTGTGCAACTCATGCGATCTCAGTTACTAGATAGCGTCAAGAAATGATCGAGCAGTGCCTGTTTCCTCTCGTTTCCTTCATTCTGTACACTTCCTTTCTTTCCCTTTCGGTCAGCTAGGCAATAAATAAATAATTCAACCACACATTGATTGCATTGCATTGCAGTGTAGAGGTAAATACTTATCGAAATCTGTAACTGGCAAATGGGAATGAATATTCATATATCCATCAAAATGAAAAGTGAAAAAGAATTTGAAGAGAAAAAAGAATTGTACAAACAAAGCTCAAACAATGCAAGATGGTTTAACTGTAAGAATATGATCAAAATTTTCTGAAAGGCTTTTCACCAGTAATGAAGTGAACAAGAATGACAAAGAAATTGAACAATGAATGTACTCCAGGACCATATATAAGGGTTTGGGTGTAAACAATACCAGGATGCCTTAATACAGTTTGAAAGAAAAAGCATGCAAGAATACATTCCGCCAGAACTGGAAGGCATCAGGACTCTGTGACCTGAGAATCAGCTCAACTGAAGTCCGGCTTTTCAGGCTAAGTGCAGCCCGACCTCTGGATTACGACATTTGCCGCATAGCAGCCAGCTCTCACGCAATGTGCAATTGGCTTCTCTTGGTCC
>JAWDEX010000009.1:10015723-10078963 GCA_035221805.1 Trichilia hirta
GTTTCAACACTTTATCTTCTTTTATGTTTCAACATTTTCCCATTGAAGCAAACAGAGAGAATTTCAGAATTTATTTATTGTGCTCTCTCTCTTGCGGACCTAGACAAATAGATTTGAAATTTCTCATTTTTTGTATGTAATATGAAACGTCTTAATCTGTAATCAATAAGTTTATTGTTAGGTCTGAACTATATGATGGGTTTGAGGGACATCCCAAATTATTTGCCCTAGGTATTTAATGCCGTGTTATTTTCTCCTTCTCCTATTTTAGCTAGTGCATAAGTCGCTGTCAAGACCTTACTAGTAAATGAAAATTAAAAGATTTACCTTTCCTTTTGCTTCTCTTAGAGGGAACAAAAACAACTTGTTTGTGGTCTCATCTGTTGACTGTTAAATTGCAAGCTTTCTAGCCGTGAACTTCATCAAAGAAGTAAAAGAAAAGAAGAAAAAAAAGACATTTAATAAATAAACTTGTGATTTCCCTTTATCTGTATATTGGTAGGTGCTTGATAACCTTTTAAAGGTAGCATGCCTTCTATTAGTCCACCATGCAAGCAGTTGAGATGAATAGTGACATAGGAATATGGCAGATTTCTGAAATATAATTCATTGTGGATCATATACTGCCTCAATTGGCTTGAATTTGAGAACTCACTCACGTTTGGATCAGTTTAAATACCTTGTAGATCCTAGATAGTAACTGAGCTCTAGTTCTTGGTGCTTTATTTACCTTTTATGATAATTGTTAGTTCACTTTCTGATCAATAGATTCCGTTTTGTTTATCAATTTTACTTTTAAAGTTTATTGCTTTGGATGACAACTTGGATATGGACAAAATTTTTCCTTTTTGTATGGAATGATGGAAAAAGAAATGAACCAGAAAAACAATTGTTGGCTATTCAATAATATGATATTAGTTTATTATGGCCAAAATCTTCGGAGCCAATTTATTCAGCCTTATACGTTTGTTTCCATTTGGTGATACTGGAGTTAACTTTGTCTTAAACTAAATAATCTATAAATAAAAATAGCAGTTCCTGCAATGAAACCTGAGTCGTTGCAACTACTTGTTCTCCATTACAGTAGTTTTCAAGGCTTGTCTTTCATCAGTCCAAATGTTGGGTAGAATATGGGATCATTCCTACCTTTTCTGTTAGCTTAAACCTAGAGGCTAAGTATGATTAAAATTGTCCTCAGATGTATTAGCTCAAGTGAGGGCTTACTTGGATTTGATAGGAGCAGAATAGATCAATTTCCTAATTATTCATGCTTTGACTGCTTGACTAAATTTTGTGCCTCAATTATTTATTTATTTTTTTTTGCTGTGTCCTTTACTTTGTTCTGTTGCATTTGTTTATTTCATTAGCATTCTGCATGTTGTTGTTGTGTTCTGCCACTCATTTTTCAGGAGATATGCAACTTATACCTATGAATTTCTGTATGTATTTTCCACCATTGCTGCTAGTCATCACAGCATTTCATCTTTAGCCTGATCTCGTATATTTACTTCGCCTGCCATGTTTTTTCAGCATACCTGCTCAATATGTTTGACAAAGATGAAACAAGGAGGCGGGCAAGCTATTTTCACTGCAGAGTGCTCACATTCTTTCCATTTCAACTGCATTGCTTTGAATGTGAAACATGGTAACCAAATTTGTCCAGTTTGCAGGTCAAAATGGAAAGAGATCCCCATGCAGGGACCCAGCTTGGATCCTCCCCCTGGTAGGGCGGCAATCAGTCCAATAGGTTGGCCTCAAAATGATGCTTTGATGACTGTGGTCCGCCGGTTACCTCCCCCTTGTCAAGATTTGAGTCGCCGGCACGGTGTGCCATTATTTCGGGCTCCTGAACCTGGGATATTCAATGATGATGAAGCGCTAGATAACCAACCAGTGTTTACTGTCAGAAGATCTGGTTCTAATGATATTATAGAGAGCAATTCTAATAAAACTATAGCCATCAAAACATATCCAGAAGTTTCAGTTGTGCCGCAGTCCAAATCTCATGATGATTTCACTGTTTTGATCCATCTCAAAGCTGCAGCTACTATTGCAAGACAGAATCCTGGCAGAAATCAGGCTATGTTGCCTCAGTTTTCTCTAACTCCCCGTGCTCCAGTGGATTTAGTCACTGTACTTGATATCAGCGGAAGCATGGCTGGTACCAAGCTTGCATTACTTAAACGAGCCATGGGGTTTGTAATACAAAACCTTGGCTCCAATGATAGGCTCTCAGTTATTGCCTTCTCTTCCATGGCCATTCGCCTCTTTCCTCTACGTCGAATGTCTGACACAGGACGGCAGCAGGCACTCCAAGCTGTTAATTCTTTAGTTGCAAATGGTGGGACAAACATTGCTGAAGGCCTGAGAAAAGGAGCCAAGGTAATGGAAGAGCGTAGGGAAAAGAATCCTGTGGCCAGCATTATACTGTTGTCTGATGGGCAGGATACTTATTCTGTTAATGGCTCTGATGGTAGCCAACCTCAACCCAATTATCAATTGCTCCTCCCTGTGTCCATTCATAGCTCTGACAACAACAGTTTCCAGATTCCAGTGCATGCTTTTGGATTTGGTACAGATCATGATGCTTCATCAATGCATTCAATTTCTGAAAGTTCTGGAGGGACATTTTCCTTTATTGAGACTGAAGCTGTGATCCAAGATGCATTTGCACAATGCATTGGAGGACTTTTAAGTGTTGTCGTGCAGGAGCTTCAAGTGGGAGTTGAATGTGTGAACCCAAACCTTCGCATAGGCTCATTTAAAGCAGGAAGTTATCCAAGCCGTGTGCTGGCTGATGGATGTGGTGGAGCAATTGATGTTGGAGATCTATATGCTGATGAAGAGAGAGATTTTCTAGTATCAGTTAATGTTCCAGCAGAGTCTTCTAGAAACGAGACGTCCTTGCTAAAGGTGAGATGTAGTTACAAGGATCCCTTAACTAAAGAAATGGTAACACTGGAGAGTGATGAAGTTAGGATTGAAAGGCCTGAAATAACGGGTCAAGAAGTAGTTTCAATTGAAGTGGACAGGCAACGCAACAGGCTCCAAGCAGCAGAGGCAATGGCACTGGCGAGAACTACAGCTGAGCATGGAGATCTTGCCAGTGCGGTTTCCACACTTGAGAATTGTCGACGGGTACTGTCAGAGACTGTGTCTGCTAAATCTCATGACCGTCTCTGTCTTGCATTGGATGCTGAGCTCAAGGAAATGCAAGAGAGGATGGCAAGCAGGCATGTGTATGAAGCATCTGGTAGAGCATATATTCTTTCAGGACTGAGCTCACACTCATGGCAGAGGGCAACAGCAAGAGGTGACTCAACAGATGGGTCAAGTCTTGTTCAGTCCTATCAAACCCCTTCAATGGCGGAGATGCTTACACGATCCCAGGCTATGTTACTGGGTAGTCCAACAGCTCAAAGGCTCGTTCAACCATTGTTGTCATTTGGGTCACAACCTAAACCAAGGTAATAATGAAGTTGATCCTCAAACGGTTTCCACCACCATTTTTCCTTATATATTTTGCACAATTTTGTTTTGTTTGGGTGGGGGGGGAGGTGTTGATAAATTGGAGCTATTTGGGATGTGGTTTTGCTGGTCTTTGTATGTGTAAATGAATAGACTTGGGAAAAGGGCAAGAGAATATATTTTGGGAGGAAAAAAAGAGGGAAACATTAGGTAGGGTTTACAGCATTTTTGCCTTAATGTTTTGTTTGTGTTGTTGGGAGTGTGTACATATAGATCTGGGTTTGTAATTGTTGAAATGGTTTTGGCTGAACTCTTCACCTATTATATAAACCCATTCTCAATTGTTTATAATAAACTTCTCTTGCGTATTACTCTGTGTGTCTCAGCTATACTTGAGCAAAATATATTCTAAATATTAACTGGGAGAAAGAAACAGAGGAAAAAAAGAAACGATACTTTGTTTCTGTGGTTGCAATAACAAATTACGAAAGGAATATTACCTTTGGCGATGCAATACTGTTAATGTGATATTGAAAGCTTAAAAGTTTGAGCTTTTACAAATTAGATAGACACGACTAAACAGGTAAATCCAAATAACTGCAATGAAAAAAAAATATGGAACTATGTCAATCCTTGATAGACGCAGAATTGTTATAATAGTATTCAAAGAACTGCTGTAAAACATTTCAAAGCAGAGATACAAAACAAAAACGTGAAAGTCTGATCACAAAACATGGGCGTTTGAAGAATTTCCCGGTGAATGAGTGAAAAGTGAAAGCATTGTCGGGCATGCCTGTTGTGGGACACCAGGCTTTCCACATGAGCAATATCAACTTGACCAAAGCTGTGTGAGGAGGGTACAAATTTCTCGACAAATTCTAAGAGCTGTTCATACACAAACACAGAAGAAAGACTATTTAATAGCCTGATACGTATGTTGTCTCCCGGACTTTTCCAGGAGTCCTTCGTGTTCTAAAAAAACCTGCAAGATAACACAAAGTCCTAGAGAATTCAGCATCAGCAACAATTTCCGAGGCCAAAACATCCATTCAGAAGAGAATCTTGACCCACGTTGTAGCTCATAATTTTCTGTCTATTTTACCCTTTTGGGTTATCAGCTCTGAGAGTTGACCAACGTATAATAGCTGAACTGCATCGAAGTAGTAGCAATTCTCATATTACTGGTAATACTGTATTATTGGCTTCGCTGAACAAGTGTCCACAAACTGGGACTTTAACACTGAGTAACAGTTACAAATGCAAATACCACGTTTTAGGCTACAAATCTAACGATCTTAGGTCTGAAATTCAACATAAATGGAAAAGGTTAAGAATCTAACATAATTGGATATTGAGGTCAGTTCAGACACCAGCGAATCCCTTGGGCTCGAAAAATTTGCTTCGTTTTCTGAAGTCAATGCTACGTTGATCAATACATCCTACGTTCGATGGTCTTTCACTACAATGCACTGCTCAGGGTGAACAGCGACGATAATGCTGCATGAAGCATGCTTGTAGCTGCTATGCTTCTTAAATTTTGAAAACAATAGCTTTTACTGTTTAGTCACTTCTTGATCGATAATATTAATCCCCCAATTACCATACGCTGATAATTTCAGTTCCATTCACAACAGTTATTATAATGCAGGAGCTAAAAGGAGGATTTCTACGAAGAAAATTAAAAACGACATTTGTTATGATTTTTATGCGAGATCAATGAAAAAAAATTTAAAATATAAATTATAAAAATAAACAAAATTTAAATCAAATGATACAAGTTTATGTAAAAAATTCATATCGAAAAAAAAAAAAATCACAGATAAAAGTTAGAGAATAATTCATTATAAAAAGAAAAGTATTTATAAGTCATATACTTTTCTTAACTCACTTTTGCACTCTTTTTCTTAATTCTCACTCTCACACTTTACTTTCACAAATAAATTAAAAGATTATTTATATATTAAAATATTAAACTTTAAAATATATAAAAATACTTTCACTTAAAACACAAAAAAGGAGTATGATAAAAATTTGTAATACACACAATAATAACATTAAATAAATTTTGCTCCAAATCATAATATTTAACCCCCCAAAAGATTGAGAACAGATAACCTGAGTAATATTGCATAAGCGCTTAGGGTTAAATAGAGATCAATATCCTTTTGTATTTATTTTATTTTTAAAATTTTTAAAGACAATTATATAATTTTATTAACTCTTTATTTTTAGTAAATAAAAGGTTAAAATTAAATCTTAAAGAGAATAAAACTTTATACCTTTAAATCAAATTTTCTCTTAATTTTAGTTTTTTCTAAATTTTACTCGGTGAATTCTAAGTTCTTGAAATTAATCTAGTTGACGAATTCGCTTATCTTGCATTTTTACTGCGTTAATTTGGTATTAAAAAATAATTTATCCCTATTAATATTATGTTTCCTACTATAAAAAGCAAACAAGAAAACAATCATTTTTCACGTAGATAAGGGAATGCAGAGTTTGTAAATAGTAAATCGTTATCTCGATATATTTTAAAAGGATACAAAGAACTCGTCATCTTTAAAACGTGTCGCTATTTTGAAGAGAAATTAGAGAAGATACAAGAGTACGGAGTCCAGTGTTTTAAGCTGCAGTATACTATTTGAAATGGCTACTTCAATAAAAAGTTCTAAAGTATTAATAGAATTATCCTTTTAAGATTAGAAGTAAGATTGTTGGTGTGCATTGTAGTATCCATATAACTAATGAAAGAAAAAGGAATTACATCTCTATATAGTTTATAATTTGGATTTGCCTATCATAAAGTGTATAAATCTTTATAAAAGAATTATATTCATGAGAAAATATGTTTGGCTAAATTTTCGATTGAAAGTTACGTGGATAATATTTATTATTATGTTTTTAATAACCCAAATATAAAGAGCTTGTCGTTTGAAAAAACATGGCATAAGTAAACAAGTAGTAGGGTGCATATAAATTAACTAAAAATTGTTAATAAAAAAATGTCTAGAGTTCTCGTAGGTGCAAGTGTTCAAATATTACCAATTGAAAAAAGTAAAAATTTAGGTTGAGATACGAGGTTTGCAAAAAAAAACTCAAGATTAATATTGAAAGTCAAGATCATAATCAGTGGCTGCCTAATAATGTTTTGGTTAGGGGTAGAATTTTCAAATCAATATCATTTAAACCGATCTAAATAGCTAAAATTAGCGATTTAGACTGATTTAAAAACTTTTTAAATTAATTTATAGATTGATATTTTTTAAACTAATATTCACGATTTGAATCATAGATTTGATCAATTTCAACTGATAAAACCACAAATTAAATTGCTTAATATCATTTTATAAAAATTTTTATTACTATTTATTTATTATCTCAAGTTATACACTATTGACTCTATTTCTTATATGTGATAACAACTAAAAAAATTATTCATTGGGAGACTAAAATAGAAAAATTATTTATGGAACTCTATCAAGTGTTGATGAAAGATTATAAAATTAATACCAACCAATTATTACATCATTAATTTTATAACATAATTCAAATTGCAAATTTAAATCGTTTTAAATTGCATTTGAAAGTTTAGATTAGATCAATTTGTGATATTTTAATAGATTGAATTAGATTGACTTAGTTTCAAACTTTAATATTTAAATTGATTTAAAATTTTATCTTAAATTAATCTAAATTGCATATACTCACACTTAATTTTGGTTGTATGGGTAAGTAGTAAACAAAAATATTACATCATCTCTGATTTTGTGAATACCACTTAATTCAATAAATATATTTAGGCAATATACTATTAGAAGAGCATGTTTTAATCTAAGATAATTTAATTTTTATATTATAAATTAAAATTATTGTTGATTCTGAAAAGTGAATTCCTCAAAAAGGTATAAATATGTGCTGTGATATTTTAATTAAAAAATTTAATAAAAAATTATTAATGAATAAAATTCAAATTAAAATGAGTATAACGAAGATAGTTATTGGCGAGCTAGTAATAGTATTACCAGATAATTTTATAATTTCTATACTTGTATCCATTACAAATAAAAAAGACTATAATATTAAAATTAATGCAACCCATTTAGAAGCGTAAGAAAACTCAATGTCAAATTTTTCGTAAGTAAAGAGGTTTGATACAAGAGCTAAAATAAAAAATTTTTAAGGGAAAATCAAAAATTAATATTGAGCGAATTTTGCTCTAAATCATAGTATTGGACCTAGGAAAAAGATAAGAACGAAGAATTTACTTAACACTGCACAAGAACTTAGGGTCAATTAAGGACTAATTTTTTTATTTTACTTTTTCTGTTTTATTTTTAAATTTTTTAAGGACAATCATATAATTTTATAAATTCTTTATTTAAAGTATAAATAGAAGGTTAAAAATTAAATCCTAAAGGAAATAATTTATACTTTCAAATTAAATTCTCTCTTAATTTTATATTTTCCTAAATTTTACTTAGTAAAATCCAAGTTTCTAAATTTAATTCAACCGACTAATCCACTTATCTTATGTTTTCACTGCGTCTAGTTAAAAGCAATAACATTTCAATCACAAGCATACCGTTAATAACTCTTTAAACACTATAACCAATTTTCAGCACTATATTAATTACGAAATGCTTGGTGTCACTGTTTCAACTACTCTGATAGTAAAGTGAATAGAGCAACAAGAATAAAATTGCCATCTAAACTTGAAACATCCAACAATGAGACAAGAGTGTCCTAGATGATTTGATGTAATAACGCAAAGTTGAATGGTAGATGCAAATATCAAGAGAAGAAAGGAAGTTGAAAAAAGTCACGTTGGTATCCTTTGTTTCAGCTAACAGGGAGTTTTGTTCATCTAGAAACTGAATACTCTCGTCACTGGTTCTGCAACAGTCGTATTTATTCCACCAACTTCCTCCCATCAAAGATGGATCCACCTACTCTGCCCAATGCACTACCATCACCACCAAACCCACCAGATGGTAGGCATAGTGTTCCATTGACGTCATGGCATGGTTTCCTCGTTTTTCTTTCTCCATATTTCTTCAGAGCTGAAAATCATACCACTGTCCGTTATCTTGTTCATCATTTCTTACATGTTTCTTGTCTTTAATTCCCAGCTTGTGGTTTCTCTGCTGCTGTGGGCTATTCACGAGATGCTGTCCAGGTCTTCTTCCTCCAGCACCTCCACCTCCACTATGAAGTCTAAATCATATTATGCATGCTTGCGGCTTTCTTGTTTTGTTGTCCATACTTCACGACTTGAGTGGTGCTTGCAAAATGTAAAGAGAAACAAACCAAACTGAAATTCGTCTCCTAGTGCTACATTACAGTCTATTTTCTAGCTCTGCTGCCATGGAATGGAATTGGTTGGTAAAACTTGAAATACTATCCTCCAATTTACAAATTAGGGAATAAATACCATTTTATTCAATGGTTTTATCCTGCAAATGCAGTTCACTACATTATTGTTGCAATCAATCAATACATCCAATCAAATTATTCCAACAAAATTGTATCTACAACACAGTACATCCGTTCAGTGCTGGACAGAAACGGATACAGACAGTTTACTTAACAACACTAGATGAAAATTCAAACCCTAACATGTTTTAAGAAAACTAAAGACCTAAAAGAGTGATAAAATGATACAAGAAAACATTCATAGTGAGCCTAAGACTAGCCTGACTTGCCTTCATTTGGCATGGGAATTTTCTAATACACAGTTGTTTATGTCGACTTTCTCTTGCAAGACCTGTAAAATTGAGAAACCAACAGTCAGCTATCAATTAATTTAGGCAAAGAGAGGATCCAAATGCCCTTCATTGCATCCATTTGAGATCAGTACAAAAATTGAGATAAATCCTCCAATGAGATCTTCTTTGAATTATACACATCCACAGGTCCTGTTCTTGAGAGTGCTATTCTAGTCTCAATAATCTCCCACTCCTGATCATCTTTCACCTTTGCAATATACTTGCTGAACTACAAAAGTTGTCCAAGTTTTAGAAAAAGATGAAAAAAAGAACAACAAGACAATAGTGGTGCCACAACGGTCATGAGGAATTGACAAAGGTAACAAATGAACTGCCTCCGTGAAAGATATGCCCTCAAACTTTTATGCACATTAAAAACTACTGAAAAGAGAGCAAAGAACTAGCATCTCAATTGCTTTGAAGTTTCAATGAAACAGCAATATAGTTAAATTTTCTTTCTTGCCTTCTCCGTACTATCTGCATAGCCGTAACGGTAAAACCACCAATAATGCTGACACTCCAGCAGGATTCAAGTACTACAAGCCTAACTAACTCCAAAGGATATAGGCAACCTCAGCTGAGAAGGATCCTGCACCAAATTCATCTTGATCAAACTTCTGCTTGATTCAAGCTCAACTTATATACAAATAAGGTAGCAGCAGCGGACAATCAAGTTCCAATTAACTAGTTTCATTTTTTAACATTTATGTATTTGACTTGCCTTGAAAATTATCTATCTTTTTATAAAGTTTTGTCGGAATTCAATTCTCACAAATAATAATCAACTCCAGTTTGGTTCCAAGTTCTCTCAAAGCCAAACTAAATCTAACCATCCACAATCCTAATGTAACAAACATATCACCTACAACCTCCTTTCAGTTCCAGACAGTTCCAGCCTCCACTAGAGAAGTTGACAAATATTTCCGAGGCTAATTAAACCTGAATATGAAAAGTGCATCCATAGTGCAATAGCTCTTTCTCCAAAGGCACTTTCTACAAAATCAATCCCAAACTCACCTTCTCATTTCCACTTAATAAACCCTGGTCAACCAACCATTAACATTATCATATTACAAACCATTGCCTAAGCAAAATCATCAAATCCCTCAGATATTTTCCTCATCGATCACGTTAAGAGTTACAAAAAGAAAAAAAAATAAATTGTTTTATCACGAACCTGCCTTGCAAGAGATGACCAAACCAAAGCGCACCTAATACCGTCAGGGAAATCATCGGAAGGCCGTATCTCATAAAAGGGTGTTTTCTACCCCACCTTTTGAACCGTGAAGATGAGCTCTGAATCTTGGCGGACTTGGTACAACGTTGTGGGTTTTCTCATACTAAGAAGTCGTTGTCTATGTCTCAACCGTTGTCATCTTCAAATTAACCTCAAATTATCGCCGCGGTTTTCGTCAAGGGTGTTTCGATACCAAAATTTCCTTTTGGAGGGAAACGAGGGAGACGAGTCGACATACGGAATGGGCCTAAATGATACCCACATATGACCAGCAAATATGGGCCTCCGGGCCTTGGTTAATGATCGTTGTATTGGATATTTTCGTAGGTGTGCCTAAACCTCTACAAAATATCCACAATAACACTCAAGTTTTGAAATTTAGTCTTTAGTGTCCCCCAAGTGTTAAGTTTAGGAGCTAACCTCCTCGTCATTATATTATCAGCTTTAAAAGAGAATGGGTATTTTTGCAAAAAAACATTATCTTGCACTCAGACTCCGGACTCAGCGTGAAAGATAAATATAATAAATAGAAAAGAAATTTACATATAATTTCAATTATGCAAAATATAGATTTGCGATGAGATACTCTGTAAAATAGATTCTTGCAAGTTAGAGATTTTGCAAGATATTTTAGAGACATTGGCTAACACATGATTGCAAGAGGATGGACATCTTTCATTTGCAGGTATATTCACTCGATTAATTGAAAGCAGTCTCTCTCCATCTAATTTTTTTTTGTTAGCACGAACATGGCTTTCACTGTATATGTTAAGCTCCAAATACAGTGCTTGAAAACTAAGGGAAAGCAGGTATTGATGACGCAAAAAATCGATCCACTATCCCCAGAAAAAGAATAATGGTATCACAGTCTGATATAAGAAAAAATGATCTCCAAGAAAAATATCTGCAGGTAATTAAATTACACCATTCACTAATTCCAAACAAACAAATAAACTATCTATATTTTCAATAGTTAGATACGGAGGAGAAAAATGTGACAAGAACTTTATTATCTAAGAGTTGAAAACCCCATTTCCTGAATTATCATTGATCTGATTTTCTCTTCCATTCATGAGTGGTGCCGTTGATGATGGTGATTCTTTGGGATTGCATGGTTTTGGTGCTTTTAGATTGGACTTCGATTTTAAACGAAAAGGGAACTTCTTTGAGAATATGTTCCAACTCCCTTTCGTCTTCACTAGCTTCTCGATCTCTTGTTTCATGCTCATGCACTCTTTCTCGAGCTCAGAAACACGTTCCCTCATGTCACCTACCGCTACAATGGAATCTCGAGTGTTTCCTGCTTCAGTGTGACCGTCATGTCTAGTGAGTGCAAGATTCCCACTTGCGTTCTGTGAGTTATCGAGGTTGTCAGAGACAAAGAACCAACCAGCTATGGAGGTGCGGAGCCTAAGTTGCTCGAAGAACAGGACTTGGACAATAACGCGAAGTGGTAGCCTCTCATTCTGGGCTGCATGCGTGCTGGCTTCAAGAGAGAGCTTCTGACAATTCATAAGTCGGCATATCTGTTCCCTCTCAGAGTCAGTTAGCCAGGGATGAGCCTGAAGTAGAGAAATATACAAGCATTTCACGCAAAAAATATGGAATTACCAACCTAAGAAGTATTCTAGAACATGCAAATGCAAAGATCAATCCTTACCTTGAGATATATATCAATAGCGCGGTAAATTCCATCTTCTAATGGCCTAGCATAGTCAGGAATCACAGCTGCAAGTGATTGAAATTTTGGCAACTTCAAGTTAACATCAGGTGCTACTTCAGCAAGATATCCATCCACCAGATTAGCCACCATTGTCATTGGGTTCAGTGAGTGGGAACCTCCTATCAAATGCCCCTCGTCAACTATATAATTTGAATCAATTGTATCATGATTAAGAAGCATGAAGTGATCAAGAATCCGCTGAACACAGTCGATATCATAAAGAGTTTCCACTGAGTACCCCACATTAGGTATTAGAAGATCTTCGAGAGCCGCTTGATCCAACTGAGCCCCAATCTTTTTCTCCAAATTCTCACAACACGATGCGTTAGCATGTAGTTTCATTGATGTGCGTAGAAGCCTGAGCAGAAATTTAGTTGGTGTTACTCCCTTTTGATCAGGTAGTAATTCCACAATTTCTTCAAGGAGATTCCTTTGATCAGTCTCAGATGGGGCAGAAATGGTTGATCCCAAGACACCATGGTTTCCATTCTGAAAGCCGGACTCCCTACCTAGCAATGGAAGATGTCTCTTTGTATAGTGAATAAGGGACCCTGCAATACTTTCAGGTTTTAAGCCGCTCTTTCCAACAGCCAGAATCAGCCTTTTATACAGTGATAGTCTAAGGAAGGACACATCCTCATACCACCAATCCTCAGTCACGACTTGTGTCTTGGCTGATACACTTATTCCATTCCATATCACAGTTCCCCCTGGACTATGCTTGTCGGTGTGACCTGACATAGGCCAACTGAACAAACTTGGATCAGCACAAGCTTTCATCGCCAAGGAGTTGATGCATCTTGAGACGATATGAAGCTCTTCTGCGTGTGGTAGAACCTCTTCACACGTTTCAAGAGCTCTGATTGAGTCAGTCCAGTTACCAAAGACTTCATTAAGAAAATTTTCTGTTTGGACAATGAGATTTCCTTCTTCGTAATCTTCAGTCATTTGAAGATACTCAGCAGCACACCTCAGACTGACTACATTTAATGCAGATAGATCCATTTTTACACCATAACAGAATTTAGCTACAAGCAAGAAAGTTTTGGCTCCGCCAGGTATGTCATGAAGTTGTAAAACGCACTTTGTCTCAGCCTCACCAGAAAATTCTCCAATTTGAGTTTCTAGTACCCCACTTCTTGACAGCAATGGAAACTGAAGGATATATCAAGAGGGGTAAGGATCAAATTCAGGCAACTGAACAAGTATGAATGATACAAAAATAAAAACACGTCACAGAAATAGCTATGAGGTCATTGCATTTACACTCAGGGAATACATATACGGAAAATGAGAATGAATCAAGTAAAATAATGAAGTTATAGATTGGGTAAGTATAACACACCTTGTGGAGATGGAAGGACCATTCTCCAACTTCAATAATGACATCACTTGGAAGTCCAGATGAACATTTCCTGTAAAAGAGGCATATTGGCTTCAACTTCATTAAATGTATACTGAAAAACAGAAGCATCACTCAAAATAAAATATAACCAGAAACTCAATCAATGGAAAGAGATGTTGTCAGTTAAATGGTCTCAAATTCAGTATCTATGCATGACCCAGGGGTTGAATGAATTCAGATAAATAAACTCGTTAATAGCCAGCAGCCAGTTGGTTGAGCCCACATCGTTTGATCAATCAAAATTAACACCAAAAAACAATAAAAAATTCCTCTCAGTTGCAGCAAAATATCATTACAAATATACTTGCCTTTTTGTTACTTTTTTACTTTCACTCTGCTCCAAAACGTATATTTTCTTTCTTCGTTCCTTTCTTCATGACTTATAATTATGACATGAAAACTAAAATTATCTCGTGCTATAGACTTTAAATTCTATCACATGATCATCACATTATGTGGTTACCATCTCTGATCAAGCTCATACAATAAAGTCTCAAATTTTATTTGTTGTTCTATCTATCACTAGATCTATTGTACATCTCATTATGGCACAATTGCTACACTGACTTTGAGACACTCAACTCCAACCAACAAAAATATCGGCAAAATTAAAGAGGTATTATTGAAACAAAGGGGATGACTCTGCTCCAATGCCTGTGTTTTAACCATACAGGGAGAACTAAGATGATCCTCAAGGACAAAGGAAAACAACCAAACATTTGGAGTCTCAATCACGAAGTAAAATGTGCTTAAACAAATTGAAATTTTGAATGCCTCAACTTTGAGTCATCTCCAGCCAACACAAGTTTCTTAGACTATAGATTACAAAAAACTTAATCCTGCACTCAAGTAGGTTGTAAACTATGCATCTGATGCTAAATTTTGCAAGTCTAGAACTCTTTGGCAAAGTTGCAAGTATAAATCTCGCATCAGAAACCAAGAATCCAGGTCCCAAATTGGATTGCATCAAACCAATTCACAGTCCAGATTTACTCAATCCTATTGAATTACAAGCAATTAGCATGGGCTCGAATCTTTCCTCGAGTTTACCAAGTCACTGTTTCTCTCTTTTTCTCCTCACCAAACATTCTTGTTATAAACAGACATTTCTTATCACCAAATCCAGCAAGTGTTCACAAAACACCAGCATATGTCAAAATTTACATATATTTGCACACATACGATAACAGAGGTAATAGAAACAAAGAGAGAAAAGCATTACTAACGGTAGACCACAGACAAATGAATTCAAATCATCTCTACGCATATATTCCTCATGTGTCGCAAGTCGTAACCATGCAACATTTCATAATCCCTATATAAATATAATAAGTTACACTTGAACAAAAGCATAAGCCCCCTGCTAAGTTTCTAACTCAAAAGGCAGAGAAAAGAAGATGAAAACTAAAAACCTATCTGATCCAAACTTAAATAGAACAACCTATGAATCAATTCCGAATCCCATTACGATTTACAAACCCACGTTCTAATTTATCATGTGAATTACTTGCCACTGAAATTCAGTACAATGCACAGAATAAAACATACCCCTTAAACAATTCCAATATTACCAAAAATCCACATTCAAAACCGCAATGTAACAATCTTCCAAATGTAATCAGTACAAATATACACATTAACAAAAAAATAAAACAAAAATAGACGATGTAAATAACAGATACCAGACTTGGCCGTCTAGGTGAAACACTTCTGATTTCGATCCCAGCTTCATGTTTGCCATGTTAATCACTTCTAACAACTAAGCTTTTCTTTGTTATCATTAAAAAGAGTTGGAAAGTTTCGAAGACATGAACACGTGAAGTGAAAATAACAAAAGCAAAAGCAATAGTGATAATGATAATGATTAACCCAGAACCCAAAAAAAAATTGCGGGTTTTCTATCTGTGTGCAAATGTTTTCATCTTTTTAGAGATGGTCCCGAGTCTAAAGGGAAAATCCAGGAAGCAGAATCGGTAGCTGCTGACTGTTACGAGAATAAAAGGCAGCGTTTGGCAATTAACTAACTGCATAAGCACTTTTATAGTAATTTATTATTCTATAATTAAATGTTTGTTAGTGAAACTCTCATGTGGCAGAAATAGAATCAGTTAGTCTAAGATTTTATGTTACGTTTTCAGAATGAAAATTCTCGTATAAATATTGATCAGCTGATCTTAGCTTAGCCTAGTTCGATCGTGTTGGACTTTTTGGTACAATAATTTCAATTTTAAGATAGAATTAATTTCCCTGTGTGGAAGTATTTTTTCCCAGGATATAACAATGTCTACCCTGTAGAATTTTTTCTGAACGGTATATTACTCCTAACTACTTCGATAATATTCAATTTACCTTCAATATTTTTTTCAAAAACTGGTCGCAATCCATATGATAGAATATTTTGCTAATAATAATAGTTCACCACTTTTAACTTTGATATTTAGTATTTTATTTTATTTTTTTCAAATTTACTATAAATATTCAAGAAATAGGAAGCCTGATATATAATATATGAATGAGAGGAGATGAAACAGCGCAGGTATCCTGCCCTCCCCGATTTCCAATTAGAAGTGAGCGGCCTCCGGTAAAAAGTATTTTACTTTTATATTTTCTAAGTTTTATAAGAAAATATTATTATCCTTAAAATTAATTAATTTATTACTTTATACAATATAATTTTTAAAAAAATTATTTTTCTATTAAACAAATACTCTTTTATAAAAGTTGAAAAGGTAAACGCCGACGGTCCCCGGCCCCGGGTGACCGCTAGTTGGTTGAGCGCGAGAACCTTGTTAATCACGCATTGGCCAGGTGGCGATCGTGAATATAAGGATTTGCTCTCTCAACTTTATGTTTCTTATTTAAAGTTTTTAACTAAAAAAACTAGGAGGGTAATAAATAAAATTGGATAATTGTATTTAGAAAATAATAAGGTGTAGTTAGTATTTTGTAGGGAAAAGGCTAATTTACCCTGCTCGTATTTAAAAGCTAGGCGTGCGCTGATTCTTTTTTAAAATATTTTAAAAAATTCATATTATCAAAAAATTACTGAATAAATTAAAATAAATACTATCAAATATATAAATTTATTGTAAAAATTAATATAATATAATAATATTATGTAATAAAAATATAAAATAATACTATTTATAAAAATAAATAATGTGAATAACTAATATTATTATATTTTATTAATTTATATAAAATAATCTATTAAGATGACGTGATGTATAATTTTTGAACTTATATGATATATTATTTATATAATTAATATTGAAAAAAAGATAAAATTTTGAAACAACTAACATTATTCTATTGTTTATTGAGCTAACATTTAGAGGTTTAGAAATATTAATTATCAGTAAGTTTCTAATATCGCAATAATGACTAAAATTTTAGGAAGCGATAATAAGAATTTTCCTCTCAATTTCTTCTTGAAATTCCTTTTTATTTTTCTCAAAAAAACAGCAAGATCTAAAATTCTAACTTAGTATTAGAGCGGTATGGCAACAAACAATCTCTCCTTTTCAAATCAATCATCATTTCTTTCTCCTTCATCAATCCTACGAAGCAAGATGGGGGAAACTATATGATCTAGATGTCGCGGGTTCTTCCACCAATTTATGGTAATGGATTTGACAATTTCATCTTGGATGAACACTCGGCTCCCGAAAAGTATGTTCCTAGCTCTAATAATGATTAATTTGTGGAAAGTCAATATTATATAGCCTGGAGAAGGCAGGATCAGATGTCATTAGGATGGATTAGGCAATCTATTACTGATTCAGTGTTGAGTTTGGTAGTTGACTGCAAAACATCTTATGATTTGTGGAAAGTATTATGAAAACAATGCGGATTAAGAGATAAGGGTAGGGTTACACCATTAAAAACTTAACTGAAGACAATAAGGAAAGATTCACTGAGTATTGATGATTATTTTATGAAGTGAAGGCTATGGAAGATAAACTAGCAATTGTAAGTGAACCTCTCGTTGACTCTGAGATTATCATGGATTTGCTTGGTAGATTAGATCCTGAATATAATTCAGTCTCAGTATGTATCACTGGTAGAGAGGATATTACATTGTATGGTGCATATTTATTTTTGTTATCGTTTGAAAGCAAGTTAGAGAGAGAATGTTATGACGCAAAACGATGCACAAGATAATTTTAGTGCTCAGATTGCACAACAGAGAAACTTTAGGAACAAAGCTATGAGATCTGATATGAATTTTAACAATCAAAACAATGTGTATACTATGAATTCAAACAATCCTAATGCTGGCTCTGATGAAAATGAAAGAGGTAATTTTCAAGGAGTAAGGTTTATTCATGTTGTAGATATTTATGGTGGTAGAGTTGGTGTGGGAGATTCAGAGTCACTATGTCAAGTATGTTTAAAGTGTAGATACGTTGCTACTGTATGCTATTATAGATTCAACAAGGAGTTTGTTCCAAAGCAGCAACAGAATAGTTTCAAGCCAATTATCTTAAACAGAACTTTGGACAACAAGGGTATAACGCTCAAGCAACCAATGCAGCCACCGTACAAATGACTGGTATGAGAAACTTTGAACCATGACAAAGCTCTAGAAGTGGGAAAGGGATTTCATCAGATTCTTGGGGTGCATTTTTTAGAAACATTCAACCCAATAGTTAAGGCTTTTACTGTCAGAATCATTCTCAGCATTGATATTATATATGCACTGGACAATCAGACGCCTAGATATAAACAATGCCTTCCTTAAATTAACTTAAAAAGGTTGTTTTTATGGTTTAATCTAAAGATTTTGTTCGTAAAGATCTTCTTCAACCGTTTGCAGTTTTAAGAAGGCTTTATATGGGCTTAAACAAGTTCCTAAAGCTTGGTATGATAAACTCGACAAAACTTTACTTTAATAGGGGTTCAGAAATCCAAGAACAGATGCATCTTTGTTCTTTAAAGTTTCTTACGTATGTGGATGACATCTTGGTGATTGAACCAAATTCTACTAAGATTATTCAGTTATTCAGCAACTGAATTCCACTTTTGTGCTAATAGATTTAGGTACCTTGAGTTATTTCCTCAGCATTGAAATAACTCCTATAGCTACTCGTATGCAGCCCACTCAGTCCAAGTATATCTCTGATCTACTTAGAAGGGTAATGCTAATTGTAATTTCTGTGACACTCTTATGCTTACAAATTTGAAGTTATCAAAGTATGGAAGTTCAGTTTTCTTTGATCCTAATCTGTACAGAAGTATAATTGGCTGTCTCTTGTATATTACTGTAAAAAGACCTGAACTTGTATTTGCTGTCAATCGTTTGAATCAATTCTTAGCTTCTCCTTCCAAGGCTCATTGGGATGCTTATAAGTGATTGCTTGGGTACTTACAGAATACATCTTCCTATGGCTTCCAATTCCATAATGTTGGTACTTTTGAGTTAAATGTTTATTCATATGCTGATGGAGAAAATGATGTGGATGACAGAAGATCTATGAGGACTTATTATATGCGTCTTGGTGATAAGTTAGTTTCCAGGTGTTCTAAGGAACAAAATTGTTTCTAGATCCAGCACTGAGGCTGAATGCAGGGATTTGGCTGCTACTACATGTGAGGTTTTTTGGGTGCAATCTTTGCTGCATGAGCTTCATTTTTCGTTGCCTACCATACCTTTCTTTAGACTGATAATTAGAGTGTACTTGCTTTAGCACATAACCCTACTTTTCATGTCAAAACCGAGCATAGCTTGATATTCATTTCATTAGGGTTAAAGTCTTAGATCAATCTTTAACCATCAGATATGTTTCCACTGATAAGCAGGTAGCAGACATTCTTACCAAGCCTCTTATTTATGCTAAATTTGCTCATTTTTGTGCCAAGTTCAATATTTTTCCCAGACCTGAGCCTGAGAGGGTATGAGAGAGTATATGTGTAGGCTTATCAAGTTCAAATTAAACAGAAAAAGAGAAGGATAAAAGAACTACAGCTGAAAAGAGTAGAATGAAGTCAAAACGGTTAAGTAGCTGTTATAGTCAGTTGTAATGTACTGTAATTCAGTCATTTCGTCCTTGTAAATATTTGGAGTTTAATTAGTGTTAATTTTAATTAATTAAGAGCTAACCAGTACTATATATATTAGCGCGTTCGTTTTGAAATATATTATAAAATAATAATAAGAATTTTTCTCTCAAGTTTTTCTTGAACTTTATCATTGTTTTTATCAAAAAACAAACAAGATCTAGAATTCTAACTTTACGCACACAAATGTTGAATATAAACATATTTCATATCAATTGACATAGCACGAGAATCATATCATTTTTAACCACCAATTTTATGCAATAGCTTGTAATACAATTATGGAATAAAATCATATTACTTGTCCTTTGTCGTGATGTGTAACCATTTGAGTTACAAGCATCAAAATTGGGCGAATAACATGTCTTTTTCAAGTTTACAGTAAGATGAATTTGCCTTTACTGTAAAGTTGATGAATTTTCAAAAAAATTTTAATCATTTAGGACTCAAATTAGTGTTTAGATGACATTTTGATTGATTTTAGTATATTTCGATTTGATTATCTTTGTCTTGTAATAGAAATTTTGAATCAATTTGCCTTTCTTTGTTGATTTATTTTGGAATATAATATTTTATACAAAATAGAATCATGATTTTTTGTGAAAATTTTAGATATTTTAGGCATAACGTGTATAAAAATGTTATTAACCTTATTAAGAAATTTTACTTGCGTTTTTTCTATTTGCAAAATAATATAATTAATTTTTTAAAATATAAATGTATATGTAACATGTTTTACTAAATTATTATAATCTAATAAAATTGTTATATATTATTATGACTATGATTTTGAATTTCATTTATAGGGTTATAATAGAGTCAAGACCATAGAGTAAACTGCTCGAATACGATTTAGTTTACAAAAATTGAAACTTAAACTTAATCAAATTTATATTTTTATATTTAAACTCGATTCATTGACATGTTTGTTATACTCGAATTCAACTTAATTTAACTTAAATATCTATTTTTTTAATTATTATAAAATTTAATAAATTTAATAATAATTTTTAAAATTATATAAAATAATAAATATTCCAATAAACTCAAAAACTTAATAATTCAAATATTGTAGTACGTAAACTCAACTCAAACAATTATTTGAACTATATGATTTTGAGCTCAGTTCAATAATAATTAAGTCAAATTTAAATATCTATCAAATTGAATTCAAGTAATTGATTGAGTAATTTAATTTACTCACACTCCTAATCATTGTTATACTATATGAGAACAACTTATTAAAAATATGTTGCGCATAGATGATAGTTTATACATTCTTCTTTGTAACTCATATAGTTTCATTATGGTCCTTTTCTCTCTCAATGGAGAGAATATAAACGCAACGCCAAATTGCATTTGGTTACTTACTAATTTCCATTTACTAATGTCTCAATATTCATTAATTATGGATTACGTATACTTAATAAGTATCTCTCATTATTATAATTGGTATTTCCGTAAAAATGACAATGTCCTTTATGAGGCATTGATTGACCCAATTAATTAAAAGTAGAGCCAAAAATAAACGATAGCTAAGACATTACTAAACAACGCCAATAGCATCAATAGCCACAAATATCATTGCATTATACCAGAAGACAATTTTTGCATAGAGGTACCCACTGATATCTTTTTTTAAATAGAATTAGAAATATAAATACATATATAAAATTAAATTATTTTTAATTATACATATATCTAAGTTTCAATCTTAAAGATACCTTAAACTATTTGTAATAAATCGGTATTCAGTTAATTACTAATTTTGTTTAGATAAAACTTTTTGGTCTTAATTTCGGTTAAAGTACTAAATTAATAACTTCCCTAAATATATAAAGATTATATGTTTCAAAAAACTTATAATGTATTCAATGGATATAAAATTAATAATTAATTAAATTGACAAAAATTTATAATATCAAATAACTTTTTGATATATATATATACATATAAAATTATTTACTGATAAATAAGTAACTCCTTTCCTTAATTCTAACAGCATCATTTTATAGGTAATTTTTTTAAAAAAACTTATATTCCAACTTTTATTTGTAATGGAATGTTAATTGATTGGATATAGTAAAATGAAAAGCGTATCATTATTTAGAATACAAGTTGAGATAGAGATTTAAAATCTCTAATATTACTTATATATTAAATTCCTAAACATTCATAAATTTATATTTATCCCTTATTAATAAAAAAATACAATAAGATTATTTATATTTTATCATTTAAATAAATTTCAAATTGATATTAAAAAATAAACACCACATACTCTGCTTAATTTCATGCATTTTTTTTTCTATATAAAAGCTTAGCTACACTCCAGAAACTATCAAATCTTCCCAAATGAATATCGTTTTCAATCTTTTCCTCACTATTTTTCTCTCGTTTAGTTTGTTCACTGGTCAAGTTTCCTGTCAGAAAACTGGTGAAGAGGGCCAGAGTTTCATAGTTCAAGTTCAAAATGACATGAAACCGGCTGAGTTTTCTGATGTAGAAGATTGGTATAAATCAATACTAAAAAGCCTGAGTTTAAAATCTCTCTCTCAAACAGACAAAGAAATAGTCCACGTTTATAAAACTGTTTTTCATGGCTTCTCTGCAAGACTCACCCCACAACAACTACAACAACTCAAAAAACGTCAAGAAATTCTCGGAGTCCTTCAAGACAAAACTCGACGTATTCTAACAACTCGATCACCTCAGTTCCTCGGCCTCATTAAAGAGGCCAAACCATCAAACGACCTTCTGAAGCAATCTGATTACGGCTCCAAAATTATAATCGGAGTACTTGATTCTGGCATTTGGCCGGAACGGAGAAGCTTCAATGACAAAGACCTGGATCCTATTCCTTCTCACTGGAAGGGCGTGTGCGAAGGAGGAGACAACTTCTCCAAAGCCCTGTGCAATAAAAAGCTGATCGGTGTTCGATACTTTGGTTCAGCCTCTGGAAGCAGCAGAAACAAACTCGGAAACCTGTCAGCAAGAGATTACAACGGTCACGGTACGCATACTGCCTCGACCATTGCCGGTCGCAGCATTGATAATGCTTCCTTCCTGGGGTATGCTAAAGGCGAAGCAACTGGGATTGCAGAAAAAGCTAGACTTGCTATATACAAAGTTTGTTGGGATGAAACTTGCTCGGATTCCGACATCTTAGCTGGAATGGACAAAGCTGTTGAAGATGGGGTTAATGTTATGTCTCTCTCGCTTGGTGCTAGTGAGTCGGAACCATATTCTACGGATTCCATTGCAATTGCGTCTTTCGGCGCAATGGAGAAAGGAGTTCTTGTTTCGGCTGCAGCCGGAAACTCAGGTTTCGACGGGGAGACTGTAACCAATATCGCTCCGTGGATAACCACCGTCGGTGCTAGCACCATTGATCGGAAATTTCCAGCTGATTTGGTGCTTGACGACGGAACTGTTATTACAGGAGTTTCTCTTTATGAAGGAAAAAGGTTTTCAAACAAGACGTACTTGCGTTTGATTTATCTGGGCAATGGGACAGAATTGAACACTTGCATATCTCTAAATCCGGACGAGGTACGAGGTAAGATTGTTGTCTGTGATCGCGGAGACACTGCACGAGTTGCAAAGGGAATCATCGTGAAGGAAGCCGGGGGCGTTGGAGTAGTTGTTGTCAATACGGAGAATTCCGGTGAGAGTTTGATTGCCGATGCACATCTGATTCCTGGCCTGTCTATTACTGCATCAGCCCGCCAAAAACTACTGCGTTATTTAAAATCTGCCGCGACCCCACGGGCTACCATGGTTTTTCGCAACACCGAATTAGGGGCAAAACCGGCACCAGCTGTTGCGGCTTTCTCGTCCCGTGGGCCCAATCCTCAATCTATTTTCATAATAAAACCTGATCTTATTGCTCCAGGTGTCAACATCCTGGCGGCTTGGACTAATGACACGTCACCGACCGAGACGTCTGATGATCCAAGGCGCACCGAGTTTAACATAATTTCGGGCACTTCAATGTCATGCCCACACGTGTCAGGCATAGCAGCTCTTCTAAAAGGTGCCCACCCAGAGTGGTCCCCCGCTATGATCAAGTCAGCGATGTTGACCACAGCTTACACCAAAGATCACGAGGGAAACGATTTACTAGATGAGAAAGATTTCCGTGCGACAACATTATGGGATATGGGTGCGGGACACGTGGACCCTCAAAAGGCTCTTGATCCTGGATTGGTATATGATCTAACGGTTGAAGATTATTTGGATTTTCTCTGTGCATCCAACTGCACCGTTGATCAGATAAAGACGATTAGTAAGAGAACAGTGAATTGTAGTGAGAGCAAGATTCAGAATCCATGGGACCTGAATTATCCAACAATTTCAGTTGCTTTTGATGCATCAGAAGCGTCTAAATTACAGGCGACGGTGAAGCGTACGGTGACCCATATAAGTGATGATGGTGCGGCAAGTTACAGCGTAAGAATAATCAATCCCAAAAATGCCATCGTGACCGTCGATCCGAAAGAGTTAGTATTCACAACAAAGGGTGAGAAGCAGAGTTATAAAATTCATATTTCAGCGAGGAAAATCACTGAGCCGCATGAAGAGTGGAATAGTGAATTTGGTCAGCTGGCGTGGACAAATGGAAAACACGAGGTTACTTCACCAATAGCAGTGACGTGGAACTACCATGCATAGTTTCAAAATGTACCGAGTTTAAAAGTATAATATGCATTTTCTTATAAAATAACAAAAAATGTTATCTTAGCTAAGATAATACATTATTACCATCAAAATCTCATAATATTAATAACTTAATATCATACTAATAACATTGAACTTTAACCGACGTCTCTATATTGATTATTAATTATTATTAAATATCAATAATAGACATTAAAAATTAGATGTTGTAATTAAAGTAGTAGTTAAAAATACTTTAATAAAAAAGTATTTTAAATAGTATTAAATATTATATCAAATTTATATGAACTAATTGGTACTAATCTAATGAGGTGAATGCATGTATTTGCCTTATATTTATGTGTTTAATTTGTAATGATTGATTTGATGGGTAATTTTTTTAGTAAGTAAATTTTAATTTTTAATTTGTAAATATTAAAGATGTAATCGAGTCTAACTATTTATGAACTACTTAATTGAATACAATAATATTTGAATAATTAAAATTACGAGCTTAATTGAATATTTATTATTTTATATAATAATAATAATAATAAGTTATAGTTCCAATTTAGATGAGTTCAAGTCTAATATATTGAATATTTTAATAAATTAAATTTAAATATAAAAGATATAGACTCAATTAAATTTTAATTTTAATTTTTTAAATCGAATCAACCTCAAATAATTTACTCGTGTGGCTTCGACTTCATTATGCGTGACTTTCTCACCTAAACACATTCGAACTTTCAAGGTTCGGAAAACCTTTTGTAAATTAATTTGGCCTAAACTCGACCCATTATAAACGACAAATCTACAATCGACTCAAAATGGTGCCTCTAGGCCCAAACTTCACTGCCCATCCAGCGGGCTGACTGGCTTCCCTCGAATCCTTTCTCGTATACAGTTAGCGTTCGGAGTAGCTCGTCGACAACGTTGGTAGGAGAAGAATAAGAATTATCGACAGAAGCAACAACAGCAATGGAAGTTCTGTTAAGACCATGGATAATTTTCTCTCTTACAATAATGCCCCCTTTCTTATTCTTCTCCAGACCGTTCTCTGGCGAGATCCGCATCAACAATGCCGATTAATCCAATTTGCTTTGCCAATATTCATTTTTCGCAGAATTTTATTGATATGTCGTGATTGGAAGTCTCTGATTACAAATACAAGTTCTTTATTTGGTTTGATGCGGTAATCTTATTGCAAATCTGATTTTGGTTTGTAATTACAATGGTTTAGGATGAGTTATATTTTATAATTTTGGAAATGAGATAGCTTGGCAAATGGAGAAGAGGTTCTGGGTTTTGATTCTCCATGTCATTTTATGGAGCTGTAGATTAATGCATTTCGAAGGTTGAGGTAGCTTAGCATGTCCTATTCTCAATGTGCATCAATTTTTATGTTGATATTATCTCAATTATTGAATATTAATTTAACAATCTGAATATTGTATAACATTTTGTGTTAAAACAAAAGATGCTAAGCTTATTTCTATTTGTGTAAGATTTTACTGCTTTAATTGTGCACGCGGTTTACTGTTCTTATTTTTGTTGTTACTTGCTGGTAATTTGCGCAGTTTGACTTGAGTTCACACATCATTAAAGTCTTCTTGATTCTGAAAGTAATTCGTCTTAGTTGCTGCAAAAATATAAAGATGTTGATATATCAGAAGTTAGTTGATAAACATTTATATATTTATTGTTTATAGATTACATTTATTTTGGATTTATGGCTTTTTTTCAGGTTGAGAATACTGCAGAAACTAGTACTTCGGAAGTCCTCGTTGTGTTTCCACCAGCTCAAGTTGATCATCTGCATTTCTTGAAGCTTTAGCATCTGTGGGAGAGAAGAAGAAGAAGAAAACATACGTACCAGTTTTTGTAAAACCAACAGATCTACCTGATGCAACAAATGATACTAAATATTTCAGCGTTTGATTGGCCAATCCATTGAATGCGGGTGAAACTTCAACAACAGAATTCTTTATGTATTTACGCATTCTCTAGAGCCTTTCCCAGTGGCAATAAGCCAATCAGAATCTCTGTTAGTATACTATCGTGATAGTGCATTGATATTGTCACCATACCATAGTAACCAGCAGACGACTTTTATTAAGACACCAAGTAATAATGTGGAATCATTCACTACAGTAGAACCCACTAACTGTGCAGTTACTGAACTGAAGTGCGGGCCATTTGAGGATTGCCCTTGGTATTCATATCTCCAATTCTTGTTGATTTTGAGAATAATAACCCATTTGCTGTTATCGAGGAGCTTGTAAATGAAGTGGAAGTGTCTCACTGGGGCAACCTTCGGATCACAGAGCACTATAAGTTGGCTCATGCTGGTGCTCAACACAAAGTTGTGTTTTCAAGGTACTATTTTTTGTTGATTTCTTATCATATGTGATGCTTTTTGTTGCTACCTACTAAAATTTCTGAACAGATTATGTCTCTTCTTTTCTTACATGTATCTGTAACTTCTCTCCGTTTCAGCGAGTTCTAAATTTCAAGCTTGGTCCATGATATATAATATTTTATTGACAGAATGCCTCGTATGGTTATGTTCGAAGAGACATGGTTGAATAAAATCTAATACATTATATATATTTTCCTGAAGCTTTGCAAATTACTGTTTATTGTGTCTCCTGAAATGTTGTTGTGAAATGACAAGTTTGTATAACATGTCTATACATAGTTCGATATGTCCATGGACAGTTTTTGAATCGAGGTAGTACTTTCATGAAACACATGAAGAGATTCTTACCCATATGTAACATTTTATACATAGGACAAGTGGGTGGTTAGGGGCATTAGAATCCCATGTGCTGTTGTTTATATGATTTTATGATCCCAAAGTATTGAATTTACTTTCTATCAAATGAATGTGCTCAAATTTTAGCAGAATCTGAGGAATCTGGAGCCATGCCCCAAAGCTGAGTGCTTTGGAGTGTGGTGTTGTACTGGGATGGAGCTCTGAGATGTACTTTTGTTTGTTAATTAGGCTATAATTATTTAAGTTCATCTCCCTTCTTCTTCTGAATTTTCCTTTTGGCAAGTTTACCCCTAGAGTTCACTGTGTCCTTCTTCTTTCTCTTCTTCTTCTTCTTCAGGTCATCTTAGTTCTTCTGAAGTTTCCTTTGGCAGGGTTACCTGCTAGAGTTCACTCTGTCTATTACCGAGACGAAATAGGAAACATTTCATCGTTATATTTACGCACAGATTTGCGGAAGTTACTAAATAGTGTTTGCTTTCAATCCCTGCTTGTCCCCCTCTCTTCTTTGCAGAATATTATTTTGTTTCAGAGAAGTTCAGTTGTATCGTTTCTGTTGGTTTTTAGGACTTTGGAGTTTGTGCAAGGTTTTGGTAAGTTATGTTCTCTAATTATCAAGTTCTTGCCTTGGAATATAGATGATAAACGTTTTGTCTTAATTGGTAATATTTCCCCACCTGCCATGGAAAGATAACTAGTATTCTGTGTCCAATTTAATTCTTCATTGGAAAAGACACACTCTATCTAGCACGTGGTTTCAGTCCACTGTAATTCAAGGTAGCCTTTGTGCATTTCGTATGATGCCTTTGATGCTCATGCATTTCTCTTTCACCATAACCATTTTGTCATAAATAAAGAACTGCAGGAGGATTTTCTTAAATTTCCTGAATGTGTATTTTTTTCATGGTTAATCACAGCTGGGATTACTCCATAAATTGTTTTAAAGATATTTCAATCTTTATATTGACTAAATGCTGTTTCCATCTTCATGTATGTTGACTTGATGCATTCCTTTTGCAGTCAGAGCTTGAGATTAAACCACAATATCCTTTATTTGGAGGTTGGAAAGCCTCTTTTGTCATTGGATACGGGCTTCCAGTGGAAGATTCCTTTTTGAGTCATCTGATGGCAGGCGTTACCTAAACTATAGCTTTGGATGGCCTCTTATTGAGACAGTTGTGGACAAGTTGACCTCAAAGTAAGTTTATTACTATGCTGTTGCTGCCATTGTTATTCTCCGATTGTTCTGTACCGTTACCATTCTTTTGTCCAAAACGGCAAATGCTGGAATGTAAATATGTCAATTTGTGAACTATTTTATTTCAGGTTGCATTGCCAGAAGGATCAAAAGACCTTCTGCTGTTGTTCCTTTTCCAGTTGAGCAACACCTAGAGGTAATTATTCCTGAGACCAATTTGTCCAGATCCTCTGATCCATATTTATGCACTAGTCCAGTGCATATTTGTGAACACCACTATTCCATTGAAGAGTGTATAAACATCTTCATTCCCCTTGTGTGATTCATTTCTATAATATTATGCTATGTTTCCACACTCAGTGTATCCTATTAACACAGAACATTGGAATTCTTTATTGATAAATTCTTTGGCATGTTTCTTTAGGGATTATGCTATGATATTTTTGGTTGTGCAAAAAAGCAATGATTTCACTCAAATGCGGTGTACAGATTTCGTTTCCTGTGTATCTAAAATTTCTTTATTTGCGTATCTATTCAGACCAAGTATTCTTGCCTCGATGCCATTGGTAGGACTGTAAATGGTTCTGGAAAATAAAAATTCCTGCTCACAACTCTCCTTTCCAGGTGATTTGTCCAGCCCTTGTTTTTCCGTAATAGTGATTATGTTGTATTTGTTTCCATCTTCCTTGATGTATGATAGCTTTGTGGATTAAATTGCTATTTAAGAATGATTTAAATAATTTCTATGGGAACCCGTACCTGTAGTTGATGATGACATGATTGTATCTTTACTTATGTTGTGATCAGGTTAATGGGGTATAAACAAGCGTTTGAGTGGCTACCTGTATTTTTGATTTTTAGCTTTCTGGATTTGGTTAACAATTTCGTCACTGCAATTTCATTGTGGATTTTGCTCTGAGGTGCTTATAACAGCATATTATACCTGGTGACTTGCAGTTGAGGGAGCCAGCATCTGATCTTTTGATAGTTCTTCTCTTTTTCATAAAAAAACATATGCAATTTTATTATTTGTCTAAAGTCATGAAGAAAAGTGACATAATTTGATTGAGTTTGCAAGTACTTGTATTTGGTGAAGCTGATTTTCACTCTTGGTTATGCTTGCAGATTCTGTGTTGTGATACTTGTACGTCCTGTCTTCTATCTGCGAGAAGTCATTGTTCTTTTTCAATTATGAAGATGTCCTGTGTGCATCCTCAAGAGTTATTTTTGTATTCCTGGATTCCTATTGACCGGTGTCTTTCTCTTCCTTTATCAGGCATATTATACATTCAATCCTATCCTCATGCTTGCAGAGCCATTGATGTTGGCAACTGCATTTTTATTGTTTTTCGTGGCTTGTATATCTTACCTATACATTGATCTCTCCATACGCAAATGACTAACATCATGACGGTATATTTCGAAGACATTCATAATACAATTAAGCAGTGATACGTTACACATGAAATCTCTGTTGCTCAAAATAGTTAGTTGCTTAAACCTTGTTAACCTATATGGCCTGAGCAGTTCAGAAGCTAGGATTTTGGACCATTTGGGTTATACTATGAAAAAATTTTGGATTGTTATTTATAAAATAGTTATCAACTCTGAAATGTGTTCTATATATGTATTCTCCTTCTGTGAAGACTAAAGTTTGGCCCATTATCTTTGGGTATTATTCCTACTGTCTCAAGGTTAGAAAATATACAAGGATTTGAAAGCATTTCAATACTGAAATAACATGTTATAGAATCTGGAATGGCAAAGAACTTTACCGAATCAAGTTGGAACACAAGAGCCTTAAAGGATGATGATACACACACAGTTTGAGATATAAAATTTGAATCCCAACTAACGTGATACTTACACAAGTAATTATCCATTATACAATTACAATCCATTGGCTGCTCTTAGTGCCATAAATGAGCTATTTGCTAAAATATATTGGGTGTGTTGTTATATCTTTTAAAATATCATACAAAAGAATTAAAAAAATTTTAAGTAAATTTTGAAATATCTGACTTAAATTTCAAACCTTAATAAAAGAATTAAAAAAATTTAACATAAAATTAATCAAATAAAATTTCTTATATTCTAAGTTTATGTATGACATTCCACGTTTGTCTTGATATATTTACAAAACTGTTTGAGTTACAAGGGATGACAAAATTAGAGAATTTGAATCTATTTTTTTCATTCTGTAAATAAATAAAGGTAATATAAAAGAAAGAGAAAGATTATTTGCTCATGAATAAAGAAGAATTACAAGCAAACAATATGATATACGATCATGAAAAAAATTGATAAAATCAGTCAATTATAATTAATTTATAAAATTATATTAGATAACTTTTGTTTTAAGTCATGACAATTTGACAAATAGCATAACACCAAATTTAATATTTTATCTTTAATCTTTTATTAGTTAGTGTTTAAGAAAAGAAAAAAAAAATCTTTTATTGTTATCATTATACCCACTTCTTAATGGGTAAATTGGTGTGGCCATTTTGTCACTTTAAAGTAACCAAAGATATAAACCATAGAACCTATTCATAATTGCAACAGCCCTTTGCCCGCTCACAATTACAAATCGTGCCTGTCTTTTGCTTTCAATAAAAAAAAAATAAAAAACAGTCAAACTTTAAGGATCTTAGCATAAAATTTAATGTTTTGATACCTAACTTTATGTTTAGAGGCGAAGGAATATTCATATATAACTAATAATTAATTTGAAAAGGGTTGCAATTTGGAATAAAGTTAATTAATTAATTAATTATTGGATTTGGTTGGAAAATGGAAGTAGATTATGCCATTAAGCTAATTGAAAAGATAAACTATTAACATTGTACATAGCTTCAAGAAAATAACAACAATTCGCTTACTCTAAATTAGATGTACTATTAGGATATGTATTGCATGCATAATGCATATGTGTGTGTGTGTGTCTGTTCTTGTAAATAATATTCATACTTATAAATATACATAATTATATAAAATTAAAACGATAATCAATAAATTAATAAGACGCTGCTATGTGATAATGTCACTTAATAAAACTTGAATGTTATTATTCTCTAAATTATTTATTATACATATAAATTTTAAAAAAAATTATAATTTTAATATTTTAAATAATATCACTCGAAATTATTGATAGCACAAGCTACTAATACAAACTTACAATGGAATAATGGAATTGGTCAATATGTGTATGTGTGTGTTATATGATAAAATTGGAAACCCTCAAGATATCAATACAGAAGATTTCCGTTGGATTTTCTTGATCTAGTAAAATGAAAGAATATCAGAGAAACAGGTCATAGATTGTGGGAAAATTTTGGAAGAAATAATGAATCATCGCCATTCATTTGAATTTTTTGTTTCAAGCTTAACCGAAAACAGTTAATAATCTTTTCCTTCTTTATTTTCAAATTTTCTTAAATACTTTCTTTTTTTAATAAATATGGCATAATAATTGTTTATTATTGATGATGATTAGTGACTCAAATATTTAATCACCCACTAGTTATTAATTACCCTTTAACTAATTTATTTTTTTAGGGACAAATACATTTTACTCACAATAATAGAAAAAATGTAACTTAACTATAAAAACTATTTTCGTTATTATAATAAGAAGGGACGTATTTAGTATAAAACAAATAAATAATATTATTTTTGTGCAAAATACAAAAATTTTGGATTCTAATGATATTATCCCATTCTTTTGAACACTGTTTATTTCATACGGCTCCTCGTGCTTTGAAGTGTCCCATAAATAATACGCAAATATATGTCAGAAAAAATAATTTATAAATTTTGTTTTACAGTCTTGCCGTTCCCTTCACCTTGGAATGTAACTAAAAATTTGACAAAACTAAACATTTTATTATTTCTAACATTTGAGTGCGGCTTCTTACTTCATACCAAATATAATATAAATATATAATTTTAATTTTACAATATTGCCTTCCTTTTACAGTTTATTTGACAAAATTAAATATTTATATTTTTTTCTCAATTTATTATTGAAGAACTCGACATGCTTGAAACAATTATGAGCGTCACCAATGTTGGATCCATTTTCTTGGTGACAATCATGCGTAATTCAGAAATTAATCGCATCATTATAACATATATATTTTTATCTAAAAATTAAAAATTACAATATTTAACAAGCAAGAAATATGGTATAAATTTTAATTAAGAAAAGTATTTACAGTAAATTTTTGGCATGCAATTAGACATTCAAATCTCTTTTTCTCTTTCTTTTTTTCTTTTTCTTTTTATTTTAATTCAAATAAGAATAATAATTGTTGGGCAAAAGAAGGGTATAGTAATTTCGACATGCCATATGCACCAAAAACTCCGTTATTCTGAAAGCTAAAAGGGAGAATTAAATAGCAAAACAGAATGAAAAACAGCAGCTCCCAGAAAATCCAAAGGAGAAAATTCGTAAACTTTGATTCTCTGATTATCTTAGGTAGGAACAGAGGATCATATATTTGTTTCTCTTCTTATATAACAACAAAGGAAAACTAGTCGTATAATTTCATTTTATGTACTATGGTTACATAGCCATCAATCCTGTGTAAAGACTCAAGGAAAAAAACCTTTCCCTCCTTTGGCGTTTTCTATTTTGTTATGGTATAGTGAGCTTCAATTTGCCTCAAAATTTCAGCTTCAAATTGATGTTGGGTGGAAAGAGGGGTGGTTAGTCTTGTTCTAGGGTACCTGAATAATTCGGTAGTAGAAATTGGCATTTTTGATTCAGGTAAAATCATTCATTTCTTATCTATATATCCAAATATTCTTTACACCTTGGTGGCTTAAGTACAAATCAACTGGGTGCGTGGGACAAAATTCATCTGAATGAACTGTGCCTATGATATCTAGCTGCAACTACTCTATTTTGTATTTATAGTTATAAATAACTACTTTTGCAGGGTAACCCCGAAGAGGAACTTCCTGAAGTCCTTTTAGGAACATGTCGACTGAATCATCTTGATATTTCAAAATCGATGCTTGTAGAACACTGATTATGTTTTAGGAATTTTGCACCCTTTTGCGAACTTAAGTCCATTGAGGAAAGAAATTTGTTTGTTTATAGATTCTTTCTGTTTGACATTTGCAGAAGTATTGTAGAACGATCAATAGCAGTTTCGTTTGTATAACTCATATCTTTGTTTTATTGCTGATTCTTCAAATTATTTTTTGTGATCATAAAAATTAGAAGTTGTAAAAACTTTATGCTACGAGTACTTTTACTAAAGCTGTTTTTTACAAAAAAAATGAAATCCAATGTTATATTTTACAGCATCAACTTCAATAAATTTAGGGCAGAATAGTTATTGTTTTTATGTTTTTATTCAATTTGGAAAACGCTATAATTCAAATACTCACTTTCATTTAGTAGTTATATTTACAAACCATTTGCAAACTTAGAATTAATAATTATAAAAAAAGAAAACAATCAGTTTTCTTCCTTTCCAATCTTCTTCTTCCTCAATTTTTTATTATTTTTAAGGGAAATAATTCTCTCTTGAAAAATATGAATTTTATTTTCAAGAGAAATTTTATATTAAAAGGAGAGAAATTTTATATTTTGTTTTTGCAAAAGGATTGTGTTTTGTCATCTTGGGCTAGAATCATACCCAGCATGGTGGCCTGTGCGAACGACCCTCGTCCACTAGAAACAAGTTGCATGGGCCTGGGTTGCATGCTGCTTATTTGCTTTGACTAATTCTCAAATCCCCTTTCCAATAAGGTAGGAGATTGAAATCAACATCATTCTATAATTGTTAAAAGAGGAAATGGGATTACAAGTACCTTCATTGTGTCCATGAAATCCGATTTGTTAACCTTAAATGTACTCAATCAATAAGTTGTCTCAATAGAAATCTAACATAATAGCAGTAATTTCCAGAAAAAAACTTACAAACCCATAATTTCAATGTTTGCAATTTATGCCCTGCATATTCTTAGTTATTGTCACAAATATTTCATATCATAGGGAGATGAATAACCTTTTACTTATTCAAGCAATAGTTGATAATTTGATATCAAGCATTAATTCATTCATCCATAAGATCATGATTGTGAAATATTATAGCAAAATAATAGAGCACGTTTGAACCCTTAAAAGATTTTGATGTTGGTCTTCCTATGGCGTTTAAACTTCAAAACAAATTGAATTGAGTCTTTTTTATTTGTCTTAAACCAACATGAATAATTAAAAAAAAACAAAAACAAATAGAATTTGCATATCACTAATAATAAAGTCACGGATTCTCCATAATAACTTTTTGTACTGACATAGAATTTAACACAATATAATTATATTATTTTTATTAATCATTGGAAAAAATAAGATATGTAGTACTAATGTAACTCTGTCGTATTAATTTTTCCAAAAATTTATATTTAGTATTACTCTCTCTATAGATAGACAATAATACTATGAATAAAAACTTTTATAATCTTATTCAAACTACTTTAAATATTGATGTCGTACAGATATATTATTGTCGTGTATTTTATATAATTTATTTACCTTTTTATTCTTTTATATATACAAGATATATTACTATAAAATATTACTATCGTATTAAATTGTACAAGAGTTTGTATACATAGCAATACTTGTATTAAGATTCTCTTAAGTTTTAAGACATATTTTATAGCAATATTTTATGAATTTATAGATTAATAAAATAAAATTGATTACTTAATACAATTTTAAACATCACAACATTGGAATTTTATGACCCATCATGTGATGAACTCCATTTTCTAGTCAAGTAGGCAATAAATTTGTCTTTATGAATGTTGAATGTATATATGCATAGCAAAATTATTGACATTGGACTAAAATTTAACGAAAATATTATTATTACAACACTAGGGCAATGACGTCCCTCGGTTGGTCAATTGTCATGATGAAAAGCATAGAGAGTTTAATATCTTTGTTTAACAATAATGAGATGGGTAATCATGAAGCTTCAGAACTAGTTCAATTTTTTTAAAAATGAAAATAAAATATATGAGATTTTTTCTTTCTTATTTTTTTCGCTAAATTCTTATTTATGTACTATGAAATTAAGTTTTTTATATTTATTATTTATAATAATTTTTAATATTTAATATAATAATTAATGAGTAATTTTTTAAAATTTCAATATATTAAAAATTATAACTCATTAAATATAAAAGTTTTAATAAGTGTCTTAAAGATACTCGTTAGTAAATTTTTTAAAAATAAAATTAATACTTTAAATATTGTAATAAATTATATTAGTTGAATTTACAATCAATCAAAATATAGAAGTAAATTACAATTTTAATTGTTTAAAATATATATTTGCGAAATTATATGATGATTAGGACGAAATTGGTCTCGATGGTTGATACGATAACTTCTTGGCGTGATGGGCCAATTTTAAAGCTTAAACAGACTTGTAAATTGGGCTGAAATGAAAGGTTGAGACCAATTACTTGACCATCATGTGCAAAACAAAACCACAATTGAATTTGCCCTTGTGTGCTAAGAAATGTACAAAAGAACAATACAATTCCCATAAATTTGATGGGAACTATGACTTCTTCTAATTCATTTCAATGGATGGATACAATGCTTCCAAACCGTGAAAATTTGTCTATAATTTCCGTGTATTAAAGAAGCGTGGGGTGCCACTCTTTCATAAGGCTCTTGGCCCTAAAATGCCCAACATATCCATTTTACCCTCCCAGAATGTTTCCCAAAACCATGAACTTCATGGGCAAAACGTCTTTTAAATTGCCATCGAAATATCGTTGTCCCCGCGTTGTATATTGTGATAGAGGTACCCATGTGTTACGTGGCCTCATTCTGTCATTTTCAATTTTTCAATTTTTGGTTTGGTTTTGTTTTCAAAGGAAATTTTTTTAGCCAAAATCTCACATCTAAGCATAGCTTTCATTGTCTTGGTTTCCGGCGCCTGTAACGGTGGTTGGCATTACATGTTATTAATAATATTTTTCCACGTCACCATCACGATATTCACTGGTTAATATAAAAATAATAATATCCACGTGGCACCATCACATGCTGCTTCACTATTCTTCTATGCAATCCAGCATACATGTTACTTGACAGCATGTCTTGAGAACGAAAAACTCTATAAATTCTGGGTCTCTTATTATTTATTATAAAAGTAATCACATCGCACTTACCATATCAAATTAAAATATTTGATTAATACACGAAATATCATACAGCATTCACATCTGGGGCTCACTTCTATACTATTTTAATTCATATTAAATTTGATTTAATTTACAATGGAATTTAACTAAAGCAAAATAAAAAAATATTAATAGTCCTAATAATATAAATATAGGAAATATTTTATTACTTTTAAATTTTATTTTGAATCAATTTAAATAAAAATAAATAATACTAAATATAATTTGATAGGTTTAAAAAATAATTTGACCAAAAAAAAAAAAAAGTCATATATGATTTGATGGATCTTTGAGTTTTAGTTGTATTATATGTAAAACTTTTGCAAATTGGCAATATTCTTGTAGCATTGCATCCGAAATGAACTGTTTTACATTTTTTTTTATTATTATTGTAGTACTAGGTAATTAAAAATTTTATTACCATATCATTTACAACTATTTTTGAGAATTCGGACAGGGCAATAAAAAATGTTAATTAAAAATTAAAACAACATATGTCAAAATTCCGCAAGAGTAACGTGGAACAGTCGTAGATACGGAGTGACACGATTCAGGAGAGTCAAAATTTAACGCACCGACGCCGACGAGTTAAACTACACCTATCATTTCTGTATGGGATTCTGGGTCCAGTTATCTTCCGACCCGGTAACTAACCGGGTATCAGGTCTCGTCACCTGTTACACCCGGTAAATCTGTCGGTGCAGAGAGTGTCGGCACCGACACGCCAGATTTATTCCCGATAATTTTTAATTTCATTAGAGCCATTAAAAATCCTGAATGGTACTTTTCTACTGCTTTCTCATTCATTTAGTTTATCGTACGTATCATGACGTTGTTAATTTAAAAATTCCGGATTGGTGCCAGATGGAATGTAATTTTTATCTTGGGATTTGGCAGTGATTAATTGTAACACGGGTTTAGTTAATACGACAGATTACACTGAACATGATTTTTAGTTAACAATAGTAGACACTTTTGATCTTATTGGTGGAAGTGGGGCCACTTATTACTTCCTTTTCCGCAGTTGAGTTATGAGGTACATCGATCACAAGGACAAGTTACTTACAATCCATGAAAAGGAGCTGGTCCAGTTACTACGGGATCTTGATCGTGCGGCCTATAACCGAAACCGACCCAAAAAATAACGGGCATGGCCAAGGTGATGCAAGTTTCATCATTGTTCGCACAACTTTCTAGTAATTTTCATTAATTAAACGTTCGAATTAAAGAGTTAAAAATTATAATAAATAAAAAAGAATAAAAATATACAGTATAATTGAATGCACTTTTAACGTGACAAAAAACAGCAAGACCATAGTACATATATAACATGTATTATACTTTTTTCTCATAATTTTAAACTTGTTGGTTAAAAAAATTAAGATTACGGTAGAAATATTAAATAAAACTAGATAAAAAGCATAGTCTTTTGGAGTCTTTCAAATTTTATTTATAGAATGAAAAGTCATCAATTATAATAAAATAATTGAAATTGTATAAAGATATACAATACGTTTGTATGCACTTACTGAATAAAAAATAAATTTTATGAGAAATAAAATTTCAATTTTTTAAAACAAAAATCTATTTTATTTCTTTATTTTAATAACATATAATTACTCTGATTCAAACTAATAAATCTTTTGAAGCATTACCAAAAAGTTTGATATTTGCATTAGCTCGTATTAAATGTAAGGAGTTTAATTTATATTTATATAATATTTCAAAAAATAAATATTTTTTTTATACATAGGTAATGCTAAATTCATAAGATTATACATGGTCCAAAATAAAAAGCGGAGAATTTGTTTTACAGCTATAAGGTAGCATCAAGTGACATTTATTGTCATTTCTTTTGCGTCTAAAGATTTGTTCTCGATATACTTTAATTCTAAAAGTAAAGAAAAAAATGGGGAAAACTTTTGACAATCTCAATTATCCCTTTTTTTCTTTTTAAAATTTAGATTCTAAAATATCTTTACTATTGGATTGTTTTAGAATTTCCTGTTAATTACGATTATACGATTCCATGTTATTCTAATTTTATTAAAAATTGAACAAGTTTCTTTAATGGATAATTTGTCAAATATTCTCAATACCCTCCCCCACAGAATTTTTTATTTCCAATTTATTTTTTATTTTTTCCTATAAAATTGACTTAAAGAATCATCCCACTTGAAATACGTATAACTCTTCTCCTTTGTGGACTGATACTTTGGGACTACATATACTCCATACGAGTTGAGAACCATAAAAATTTCCCAGATCACATTTTGTCACAGTCCATTTTTTGTACGGCAGTATGCAAAGCGGTCCCATAAACCTCGTTACCGAGGCCCCATCTCCACATAATCGAATCGTAGATATTTTCCTGATATGATTGATTAAAAAAGAGAGGTTAATAGAAAATTTTACTTTGGGACAGTTTCGTCTCGCTAAAAGTCAGCAGTAACATGGAGGAAGCATTCAGCGTAACGAAATAGTGAATCCCAAGGCGAGGTCACGTGACTGTGGCCCGCGTTGCATGCTGCTCTTGCTTGGATTTCCTTACTTAGCTGGACTTGGGTAGGTTTTGATTCTCCGTGCTTGGGCTCCACCAGAACACGGTGAATCTATATTTACCACGTTTTTGGACGTGCAATAGTAGGTCCAGCTCCGAACATGGGTTCTTACTAGCCCGCACGAACGATGCACATGCCACTTCCCTCCTCCGCTGATTGCGCAGGGTGATGCCACGTCATGTTTGCCCTTCAATTACCGCACTGCCCTTGCTAGAAATGTTAAGGTCAAAGTTGAAATTCCTAAAAATTTGTGAAAAATCTCAACAAATTTTTAAAATATATCAATAACAACCTTCAAAATAATATCAAAAATCACAACTTTTTCATAAATGTGTTACGAAAGAATTTTAGCAATAAATTTATAAAATATGCAACACTGCACGTATTTAATAATTATTTTTCCAAAATTTTATTTGATGCACTCATAAGCATTTGATAAATTTTAACAAATATTCAATTTATAGAGTTTATATAATTTTTATCGTGAGTAAATAATATGTGAGAATGAAATGTAGTATATGAGGGCATAATTAGTATAAAATAAATAAGATAGTTATATGTCATTTCCTTCATCAACCTCATATGTCCGTGACAACCAACAATGTGATGCAATTCTTAAAGGACTGTGGGCGATCAACTGTATAATTAGGTAGTGTTTTGTTTTGTTTTTGTTTTTAATTTGAAATAAAAAAAAAATTAAATAGGTCTAAATGTATATTTTTGAACGATCTATTTTTTTATTTTTAACATTTAAATATATGTAGTAAATTTTTTATTTTTATAAAAAAATTTGAAACATTGTACTTTGATATATATGGCCTTATACATATTATATATTTGAATTTGCATGTTATACATATTTAGAAATTACATGCTTGATAGATATTAATTAAATTATTTAATTATTAAATCAAATTATATGTTCAATAAAGTGATTCAACATTTATAATATTTGATTCAATAGTAATAATTGATCTAATACTTGTTATGATATAAAAATAATTTTTTTTTTCACAAAACAAACTAAAAGCTGCCATTTAGCAGAAAAGAAAAAATAAAAGATTTTTTTTCATTAAGAAGAAATGTCTTAAAATAAAAATAAATTAAAAAATATAATAACCTAATATTCTTATATATTTGAGAATAACCAAAATTCAAATTCAGGTGTAAAAATAAATAGAACAAAAATCAAATTCAAATGTAAAAAAAAGAAAAAAGAAAAAGAAAAAAAAGATGCTCTTGACATTGTGATCTTTGGACTTACAAGTGTTTGAAATAATTAAATTAATGTAAGCGATTCTAGTTTTAATAATTAACATAAATATCAAAAATCAATTTGAGTTTTCAAAGCTTTAATATACCACAGTCAAAATTAATTAAGTCAATTTCTAATTAAAAGGGATTTGCTACTAATTTAAGCTACAATGACAAAATTGGAGTGGTGAGTAATTTTCACACATCATAGTTACAATTTTCATTCGAGTTTCTTTCAACCGGAATAGGGCGCATACCCATGTGCCATTTCTCTAAAATTATAATTTTTGTCATATTTTCCTTATCGACACATGGGCAATGCCAATTAATCCGAATAATTAGTTTTATTCTCAATAATAAATATTGATGAACCGTTACTGTTTTTTTCCTTTTCTTTTTCTTCCATGACAATAGTAGGTCGTGTGATATGATGCACACAATATTTTTTTATTCAAAAATGTTATATTCATAATTTGTACTGTTTGTCAAGGCCCAGAGCTGCAAGCTTCAATTATAAAATGCAAAGTCAGACAACATACATTGGTTATATTTTTTTAATATTTAAAATAATTCAATATATATATAAGAGATTGATGATCACAACTTAACACATGACTATACTGTATAGACATAGTTTAAACACATTTATATAATCGCAAGGTGTTTGTTTATCAATAATAGACACAACACCATTTCTCTCCCCTTGACTTTGAGGGCAAGAAATAAAAAAAATATGTCCATTTTATATATTTATGGGAAGGCTATATATATATTATACAAATAAGAGTATCTTTTACATATATAATGACGCCCATTTCGTATGTATACTTAAAAATATATTTAGACCACCTTGTTATCAAATGTATATATCATTATTATTATTATTATTATTATAGTTAGAAATTATTTAAAACTTACTTGAAACATATTTTATATATTTGTTTTTTTCAACTGAATATTATTAAATAAATAAAACAAATAATTTTGAAAATATCAAAACCACTTATAAATTGCAAAAAACTATTGCTAATTGAACAAATAGTAGCGGTGATACATGAAGAATGTATTGGATTGGTCAACCATTGATTTTTTCATATACCCATCAACTTAAACAGAGAAAATGGAATTTATCTAACATTTGACCACTCCATGATTTAAAGAACTTAGGTTTCAATACGGGCACTATCCTACCCCAATAGTAGTAGTAGTACATGGAGCCCAAAATCTTGAAAACCCTAACACGTAATTGTTTTTTTACCAAACATGCTATTCCCAAAAGGAGCTTTTCAGAAGGAAGTGATTGAAAGAGTGCAACTCAAGTCAAATACAAAAGATAAATAAATAAACAAATAAAAAAGAAGAAATGAAACCAATACAACTTTTATTAAAAAAAGAAAAAATTTAGGGTGAATGAGTATTTTAGAAGGGGTTGATGCAAAGAGTACAGCTCAAGTTAGCAAAAAGAGATTTTGGTTATGTGAGTGAGAACCATTATTTCTTCTTGGCCTAAACCAAACAGAGTTGCTAACCTTTTTTTTCTCCTTATTTTTTCAATTTTATATACTTTAAACCATTTTTAAATACCAATTTGTAACCTTCATTTGCTGGTAAAGCCTTTCCATTTTTGACACACTTGTGCCATACTTTAATTGTCTCACTCTCAATCCTCAAACAAGCAACCAAAACAGGAAAATTTATAAACTACGAGTAGGTTAAGGGTCTATTAATATTTGTAAAATTTTTATTTAAAATTTAAGAGTATTTTTACTTCATCCAAACATTTACTGACCAAAAATTATATTAATGATAATTATACATCAAAGAATAAAAAATATTGTTAGCATCACAGAAATATTTTTCACATAATAAATTTAGTTATATTTTTTTTTATAGTTTTTTGTTACATATTTTAAAATTTTTTACAAACTTTTTTTAATTATTATATTAGTTTAAATAATTTACAATATGTAATTAAAAATTGATAATTGTAGCGAAAGATTTAAGGGCATTTTTTAAAAGTTGTACAAAAGCATGACTTAATAGAAATAACACTAATGAAATTGTCATTTTCAGATAATTAATTTAAAACTAGTCATCTAGTTTTCTATTGCTACTATTTCCTAGTATTTACACTTTGTTACTTTCCCTTTACATATGAAAGCCAAAAATGAATGATATGATGCTTGGCATATGTGGGACAATGCTTTATGATCGTGAAGTGGACCCACTTTATATATAAATATATAATCTGAGATATTTCGCTACATTGTGAAGACTACATGATGTAAAAAATTTGAAAATGGCAAAACACTATAAAAGTAAAATGGGATACAAATTATTCCAATTAATAAGTTGATGATTTGAGTGTCTGCAGATGACTATGGTGCAATGCATTCCTAATCTTCTTGGACTGTAAATTAGGAAACCCGCAGCCGTATCTTGCAGTGGTAGCATTCAAAAATTCTACTTTATAAATTAAAATATTTTAAAATTACACACAAAAAAAATCAACCTAAGAAAAAGATTATCAAACACAAGATTTTATATATATATATAAAATCTTGTGTATATAGCTAAACATTTATGTTATCTGATCAATCCGTCCAAGTTAAAATATAAATGATTTTCTGAAGAAGTTATCATTTTTTATCCATTAGCAATCGAGGCACTGTAATTGACTTGTTAAGGTGAAAAGCGTACACGGTGACAGCTAGGAGTGAGGCTGTCTACGTAGAAACGATCTGCCAATGCCCGCCCCTTTTATCTTCTTTGAACGACGTGACTTTTCCTTGCGGTTCCAGACGCGTTCAATTCTGGAAGACAGAAAATCTAAGGTTTCACACAAAGTTGAGCCTACATTTACATTTCATTTTAACACGAAATTTAAGAAAATTAAAAACAATATTATCCATAAATTATAAAATTAAAGTATTAACGAATTAATATTTAGCAATTAGTATTATTGGTTTTATGGCTCCATAATACTTAGTAGTAACGTCACATTATCAGTTACCTATATCTGTAAGTATTTTTTTTTTATCTAACACTTAAAACAAATAAAAACAAAAAAAGAAGTCAGATTCATTTTTATTGGTAAGTAATTTTAACAATTATTTTTTGAAAATGTTGAAGAGTATAAAATTTTCTTAAAATTAATCTCGTGATTGCGCCATCGATTTCGGCAATAAACAGACTCCTTTTGAATGAGTAATATTTGAAGAATATTTTTCACAATTCACATAGAAAACGCATTGACAAAACGTTGTGTATAATATTCTAATTCAAGTACCTAACTTTCCAAAATTTTCCAATTTCAAATAATTTTGATTTCATTTCACCAATTAATGATGTTTTCCTGAGTTGGGAGAAGAAACAAAGTAAAAAACTAACCAACAAAACTATTGTCTCATGTCTGAAACTAGAGGCGGTTAAATTCTGACACCAGGGCCAGATTAATCCCTATAAATTGTTATGAAATATTTTAATTTTCATTAAAAATCAAATCCATTTCCCTCCCACAGTCTTCGAAATTACAAAACCGAAGACATCCAGACAGAATTTCATTGTTCCAGAAAAAGGTTTGTACTTTATTTTTCTTTTTAAAAAATAGTGAGCAAATTTCCTTCAACTGCCTGTAAAAATTAATTTATACAAATAACTTACATGTATAGTAGTATTAATTTAACGTTATTCTATATCTTACCACTGACAAAAGAAAAAAAAAATTCAAATTCGAAGCATTTCAATTTACCATCCCGCTCTTTATCTCGTTTTCCCTCGTTTCACACTTTGAGTTTTTGTTTTCGTCATTATTTTTTTTTCTTTTTATTAGAAAATAAAATAAGAAAACCAACCCTTGACCATTCCCCCCTTTTTTCTCCGCTGACTCCTCTCGGTGTAAATAAACATACCCGTGAGAAATGAAAATGATTTATTGTAATTGAATCAAAATAAAATAAAATGCCAAATGAGATAGAGAGTGGTGGGATCGGAGAATGATAAGTGGGACCCATATGTAATAAGAGAGAGAGAAGCCTTCAGCATCAAGACAGTGGGTGGATAGTAAAATCCAGCTAGCAGCGAAGGAAAAGCCTTACCTACCTTCCTCCTTTCTTTTTCTCTATTTTTATCCCTTCTCTCCACATTTCCTATCAACTCATTTCAAAAACTCAAAGTTCTCTCTCTCTCTAAAAAACATTACAATTCTTATTCACAACTCAACTCTCTCTCTCTCTCTCTGTTCGCTTGCATTTTCGTACTCGAAGGAAACAACTACTATCTCGAGCAAGGTTTGCAAATGCATTGATGGATTCTCATTTCAATAATCTGATAAAAAAACACTGTCGGCGAAAACCAGGCAAAATGAGTTCTCCAATTAAGAATTCAATGTCAATTTACTCCATGTTCTTAACAAATTAAATCAAATCGTTGGAATTTCGAATAAGAAAATAAAATCGTTTCTAATGTAGTCAATTTATACAACTTTCAAGTTTTATTTTCTTCTTTTATCTCTATTCTACTCAAATTCTACTTGATTTTCGTTCTTGCAGGTGATTTCTTCTTCAAATTCATCTATTTTCCGATAAAAAATTTTCCTGGTAATTCACGAGGTTTGTCTCTTCATCTCTTTCTCCTTTTAATGAAAAAAGGAAAAATTCAATACTAACCTTCAATTCTCCTCAAAATTTTGTTTTCATTTCTACACATGATCAAAGTTCATATCCCATATTTGGCAAAGAAACCCGTTCACAGCGAACGGAAAGATATCCAGAAAAAGAACTATTTGTGCTAAAATACGCCAAGTGTTTATGGCGCCTCCATATTCGCAACCGAAGGAATCAAAAATCAAAATTTTGACTGCCTATTTTTTCTTTCCTTTCCAGATAACTGCAAAATATCAAAATTTTAAAATTTTGGGTCCTCAAAAAGAATTTAATTGCATGATTTTTCTTTGCTAACATGCGCTACACGGATCATGCGCTGTCCTAAACTAGCCTTCATAATTGACACATTGTCCACCTTCTCTAAATATGGTCACTCTGAATAGATAAGTTAACAACAAAATCCTTCTACCATTACAACTCATTCTTTTCTCTATTTCTGTCATTTTTCTCAGGAAAATTCTCGCGTACAAAGAAAACATGATTGGACCAAACTTCATGGATGACATAGACTGCGGAAGCTTCTTTGATCACATAGACGATTTACTTGACTTTCCAAATGAAGACATCGAAGCCGGGCTGTCCGGGGCCGATTGTAACTCGTTTCCTAGTGTTTGGACAACCGAATCCGAATCATTACCCGTGTGTGACTCGGTTTTCTCGAACAATAGCTCCACAGACCTCTCCACGGAGCTCTCGGTTCCAGTAAGTAACAATTTCCTCCCCATTATTATTTTTTCTATAAATTTCAGTTGCAGCCGGTGGATTTGTCTCTCATGATGTCATATCCTGCAACATGTTGCTGCCACCTAGCATACCGCGTAGATTGAATGTATTTTTGGCATATAGTGTTATATTATACGTGAAATTATGATAATATGGTTCATTTAATAATTTATATGATTGAGGGTATTTCTGTGATATCGTGTTTTCCTGTGGGCGAATGGGTGGAAAACACTCCACTCTACCTTCATGCATTGAATTATTGAAAAATACAATTAATTTTATATTATCAAGTCACGTGGTTGGCATGTTACTCCTTCCAAGTGAGTAATGTCATCTTAAGATTGTATTAGTTGGCAAATCAATTTTTGTCTTCACTTGCTAGTAGGTCAACAACTATTGAATTAATGTGTTATAGTTAGTGTTAGTTCAACGACTAATTATTTTAAAAAACTAAAACACGAGTTGGTAGGTTTGGTCTGGTTCAATTTGATTACGGTAATCGGAATGGACTAGTTACTTATGTCTGATAAATTTTTCTGAAACTGGAAAATTTTGGTTAATTGCAGTATGAAGACATTGTGCAACTTGAATGGCTTTCAAATTTTGTTGAGGATTCCTTCTCCGGAGGAAGCCTTACAATCAATGAACAGGAGTCGTGGTTGATCAGTAAGGATGATTCATCTCACAACCGGTTCCAGACCTCTAGCCCGGTTTCTGTTCTGGAGAGCAGCAGCTCCTGCTCAGGGGAGAAACCTGTGCTGGGGAGCCAGGAAAACGTAGCTTCAGGAAGACGTGGACGTGCTCGGAGCAAGCGAACTCGCCCTCCAACATTTAATCCCCGTCCTCCGGTTCAACTTGTGTCACCAACGTCCTCAGTCACTGAGACACAACAGCTGTTAACTGCCCCTAAAGTCTCATCTGATTCTGAGAATTTTGCTGAGTCTCGCCTTGTGATCAAAATACCAAGGCAATTCAACTCGGAGTGTAAGAAGAAGAAGAAAATCAAATTGTCAGTTCCACAAGCTTCTGATGAGACGAATCAAAATCTGCCAACACAAGCAGTTAGGAAATGCATGCATTGCGAGATAACTAAGACACCGCAATGGAGAGCAGGACCAATGGGGCCAAAAACACTTTGCAATGCTTGCGGTGTTCGCTACAAGTCCGGAAGGCTCTTCCCCGAGTACAGACCTGCAGCTAGTCCAACATTTGTTCCATCCTTGCACTCCAATTCCCATAAGAAAGTCATTGAAATGAGAAGCAAGCTTTGTGAGAAAACTGCTATGTCTGGGACCGAAAAAATGATGTCCGATTCACTGGAATTGATTCCAAACAATAACAACCTTGCACTGGAGTACATTTGAGGGATTGAACAGATGGCCTAGAGAGCAATATTTCCCAATCTGGGAATCTATTTATCGTCTGCTGTCCGACACATTTTCCGGTCTTATGTTATTAGTTTACAGTTATTTCATTTCTTTGTTCATTTGTTTCTTGTACAGGGATGGAATGGGGGAATAGGAGCCAATTAGATTACCCAATTTTAGTCAACTAGAGGACTATGACGAGAAAACTGAAGAAATGGTTAGAGAGAAGAGAAGAAAATGCTTAAAAGGGTAGTAGAGTTTTAGTTTTTAGTGATGAGTACCTAGGTCCCTAATGTCATTTAAGTATTTGGGATCTGTGTTTCAATTTTTTTTTTTTTTTGCATTCTTTTTTCTTTTTGCCTTCCTTTTCATGAGAATTCTTTTTGCAATTCATTTTTTAGCAGAAAATTCTGAAATGAGTAATGCAGTTTGAGAACTTTGTTATATGTTTTATGTTCTGTTTTTCTTTCCGTTCAAATCTTGAGATCAATTAGAATCCTTGGTTATACAGACACAAAATGACTCACGAAGTTCTATCATTTTGAGAAATATCAGAAGATTTGGAAACCCAATTTTCTCTGGCCTTCTAGTAAAACAAACGTTGAATAAATATGGGGCGAATATTTCTTATCATTATGAGTAATATACCCCTCAAATTTTAAAATTTAAATCTATATTTTATGACAATTTATTAATAGAACCAAATCGATTCCTACCAACCCAATCTGAGTTAACTTCCTTGAATTTGTAAGTACCAAATGCACCACCCAAAGGGGTGATGATATTAAATTGAAAGTTTTGCAATTCGAATGGGTAGAGCAACAAATTAAATCAGTTAGGTAGATATGATTCCAATTTCCATTGCTCTTGCTTGCTTGGATTGATGACTTAATTAACAGACATCGTATTTGGTTAGATAATCCATCAAAGCGTGTCTCTAATGATGGGTGATTAGGTTGTTACCGGGCATTTTGGCCACACGTCTCAATCAGACCAAACACTACCAAATCGAAAAGCAAATTTCAACTTTCATCATGAATAATAATAATAATAGTAAAAATTATTATTTATTATTGTTGAACATAAATTAGAATCCATAACATCAATTAAGTCTTTAAATAATTTTAGTTATTTTCCTTATGCTAAATTTGTAATTCAATATTTAGACTTTATTTAAAATTACTTTGTAACGACTTTCATATGATAATTATTGGTAGATAAATATCATATATTAATGTAAAAAATATATAAATGTTACTAAAAATTAATGATATGGAGCACTTTTTAATTTTAATTTCAAAGCACACTACCATAATTTTAAATGAAGCTTTAATTTTATAATATATTTATCTAAATGTAAAATGTTCTATTATATTAAAAAATAACAGTATTTTTTTCTCTAATTCAACAGTTACAAGGAAAATATTTAAATAAAACGTTTTGGATAGAATCATTTAATAACAACACGTCGTTATATATATATATATATTTTTTTTTTCTCTTTTATCATAATAGATGAATTTCAAAATAAATGCATATACGATAAAAAATTGAATGTTTTCCTCAAATATTTTTTCTTTTAATTTTGTTCTATATTTTTATTGTTTTAGTTTCAATACTTTTATTATAACTTATATTATAAAAGAAATAAAGAGATATGATAGATTAGTTGTCATATTGTTTTGAAGCCATGTTTTAAGTTAAATTTATCATAATAAACGAGTTTTAAAGAGGATAGTGTGTTGTTTATTTGTTTTTCCCATCAAGTCTACTGCAATCCCCAAAAACCTGAATATTTGTTATACCATTAAAAACCCATATGAAATCTCTTTGTTTTGGTTGTCTTAGAAATTATAATAATGAATTTTTTGCTTAATTATATTAAATTACAAAGACTACGAATTTCTTGACAAGTAATTCATTAAACTCTTTTCCCCAATGTGCCTTATGAAGTGATTTTGAGGAGAAAGCACTATACTTGACAGGGATTCTTGCAGAAAAAATTTCACTGCCGTTTTACGGAAAGCATGTAATAATCATTTTTTTTTTTAATTATTTGAATAAAATAAAACCTTTAATTTGTGATCTGTTGGTATGACCAAATTAAAGTGTCATCCATTGGGCTTAGAAATTTCACCAATTTGGGACAACCCAGCAAGGTGTCTGAGATGCGAATTTTACTTATGCCCTTGGGCTCCAGCCCAAATAATGGTCACGGGTTATCCTCATAGAAGGTATTCTTTGATCTGTAAGTGACGCCTAAAATTGGGATCTGGTTTGGGGGCCGACTATGGGCAAGTGGCCCTTATGGAATAAGCTTTAATACACTGCTTTGGTCTTCTAGTTCTATTGAGGAAGTAAGAGCCTGTTGATCGACTTGAAAGACAATCAAAGAGCGAGAAGCTAAAGCGATGGCCATGGCGCCGGCTATGGCCATCTATTAGCATCAGCATGTCATTGTGAGCATCCACTGTCTATGGTTTCAGCACTTGTTTTATTTAATGTCCAATTGAATTTCATTTTAACAAAACTTTCTTGCAACGAACACGTGTACTGTCAAATTTAATACATGTCCTCATCTCTATCTTCTTGTTAATTATGAAAAAGAAAATTGCCAAATTCATATCCACCAGCAGCAACACCACCGCCAATAACATGTTTAATGGAATTTATTTCAGGTTTGATGATTGATATGAAGTTGTTAAAATGGGTCCGAATGACAGATTCCTAGAACGATTTATCGGTAATGTTGGACAGGGATCGATAATTAGCAAATTTTATGAAGGATCCCTATGCATTTCATTCTATCTACTATGCAAAAAGCAAGAACGAGGAAGTACTGTACCACTCTTTCTTATTTTATTTTATCTGAAATAATATTTTGAATATAAGTTAGTAAATTATACAAATTGACCCCTAAAATATAAGATTAATTTAATTTATAAATATAAAATAAATATATTTACAAAATATTAATTTTATTTAAATAATATAGCGATATAATTGTTATTAGCTAATAAATAATACTGACCAATTAGATCAAGAATTGAGCCCGTCCAATTTTTATAGAAATTGGACCAGGCATCAACATTCCTAATTTTAGCTAAAGAGTAAGACGGACGCATCCCATGTAATTAGAATATAGAAAAAATTGATAATATATATTATTCTTTTATTAAAAAAATTTACAACATATAATTATAATAATTTTTTATAAAATAAAAAAAATTACAACATATCAGTATAATACTTTTTGTTATAAAAAAAATTTACAATATATAATATATTGTTATTAAATAATTTCATTAAATCCGTCTTATCTAAATTTTTTCTTTCTTTTTTTTTCCAACCTCAATTTTAAAAACCTAAAAGGGCTATTATCATTTATTAAACTAACATGGATGAAAGTCAAACACAACAACTTTGACATTAGAAACAGTTATAACTTAAAAGGATGTAGGTTATATCAAATAGCATATATATATATATATATATATGAACCACATTAATAACAAACAGCTCTTAACGTTGGGTAAGAATTTGGAAAAATATAATTAACAATCTGACGAAAATATACAAATTAAAATTTTTAATAATACCACATATAAAATTGTAGTAAACTTGGATTATACAACATGACATTTGTAAAAATTATTTAATAATAATAATAATATCACGTCATAATATTTTGCCAATAAATAATGTATCAACCAATACTATTTTACTTAATTTATCATTTTTGGTTGGAATTGGGTATAATGTGCGTGATTGGTTGATATATTAAAAGTCATGATTTTAAATATTAAATCAACATTTTTTTTAGGAAAAAGAAAAACTATACCTATGCATGCATGCGTGGTGTCCGGTTGGGTACGAACATGTGATAGAAGATCTTAATAAAATATTTTGTGGCCCGAGTTCTCGTTGTAGTCGAGCAAAAACATCTTAATCCTTGCTTCCTTTTTTCCATTTACCTATTCCTCGCCGTTGGGACGCGATTATCATCAATGGTAATTAAAAAAATTCAAAACTTAAAAATCAATGCACGATATTAAATATAATTATTAATTAATTTAATAATTAAAATAATCTAATTATATTATTTTTTAGCAAAAATATAATTCTGTTATATAAATTTGTATAATTAAATTTATAAATTTAATATTGATAATAAATATGATCAAGAAAAACATAATTAATAGTAAATCTATTGCAATGGTGTCGAATTTTTATTTCCTTTTCTTTGAAAAAAACTACATACAAAGACAAATCTCAATAACATACTGCAAATAATTTTATTGAAAAATCACAATATTTTCAAAACAAACAAAAAAAAAGTAATTGATCTATTTAATTATTAAAGGGAGTAATTATCCATTTTTTATTCATATAAGATTATACAAGGGAGAATAATTTTTAAAATTTTCACTTGTATATATGGATATTTATGTAAAATTGGCTAGTTATTAATACATTTTAAAAAAATTTTATTTAAATATTTAAATTTGAAAGTCCCGAACATTAGCAAGATTTGGAATTTATAAATTTTTTTAAATATATAAAAAAATTATAATTTATAAATTTTTATACTACCATAAGAGATTTTATCTGTCAAAACAACCAATTAGCATCCATTGCAAGATTTAAATTTTAGGCCTCTTTTACGATCATAAAAAAATTTAGATACAATTTAACAATAATTTTATTTAAAATAAATTTTTGTATTATATTGAAAGCAATAGATTCAGGTGTATAAGGAATAAATATATTTATTAAATTTTAATGGCTTTTTTAGATAATAAAAATTAAATATATTAGATAAATATATCGATTTTTTTATAGATAATTTTTTATGATGCTTTTATTTTAAATATTATTTTTAAACAAAAATAATATTTTTTTTACTGATATCTAATAATTTTTTGAAGACTTGGTTTGCCATCGAAGTTGTAAAACTTTCAACAGTAATTGTATATGTAAAATAATATTATATATTTTATTATATATAAACTTAAGAAGAGGGATTAAATTGATTCGATAATATTATATATAATTTATTTTTTTATTTTTTGTATAATGAGTGAATTCAGTTGAAAAATTATCTTTGGCAGTAAATTTTTTCTACACTGCAACCCAAATGCAGCCTTGGATAATTTTTGTTCTCCTGTTATATTTAAATTGTGATTTCACTGCCAAGGAAAGGAAGAAGGAAATCAAAACAATTGGGAATGGTATTCCTGCGGGCAAACTGCAAATCCCCGGCCGCAGGTAAAGACAGAGATTCGAAGTGGGGCCCAACATTTTGTGACTCTTACACGTCAATGTCCCATCAATTTTCAGACGAGAATCTCACAATACGTGGGGGCCAATCACAGCAGTACAATTATAATCGATAGCAGATTCTAACTAAATGCCCGTGACAAAAATACGGCGAGAGGGTTGTCTTATAGCTGCCAATTTACCGTGGCCGGTTAGGTTTTAAGTTAACTTGTGCTCAGAACCGGCGGGAGTATTTATTAAATGGACCGATCCTTGTGTCGGGAACAAACGTTTGCGATTAAATCAAGAACTCTAGACGACAAATCAGGCCGTTCATTCTTGTAGTTTATGGTTTTCACTCTCTGTTTTTTTCACTGCCATAGCCCACAGGAGCAGAGTGTGTTTATGGTCAACATCATCGTTATAAAAGTACACCGAATATAAAATTTTTAAAAATACAGAAGGTCCCACTTAATAATGCAATGGCCTCATCTCATCCCGACCTAATTCAGCATAATTAAACACTTCAGCTTCAGAGTAATCAGCATAAACACTGAAATCTTTCTCACCATCCGCGCCCATTTTAAACAATGCGATAACCCTGACTAAATCACTAGAAAAGAGAGTTTACTTCAATCTTTTCCTAAATCCCAGTAAGCCGAACATTAACTGTCGAAAATTTTACCTTCAATTTTTCGATCTCAACTATTATTTAACAGTTGATCTGACCTAATTTTACTCTCTCATATTTTAATCGTCACTTTAATTATTAAAATAATTTAATTTTTTTTATTTTAAAAATAAAAATTTTCAATGAAATAAATAAATATATTTTTTAAAAAATAATTCAAACGTCCCATCATATTAAAAAGCATCATATTATGTAAGTTATAGGTACTTATTACGATCCCAAACCTGACATAAAAAAAAAGATAAAAAGACTTGTTAAATGATTATACCTAATTCTGTTTAATCAGACTCTCATTTTTCGATATTCACACGTGTAAAGACCTTATAAATAATAAAATTGTTACGTAAAAAAGAATTGGATTGTTTTGGACCATTTTTGATTGGGAGAAAAAAAGAGAAAGTTTTGCTAACAAAGGTCAGCCATCTCTCATAAATATTTTCGAACCTAGCATTCCGAGTCGATAAATACTCAAACACTCATAATCTATCTTTCTTTGTAACTTATCTTAGATAATCCACTGACTTGAATATTGGAGTTTATTTGCAGATAATCCGATTTTACTACGAACTTATTTTTCTTTAATTTTAGGTAGTCCCCTAAGAGTCCCTGTTAGAAGCTAAGCATCATTTTATAGACCTTTACATCAACTGCAATAGTAAAATTTATGTGATGCGATAAATTTTTCGTCTATAAAAAATTTAGGCAGTAATAATTGGTGCCATCTGTGGGGAACGAACTAAAAACCTGAATAAGAGACTTGAAAAGTATTTGGTGCGAACATAGTAAGAAATACTCGCAGTTGTCTCTCTAAGAAAGTGTAGAAAGAAAAAGCTGGGGGTCCTCTAAATACTGGTGAAAAGAGGACCATTACAAAATCGTCTGATGAGAACGAAGTATAGGATCATCATGCTGATAGTTCAGTCAGTCGAGCAACTATTAGAACTGAAGAGTGTGAGTCCTGACAAATGAAAGAGGAGTCAACGAAGCATAGAAGTGCAAAAAAGACTGATAACCGAAAGATTCTTGAATTGAAACACAAAAACCAACAGCTAGAAAAGAAAACTACAAGGCTAAGAGCACTAGTTCGGTGGCAAAAATATAAAAAGAGGCACCAAATTATACCAAAAGTCTCAGAAGTAAGGACCGACTATCCTCAAAAGGAAAGGGGCTAAAAAGCTTAGTACTCAACAAGGGGAACTGCTACCAAAAATACTTGTTTCACCAGTTTGCAAGAAAGAAAGGGTAAGGCTAATGCCCATGACAGAACGAGAATGTATGGTGGCAACGAACCAATGATATCTGCTACTTTATACAGCCCTAAAATAGACCCAAGAATTACTATTAAATCAAGGCATACTATAGTGGACTTACGTTCACAACTCGATGAGATCAGGTCACAAGATTACAATGCTCATTCTGCCGACCAATAGTTAATACAAATTTATGTCTGAAAGATACTAGAAAAAATTGAGATCAGAAAAACAAAGGCAAATTTACTAAGAAACGTGGACGAAAAATGCAAGGTGGAGAAATGCAGTGATTCCTTTTTTACTAAAAATAAACTGGAATTGACCATTTTTAGAAAATTTAAGATGCCACAGATCACACCATATGCAAAAAAGACAGATCCCATTCTGCATCTGGACACTTTTAGAAAAGTAATACAAATTCAAAGGCTAAACGAGCCTCAGATGTGTCGATTATTTTTGTTGATGTTGAAAGAACAAACCAGAGTGTAGTTCAGAAGCTTCTCAAAAGGTACTATTAAAAGTTTTCGATAATTAGATCAAATCGTTGTAGAAAAGTTTTGAGGAATCGTTGAAATCATACATAGCAAAAGTGCCCTCCTCCTGTTACGACAGGGTCCCATTGAGAACCTCTGGAGTTTTGTGTCAAGATATCACGAGGAGATAATATAATTGACGGTTTTTTATCACCCATTCATGTTGAAAGAATTGAGGAGACGACTTCGAGTAGAGAGGAGATGGTATACTATTAACAAGTGATCAGTTACCACATATGAGGCCATTCGAAAAAAGCTGTTTGACGAAATAGATATAGAGAACCAGGTATTTCTGAGAAAGTAAGAGGAAAAGGTGAATTATCCCGAGCGAAATGATAAGAAACCTTTCTTGAAGAGAGATTTAAGGAAACATGAGCATACTGGCTGGAAGGATAGGGGCGATAGGTACTCTCAACAGTCCCGACAAAAAGATATAGTAAAAAAGTCGGTTCTAAATAGAGAGCGATATCAAGTGGCTCATGTGAGTAAAAGGAGTTTCATTTAGTTGAATGTTCCCTTTTGCAAGCTCTGCGTTATGCCAAAGACAACGGGCTATACGTGGCAGAGTTGACCCCGATCAAGACTAGGAAGACCAATACTTCTAAAAGATAATTTTGCGATTATCACGAATATTACGGGCATAACACCAATAATTATTTTCATTTAAAGAAATAGATTAATTTTTTAGCAAAAAATAAATACCTTGATCAACTGCTAGCTGACTCCAAAGTCAGGGAGCCCCATCAAGCCAAGAAGCACTGGACTATGGTGATATTAAGTGGACCCACCCTAGTAGGAAATTTAAAGCAGTCTAGAAAAAATTATTCTAGATACTTACTATCGAATCCTAATAACAATTTTCACATCATGAATGTTTGAGAGGTAAAGAAGTCAAGGGTCGTATTGATGCCAATAATGTTTACTGATACAGATAAGGTAGGAGTGTCTTACCCTCATAAAAATGCCTTAATAGTTACAATGGGGGTAGGCAGAAAAGAAGTCAACCAAATTCTTATCAATATAAAAAGTTATGCTGATATTATTTTCAAGAAACCTTGGATATGTTGGGCATCGAGAATGTGAGTATGAGGGATTCAAAATTTACCTTACATAATTTTAGAAAATCCTGTGTTATACCTCTGGTTATGGTATCCCTGCCAGTAACCAATGGGAATAAGCTCCACCAAAAAACTACCATGATTAAATTTCGAGTAGTAGATTTGTCGATGCCATATTTTATCATACTGAATCGATTATTTTTTTGAGCTACCAAGACAGTGAAAAGTATCTATTATTTAAAACTAAAGTTCTAGATCGATAATGAAGTTGGCATAGTAAAAAAAGCTAGAAGAAAACACGATCATATTTTGCACCTTCCTCCAGGCCCATTTATTATATTTAAAAAAAAAAAACTGGGATCAACAAAATAAAAATGCCGAGAACAATAGTTTGGGGCAAGCGAAAACAAGTCGACAGGAGAATGACAGAGCCCTATTTGATGACAATCCCGTTATTAAATCTGTGAAAAAATTGAGGAAAATAACTGCAGATAATTTTGACCCTCGTAAGATCATCTGAATTAGCGCCCATCTCAACTGTGATAAGACCCGAACGATGGAAGAGTTCTTGCATCAGATAAAGATGTATTCTCATGGAGCCACGATGACATGCCCGAAATAACCCCAAAAATCATCACACATAAGCTGGCAATACGGCCATTAACAAAACCTATAAAGCAAAAAAGAAGAGTGTTTAATCAAGAAAGGAGGCAAGTCATTGATGAAGAGGTCAACAAACTCCTGAAGACCGGGTTTATTAGAGAAGTCCATTATCTTGATTGGGTTACTAATATGATCATGGTGAGAAAGGAGAGTGAAAAGTGGAGAATGTTTATCGATTTTACCGACTTGAACAAAGTATGCCTGAAAGATAGCTTTTCTTTGCCTCGAATTAATTAGCTGATGGACGCCACGGTCGGGCATCAGCTCTTAAGTTTTATGGATGCTTTCTCTGGGTATAACCAAGTAGTCATGCATCCTCCTGATGAGAAAAAGACTCTATTTGTCACTGATCAAGGATTATATTGTTATCAAGTAATGCCGTTCGATTTAAAAAATACTGGGGATACTTTCTAACGCTTAATTAATCGGATATTCAAGCCTCTTATGGGTTCGATCATGAAAGTTTATGTAGATGACATGATAACTAAGTCGGAAGAAAGGCATGATCACATTAGGCATCTGAAACAGACTTTTGTTCTCTTAAAAAAATACAACTTGAAGCTAAACTCGACAAAATACGCCTTCGGAGTCAGCTCAAAAAAATTCTTGGGGTTCATTATTAGTGAGCGCAATATAAAAGTAAATTCTCAAAAGGTAAAGGCGATTCTAAAGTTAAAGTCACCCTCTATAATAAAAAAAATACAGAATTTAGCAAAAAAAGTCGCTACACTTCACCGATTCATCTACAAAGCGACAGACAAATACTTTAAGTTTTTTGAATTCATCAAGAAGGAAAAAATAGCAGAGTGGATGCCAGAATGTAATACCAACTTTTAAGAATTAAAATAGTATCTTACCATAATTTTCGTATTGACGAGCCTGAAGTCTGGGAATATTTTTTATCTATATCTGGGCATTATTGACCATGACATCAGCACCGTCCTAATAAAAGAGGGCGAAAATAAGGTACAAAAACTAATCTATTATATGAGTAAATCATTTTCTGATGCAGAGATCAGGTATTCGGAGTCGAAAAAAGCTAGCGCTAGCCTTGGTAATCGCAGTAAAAAAGATTTGTCCATATTTCTAGGCCCACTAGATTGTCGTTCTTATTAACCATCTTCTAAGATAAATTTTGCACCGACCTGAACTTTCAAGAAGGCTAGTAAAGTAGTGCATTGAACTAAATAAATTCGACATAAAGTTCAAATTACGCAGGGTTATCAAAGAACAGGTGCTGGCTGATTTTATCATCGAACACATTGTTTCAGAGTCTTTGCTAATCTGAAGACCTCACGATATAGGTGATGAAGAGTTTCGATTGCTCGAGCTGACTCGACCTTGAAAAATCTTTATTGATGGGGCCTTTAATGCTCAAGGTTTTGGAGCAGAGATTATCCTCGAAAGTCCTAAGGACAATAAAATTATGGTCGCACTCCGATTTGAGTTTTTTATTATCAACAATGAAGCTGAGTATGAAGCCTTACTAGTTGACTTACGAATAACTCTTCTACTTGGTGCTGACAATGTTGAAGTAAAGAAAAATTTGCAACTTGTGATGCAGCAAATAAACGATCAATTCTGAGCAATTTAAGCAAATATGCAGCACTACCTTACATTGGCTAATAAATAAATAAAAAGGTTTCGCCAATTTAAGGCAGAATAAATCTTCAGGATAGAAAATAATCGAGCTGATGTCCTATTTAAACTAGCATTCACATTCCATGAGAAGGCTCTCAGACTTATATCAATAGCCGTATTAACCAAAAAGAGTATAGATGAGAATGTCTGCTCGAGGCAACTACTCACTGTGTTAAAAGATGCTTTCTGGATGACTCCCTTGAAGCTATACATATAAAAAAGAAAGCTACCAAAGAATGAGAAATAAGCTCATAAGATTAAGAATCAGGCAATTCGGTATATTATAATAGATAACGTGCTTTATTGACGTGACTATGGTTCACCGTACTTGAGATGTCTGGAAAAGATGATACGAACTTAGTATTGCAAGAAGTTAATGACGGTTTTTGTGGTGATCACAGAGATGGGCGAGCCTTGGCTCATAAATTTTGAGACAAGGATATTATTGGCCCATACTCCTTAAAGACACAGCCAGGGCTAGACACTGGATTCTTCTTTAATGTGTTATGTAAGCAGTTTCGAAAATACTTAGGGGCTTTCCAAAATACTTCTGTCACAGCACATATAGGTCGGTTAAGATCTTTCAACTATTAGGGACGAGTTGATATAGAGGAATTTAAAAATGTGTGAGCAAGTTAGCGAAGAATGGTTAGAATGGTAGCTTCACCCCTAACAATAGTAGCTCTTTATTAAATGCAATTATGTTGGAAGGGGGACGGCTCGATATTTCTCCTCTTCTTGGAGCCCTTATAGTTGCTAGGTTGTCTACTTGAAATGCCTCCCGATATACGTTAAGGTCATGTATGGTTATGATGTAAGAGAATCAATTAGCCTCGAACTCAATCCTTATTCTTTGTACTAAGACTGAATCGGTGGTAAACCTCTCATTGCTCGAGTTCAGGAGCAAACCTAGTGTCAGGTCTGTCTTAATAGTTTTTCGAGGCGACGAACCTAATATCCCAACTTGATGGCTTTCGCTACTGGTGCTCATCTCCTACAAGCAAATAATAGGACGTCAAGATGGAAAGTCCACTAAGAATCACATCTTCTAAGGCCAATGAAGAGTGAGAGGCTTGCGAGCATTTTCTCACTTCGCCTGCCCTTACCGCCTCAACAACATGCCGACTATCGAGAACCTCGACCATGAACTCCGCTCTTAGGTGACTGGTTTATAATTTCCTCTACGAGTCAGAAACCTTCCACAACATCACCACAAGCAAAATATAATAAAAAAGATAAAATAGTAACATCTTACCAATTAAACAGATAACGAAGCGAGGATGATGGTTCGCTATTGAACAAATGCAAATGATGCAGAAGCATGGGTTCAGGAAAGTCGTGAGTAAAAGCTTGAATTTGTCAAAGATGCAAATAGAAAAAAAAAGGCAAACAAAGAATATTTATAGTTATCCGAACAATACTTAAGCGATACGACGCACTCAAAGGGTTGAGTTATGGATGGTTAAAAATGTGCCACCTCTTGTAACATCAATAGGGTGCTTTTGAGTGCCGCATTTGTTTGAAAGTAACTACCAATTTACTTACATGTGGTTGCGTTACGCGTCACAAGGAAGCATCGTATTTAAGTCAGGCCTTTTCAAGAAATAGGAGGTCGAAGTCGAAGCATCCACATTTAATAAAGATCGTTTGCTGTTAGAAGCACGATAACATTCGGATCAAAATTCTAAATCGTCTCAGCAAAAGCAAAATCATTCAAATTTCTACTCTCGCTTCGTGACAGCAGAAACTTGGGGGCTTATGTTGATGATTTTATCAATTTAAAATTTTTTACCTTGACTATTGTTTAGCAGACGACCTAACCCGACTCGAGTCACCTCGACATCTCGACCGTCACTTGATTACCGAGGCAACCGAATTTTGTATTTCAAAAACGGGAGTTTTTGATGAGATAGACAAGTATATTTCTTAAGAAATAGCTTGTGCATCCTATCACGTTAAGGGATATCATGCCCTGCAAGTTCTAGACACTCATTGTAACCCTAAACCTGACAGAAAAGAAGGGTGAAAAGACCTACCAGATGACCTTATCTAATCCTGTCTAATTAGGCTCCCATTCTTCGATGTTCGTAGGTGTAAAGACCTTATAAATGGTAAAATTATTACGTGGAAAAGGATTGGATTCTTTTGGACCATTTTCGATTAGGTTAGAAAAAAAGAGAGTTCTGTTACCAAAAGTCAACCCTCCTCCATAAATATTTCTCAAACCCAGCATTCTAGGTTGATAAATACTCAAACACTCATAATCTATCTCTCTTTTTAACTTGTCCTTAGATAATCTACTGACTTGAGTGTCAGAGTTTATTCGTCGGTAATCCGACTTCACTCTTAACTCGTTTTTCTTTGATTTCAAGTAGTCTTCTAAAAGTTCCTATTAGAAGCTAAGTACCGTTCTATACGACTTCTACATCGATCGTAACAGTAAAATTTATGTGTTGCGTTAAATTTTTCATTTATAAAAAATTTAGGCATCAACATTAACTATAACACGGTGTGTAGATTATATTTTAATTTCACATAAATTATTCACCTTAGCAACTGAGTTCTCCAAACTAAATTTATCTGATTAAACTTTACCAACGTCATATTCCATCTTCAATACATTCATGCATGTTGGAAACCTATAACTAAAAGTGATCAAAAATAGAAAAATTGACAACAAAATAATTCAATGGATGCAGATTACAAAAGTATAAACAACAGAACATTGAGAACATACAAATCATCAACAAACATATAAACCACATAAAACAAACTAAGCATAAAATAAATATATCCCGATTTCAATAATGGATTGTTGTTAATAGAGGAAGTAGTGAGTGATTAATTTTACATTTTTGTTATCGAAGTGAAATTTTTTTATTCTTAAAAGGAGGTAAATGATAATAACTCAATATTAAAATCATAAATTTAAAATAAATATAATTTGAAAATGATAGAAAATTACGTTACTTGCTATGAATATTATATTTATATCATAAAGATGATATTTTTGTGATAAAATTTGTTAAATTTAGTTCATACATAAAAGTTTATTTGTTAAATTTTGAAGAAGTGAAAATCAAAAGTTTAGCATTAGGCTGATATTTATTTTTAATAAAAGTTATCATCATCATCTTATTAATACTTTTTTATATTTACGAGTAAGGGAGAGTATTTGTAATTTGAATTCATTTAAATTAAAATTTTATCTTGATTTACACATTATAAATTATATTTAAAATAATTTAATTTAATCTGATAATATATTACAAATCGATATTATTCAAACTGTCATTTACTATTTGAGTTAATTTAAATTCACAATTTAAGTATCATAAATGTGCGAGAGAAAAAAAAAAGAAGAAAATTTTAGTGTATTTTTAATTGTTTACGGTAAAAATGAAATTGACATATGCATATAAAAATAATAAATACAAATAATTAGAGTTTAGAAACAAATGTCAAAGCACCTAATATAAAATTTTAAGTCCAAACATTATTACCACATGTTATTATTTTTAATGTGAAATATTTTAAATAACTTATAATATTTTTAAATAATTAAAAGTGGCTCGACTTGATAGATTCACAGTAAATTGATGGTTTGAAATTAATTTAATTTAAAATTTTAATTACAAATAGTAAATTAAAAAATATCAATCCATAAATTGATTCAAATCTCTAATTAGAGCCATTTGGATTGAATCAACTTAAATCTACTCATCCTTATTAATTATTACAATTTTGAATGACACATAAATATTACTTTTATCAATTTTATATGTAATGCACAGGAATATGCAAAATCTAAAAGAATAATTGATTACTTCACTTATTTTTGCAACTTGAAAATTAAGAAGGCTAACATTATGTTATAAATATTGAGAAGAAGTCAAATGGAGACACATGTCTTTAATATTTTATAAAAAATAGGTGATTGAATAATTAACTTTTTAATGATAAATAGTTAAGTGGAAGGTGCCTATACAACCACCTTTTAGGTGAAATATTGGAGAAGTTATGTACGTCATGATATAGATGGTCGCTAAGAGGTTTGCCTGAAGAGAGATACCTAGATAACTACATGACTCAAGTAAGTCACAGATAATTATTAAGTAGAATGTCTTAAGGAGGTAATTTGGAAAGTCACGCAACTCAAAAGAATTTTTGATGTGGATGAGTGCAGGGTGTAGGGAGTGAAGGATTTGGCTGAACAAATTGACTAATTCATTTAGCCGAATTGAATTCAAAAACGAGGCAAAAAGTTTGAATTAATTTGTTCGAACGAACTTGGAAGGAAAAATTTTTAGAGAGCTTTGTTTTGTTCAGTCAAACAAATTAGGATATTTATTAGAATGAATTCATGTACCAAAATTTTTCAAAAAGTGGCTAAAACTTTGGTTAAACAAATTCTTTGATTCATTCAACTTAATCGCATAAAATTTGACAGTTTTACACTTCTTTAGTTATTTTTTTTGTATATTTATTTTGGATTTCATTGTAATTACTTAAAACCTTAAATGTGTCTATAAATAGAGGGCCTAAATATTCATTATTCAACTTTTAATAACAATTTACATAATCTTAAAATTTCATTCTAGGGTTTCTAGAATCTTTGGGCCTACACAATTCCTTTTTATCCGCGGTGAATTTCAGGATTAATGGAGACCCAATCCCGTGTTGAACTCATTAAATATACTACAAGTTGAGTCAATTTAGTATCAGAGCAGGAACGTATAGTCCTAATACATGTCAAATGAAGTTGAAGGTAACTGTTTTGATATCAGAGAACAAAGAACACAAGCACTAGTAAGGTTAGAATAGAGGTTCAAGAGGTTTATTGTTGTAATCAAAGATAAATTTGTAACCACTAATGAAACTCTTGATCTTATTCAAGAGGGCCTAAACACTCTGTAAATTGGCGCAAATACGAAAGTTAAAGTCACATATAATGGTAACCAAGAGTTTTTCGACGATCGTCCTGTTAAGAGACATAACCCTATTGATTATAAGTTACCGACCTATGATGTTGATTTAAAAGATAAAGATGGAAGATATGCCC
>JAWDEX010000009.1:10079063-10140550 GCA_035221805.1 Trichilia hirta
ATATATATATATTTGTATTGATGAATATTAAGATGAATTTTCTTGTGAATGGCATGATAATTAATTGAGATGCATATTAGAGTAGGCAGTTCACCCCTTACCATAAATTTTTCAGGAGATTAAAGAGCACATTGTAATATTTTATTATTACGGACTTTTGAGAATAGCATTGCATAAATAGGTGGGCCAGTGTGCAAGAAGTCGTAGTTTTTCCCTTGGTTTGTACATCATGTTATGAATTTTGTATTTTGATATATTGTATTTAAGTACTTGAATGTACTTATAGGAGAATGTATATGATATTGTAAAATACACTGACTGTATAATTTAATATACTATAGTTTTGTGATATCTTATGTATAACACATTTCATGTACTTTAAAAGTTGAGCATCTGACAAAAGAAAAAAATTTTCAAGCGTGTTGTAAATAATAAAATTTATAAGTGACACAAGTTAAATAAAGTAATGAAGGTGTGACACTTACAACTTTGCCACCTGTAGGCTTTTTTTTTTCATATTTTTAGACCTGACAGGTTAAATCGATCTGATCCTGTTAATTTAGTCCGTTGAATCAATTTTTTGGACCCAATTTTTTTCAAATCCATACAATTCGGGTCCACAATTTTTTAAGCTTTAATTAGGCCCATTTTTTTTTATAAATTCGTAATTAGACCGAACCCTATACTATTCATACAGATCGATTCGAGTCTAGTTTTTATTGAATTGGGTTGGGCTAGATCACGAGTTGACCCAGCTCGTTAACCACCCGTAGGTTTGGTGCTAGGAATCTTTATAGAAAATGGTTGTGCATTAACAATTAGCGTAGTTTATGAGGAGTGGGTAAAAAGCTATTTTTTTCAGTCAAATCGAGAGAGGCCGTGATGGCAGTGAAGAAAAGCTCATCATTCTCTTGAATATCTGGCCATTTGCACAGTGAGAACTTGGTGTTCAGAAAAAATATATATATAGATTGGCTATACCTTCGAGATTTGATCCTAACTCAAAAAGTGCAAATCTTGATCCTCCAAAATGTGCACAAATTTAACTCAAAAAGGGAAGATTAGGAAATCATTTGAGAAAAGCATTATCCTAATCATTCAAAAAAAAGTACAAATTCAACTTAAATAAAAAAGATCAGCAAGTCATCCGAAACGAGCACAAATTAGCTCAAAAAAAAGTTAAATAGTTACAATACTATCAAAAATAAAAAAAAGTAGTCCCAAATATTTATCAAACTTAAAAATAAGTTCAATAAATGTAAAATCCTAAAATTATTATGATAATTGTAGCATTAAGTCTATGCAAAGTCCATTACCCTATGCAAAGTCAATGTCCCTTGTGCGAAGCCATTCAGCTATGATAATATTGGATCAAAAGATATTGCCAAACAAGAGCCGTCATTCAACTCTGATGAGGTCGAATTAAAAAATTCCACCAAACAAAAGTCTTATATTATCATAAGAAGATTGGACTCTCCTGTTCGATCAAAAAAGACGTCACATTATTAGAAAAAGATTGGTCTCTCCTGTTCAACCCAAAAAAATTACTTAAACTCTAAAAGAAGAAAATTAAAAGTCTTAATTAAACTAGAGTTCATTTATCTCGAATGAAAAAAGATTAAAAATATAATTTTTAATTATTATATTAACAAATTTTATAGACAAAATGCTTCAAATTATGCCGAGGAGCCGCCCTCATCTTGAATTTTAGATTCTACTAAAATTATATTTTACTGAAAATTAAGGAACTTTATTTTTAAAAAATGGTAAAATCATATACCCTCACATGAGTAACACGTGGCAGTCTTTATGACATCTCACACGGACTTACGTCCTGAAATAACTCCTAAAAAATAGAAAAAATTTCAAAGATTACGCGAAGCATTAATTATCTATGACAGGGAGATCTTTATATAGAAAGCAGGTAATTGCAAGAAAATGGGTATACCTTCTACTCCTTTCTATTTTTTCTCTATATTTTCTTCGTACCTTCTCCAAGTATAGAAATCGTTACTTTTATACTATTATTTTATTGTCTCACAATCAATACTTTCTCCAAGTATAGAAATCGTTACTTCTATATTATTATTTTATTGTCTCACAATCTATGCTCAAGCAAAACCACCGTACTAAGTTAGTAAGCATCGAACAATTTTCATAAGAAAATTGACTTTTACCCAAAGATCTCTTTTTTAGTAATTACAGCACACAGATCAAGAGTCCATGAAAGTAAAGAATAGAAAGTAGAAAATTCGGGTTTGGTGCAGGAAATTATAAACAGGAGACTTTTATGCATCAACAGATGCAATTAGGAAATGCATAGAATCACAATTAAGTGTTGTCACCGTTTCAACCACTGTGATGGTGAACTAAATGCAGCAACAAGCATAAAAATGCCATCGGGACTTAAAACATCCAGCAACGAGACAAAACCTTAGAAACATGTAAGGAGTATCTCAGATGATTTGATGTTATAATGCAAAGTTAAATGACAGATGGAAATATCAAGAAAACACAGGAAGTTGCAACAAGCCACGTTTTGATATCCTTTTATTTCAGCTAATAACAAGTTTTGTTCCTGTAAACTGTCAATAATCTTTTCGCTGGATCTGCACGCATTTGTTTTTCTTCCTTCAATTTCCTGCAATCAAAGAAGGACCCACCTACTCCATCCAATGAGGATCCGGTCAGGATCCGATTTTATGGAACCCGTATTTGACTCGAATCGGATCCGCATTATATAAAATGCCTACGTACTTTACGGCCTTCCTTATACCGTGCCCTGATATCTCGACCCTTAGCGATCTCTCTGTTTCTCTCTCGACCTTTTACTTTCTCCCTCACAAGTCTAGACCTTCAACTGTACGGCCTTCACCACCATTTCCCGGAGGTGGAGCCTGAGCCGAGTAGCCTTCTTCCCTCTCTCTCTCGACCTTTTCTTCTCTTTCACCTTCTCTCTACCTTCATCTCAACGCCGAAACCGATTGATTCACCGCCACTTCTCGGCCCCGTCCTTTTTGGCGGCCTTTCTCTACCACTCGTTCCGTATTACGAAATACCGAGGAACTGAACACAATAGCAGTGACAAGTCAAATTCTCTCTCGTTTTTGTACCCTTGGATCGCGATTCGTCAACACCGCTCGGCGATTTTCCGCCACTGCTCAAAATTTTGAAGGCATGAATTCAAACATTCATATGATTTTTTATTATTTTGTAATTGGGTGGTTTTTTTTTCTGAAATTTTGAAATTGGGTTGCGAAGTTTTTGAAATAATCTGCTGAGAGTCTACGGATTAAGAGTAATGGGGTTTTCACTGTGTTGAAGTTGTATTGCTTCTCAGTCGAGAGTTTACGGATTAGGAGTAATGGATTTTACTGTTTTGAAGTTGTATTACCTGTAGTCATGGTGTTGTAGTAGATATGGAGAGATTGAAGTGTTCAAAGCAAATGAAAATCAGAATGTTTTATATATATATATATATATATCCGCACCGCATCTGCACTGTCCAAAAACCGAATCCAGGATCCGATAGCAAACAAGTTACAAGAGAAATCCATTATGAAATAAAAATATAATGGCAGTTAGCTTTACCTATTTAAGGTAAAACGTGCTTTTTTCTTAAAAAAAAAAAAATTATGGTGTCCATCTCGAATCTGAAAATCATGAACCGATTTCTCTTCTTCCAATTTTTGTATTGAAACTGAAAATCTTCTTGAAATTTGTCTGTAAAAATTCAGTATCGTTTAGTTCATTCAACTAATCTTCGTGATTCAAGTCTCTGGGTAAATATCATTCAGCTCGTTCAATTCGTCTTTGGAATTTCAATTCGTTGGATTCATGTTTCATCTAGAGTTCAATTCGATCAATTAGTGTTTGATCTAGAGTTCAATTAGTTCAATTCATATTTGCTAAGATAATTTTCGTTGAATTCTTGTTTCGTTGATAGATGATTGTTTGCATCTTTCAGGATACAGGAATACATCCCGGAGCTGTACTCTTGATCTCTGATGCTAACGACTTCCGTAGCAGCCATCTGAAGGAGGAAATTGTTTCCTTTAGTTCATGTGAGGAAATTTTGTTTGGGTTTGCATCGTTCGGACTTCGAAGGTACTATTACTAATTCTCTATTAATTAGGTTTATCTTTAACAAACTTCATACAAGTTTGTACAATGGGTGATATTAAAAAAATTCTCCAAGGAAAGAAAAGAGTTCTCTGTGCGGCTCCTGGAGAAATTATTCTCATCTATTTTGTTTGAATTTGGTGATTTAGGGTTTGGATCGGTTCAGTTTCTTGTCTATATTGATTTGGATTGCTTTGGTTTCTGTTTGTAGTCAAACCAATATAAATCAAATTTTTCCTACTCTTAGAAGCGGGAGAAATGGAAAATAAGACAGAAGGAAACATGAAGGAGATAAAAGAAATTCTGAGCAAAAATAGGATTGAAGATGTCAATTGGCTTAGTTCCCTCTCCGAATCTGAGCTTGTAAGTTTCTGATGGAGTTCTTTTTTCTATTATTTTTCAATTTGTTAACCTATTGGTTATTAATTTCAATTCGAAATTATATTTTTTGCACAGGACATGATTGTTAGCTTAAAAATGTTAGTTTTCCAACGGGCAAAAATAATTGGGAATGAAAAGCTTGCTGAGAAGTTTGATTTGAAGACACTTCGAGCCCTAGGTATGTTTTCCTTGTGTGGAATAGTGTAATTTATCTGTCTGCATAAATTATTTATTGTTATGATTATGTGAGATGATATGAATTGATTTTCTAACAATAATTTCTTTTGTGCGGTTGATTATGTATATTGAACTTACTCTTCATTGGAATTTCTATACCAAGGTCTAATGGTAGAATCCACTAGATGTTAGCTTAAGTCATATGATTTGTGTATATAGGACTGAAGGGAATGCAAAATTAGTGCACAAATAGTAAATTAACAGGGTTGAAATAAAAACATAGGTATTACAAAAATCTAATGCATTGATGAATTTGGAATGGAAAAGGAAAAAGAAAGCAAATGGTTATGAGTGGAATTAGAAAATCAGGATCACTAACGTTCAAACTCTCTGTTTTCAGCTTCATGATTGGAGGCTTCACCTTTGCTTAAAGTTAACTGTTGTTAATGCTTTTGGGTAATTCATGCATGTAAAGAGGATTTTGTTTATTGGTTTTACAGAAAGAACTATCATATATAAATTAGTGCACAAATAGTAAAGTAATCACCTATGAGTGATTAATTGAGAATCAATCATACTTGAAATAGTAATTTATTATCATATATATAATAGATGTCCTCGAATCCTAGAATGATTCGTTTGAAGGCAAATATTACTAAAATTGGAAGATTGTTTTGTCTGTGTAAATATAATCTTTTAGTCAATCAAAACATTTTATGCAAAATGTCTTCTACGTGATACAGATATAGCTTAGGAGAGTTGATTGATTCTGGGGGAAACTAGTCATATTAGCTTATATGACGTGGACAAGGGTCGTAAATATCTCCAATGTGATATTACTCTGGGGGGGTTGGCGGGGTTACTGAATGCTAACACACCAATATGAATGTGAGCTTGCTGCATTTGATGCAATTGGATCTCATATTCCAAACCGATTTTGTTGATGGTTGAATTTGATTTTGTACTTGATAATTTTCTGCTTATCAGTTCCTTTCTGGATTTCATTCAGGTTTCATTTTGATGGAATTCCTTAAGGGGAAGGTTAAGGATTTGTCACTTTCTTCGATCTCAGTTGAGCCTGCAGCATTTTAGATGGTTGCAATTTGCTGAAGTGTAATCGTGAAAATATCATGAGCATGGAAGAGCTGAGGACATATATTGACAATAGTTCGAACTGTGGACGAAAAAGGTATATTGATCCCTTGAAGTTGCAAAACACTCTTGATCGTTCTCTCCTTTTGGATTGTGGTTATTAAAATATTTCTGATGCGATTTGAAAATAAAATAAATGGATAAATTTTAGATAAATTTTGCAGTAACCATTTATTGCCAAGATTTTTTCGTCGACTTTCAAAATTCTAAAGCTTTTTCGTTACAAAAAATGATTCTTTTTAAATATGCTAGGTAAGTGTTAGTGGTACTATTCAACTAATATTTTGTTTGTTTTCTTGTCTATAGGAAGTTTGAAGATGGCTCTTCCCGTCAGAAGAAGCAGCAGAAAAAGGTTGGGAAATCGGATCAAACTAAGTAAAACCTTGCCGGATTTTCTTCTTCTGCATTCCATTACTAACAAATGTTGGAATTTATGGAGATACCGGTGAAGAATTTTTACCAATTTTCAAAAATTTTAAATTTGAAACCCTTTTTTTTCTAGATAATTTGGAAATATATATATTAAGAATGCAACTCGTTCACTTTGGAATAGTATTTTTATTTTTTTAAATTTTCTTTTAAATAGTAAATAAAACAGCTCCTCAAAAATTTGATAAAATGTGTTAGAGGAATTTTTTTACATTTATAATGATATGTTTGATAGGCTTAAAACTTTTAATTTCTATAATAATATTTGTATATTCTTAACCGATATAATCATACCCTTTCAACTATTAAGATTAAATCTAATGTTAGGTAATAGGGATACAATATAAACCTTTTACTTTTTATAAAGAATTGGCGTTATATGATAATATCATTTGATAAAAATATAAATTTAATATAATTAATAAAAATAAATATCATTTCATTCAAAGGTTTTATCATGGGCATTATATTATTGTCGCAATCAAATTATTCCAAAAAATTTGTGTGAATGTCTTAATACATCTGCTCCGGACTGGACAGAAACAGGTAGATACAGTTTACTTGGACAAAAACAATTGTATCTAACAAAATTAGATAAAAATTCAGGCCCTAACATTTTTTAAGAAACCTAAAGACTTCAAGAGTAATATAATGGTACAAGAAAACATTCACAGTGAGCCTAAGACTAGCCTTATTTGCCTTCGTTCGGCCTGGGAATTTTCTTATACTCATAGTTGTTTATGTCCACTTTCTTTTGCAAGGCCTGTGAAATAGAGAAACAAACTGTCAGCTATAAGTTAATTTAGGGAAAGAGAGGATGCAAATGCACTTCGTTACATTCATTTGAGATCAGCACAGAAATTCAGATACCTTTAGCTCCTGCTCCAACGAGATCTTTTTCGGCTTATAAGCATCTACAGGTCCTGTTCTTGAGAGTGCTTTTCTAGTCTCAATAATCTCCCACTCCTGATCATCTTTCACCTTCGCAATATCCTTGCTGAACTACAAAGTTGTCCAAATTTTAGTCAAAGATGAAAACAAGCACAATAAAACAATATTTGTGCCACAATGGTCTTTAGGAATTGACAAATGGTATGATTGAATTGACTTCATGAGAGATGCCATCAAATTTTATTAAAGTACTGAAAAGAAAGAAAAGAACTAGCAATCTCATTTGCTTTGAAGTTTCAATGAAACAGCAGTGTATTTAAATCTTCTTTCTTGCTTCTCTGTATTAAATGCATACCCTAATGTTTAAACCACCAATAATGCTCACAAGCCAGCAGGATTTCAAGTCCTAGAAGTCTAACTCCCTCCGAAGGATACAGGCAACCTAAGCCAAGCAACCTCCTGCGGCAAGTCCGCTTGATCTTGATTCAAGCTCAACTTATATACAAAATAAGGTAGCAACAGCACATGATCAAGTTCCGATTAACTAGTTTCATTTTTTACAATTTATGTATTTGGCTTGCCTAGAAAATTATCTATCTTTATTATAAAATTTTGATGGATTTTAATTCTCACAAAAAATCAACTCCAGTTTAGTTCCAAGTTCTCTCAAAAGCGAAACTAAATCAAACCCATGCACAGTCCTAGCGTAACAAACTTATCTCCTGCAACCTCCTTTCAGTTCCAGACAGTTCCAATCTCCACTAGAGAAGTTGACAAATATTTCCAAGGCTATTTAAACCTAAATATGAAGAATGCATCTGTAGTACAAAAGCACTTTCTACAAAACCAGTACCAAACTCCCCCTATCATTTCCACTTAATAAACCCTAATCAACCAACCATCAACATTATCATAGTAAACCCTATTCTAACTAACCAAAATTATCAAATCCCTCAGAAATTTGCCTCAGTTATCATTTTAAGAGTTTCCAAAAGAAATATAAAAGAACTGAATGAGTTTTATCACGAACCTGCCTTGCAACAGATGACCAAGCCCAAGCGCACCTAATACCGTCAGGGAAATCATCGGAAGCCCGTATCTTATAAAAGGGTGTTTTCTACCCCACCTTTTGAACTGCGAAGATGAGCTCTCAATCTTCGCGGAATTTGCTACAACGTTGTTTGGTTTCTCAGACTGAGACATCGCTGTCTGTGTCACAACCGTTGTCATCTTCAAATTAACATTAAACTATCGCCGAGGTTTGCGATATCAGAATTTCAGTTTGTATAGGAAATGGGGAAGACGAATCGACGAGGGAATGGACCCAAATGATACCCAAATTCATGACACCAGGCCCAGAAAACATGGGCCTCGCCGCCCCGATTGATTATCGTTATTTGGGATAGTTTCCTAAACTTCTACAAAATACGCACAATAACACTCGAGTTTTGAAATTTAGTATTTAGTGTCCTAAAGTTTCGGAGCTAACCTCTACGTTATTATATTATCAGCTTTAACCGAGAACGGATATTTTTGTGACAGCGCGCAAGATGAGTATAGTAAATTGAAAAGAAATTTATTCAACTTTAATTATGCAAAACTGTGATTTGCAATAAGATAATTTGTAAAATGGGTTCTTGCAGGCTAGAGGTTTTGCAAGGCATTGGCTTACACATAATTGCAAGAGAATGTCGTTCTTACATTTTCCATGTATATGCACTTGATTAATAATGGAAAGCAGTCTCCATCCAACTTTTTTTGTGAGCATGAACATGGCTTTCATTATATAGGATAAGCTTCAAATGCAGAGCTAAGGGAAAGCAGACATTGATGACGCGAAAAGTCGATTCAGTACCACCAGGAAAAGAATAATGGTATCACAGTCTGATGCAAGAATAAACAATCTCCAAGAAAAATGTCTTAACGTAATTACATTAGACCATTAACTAAATCACAAACAAACAAATAAACTATCTATATTTTCAATAGTTAGCTTTGAAAGAGGAAACTGAACGAAAACTTTATTGTCTAAGAGTTGAAAACCCATCCCCTGAATTAGCATTGATGTGATTTTCTCTTCCATTCATGAGTGGTGCCGTTGATGACAGTGATTCTTCGGATTTGGAAGGTTTTGGTGCTTTTAGATCAGACTTTGATTTTAATCGAAAAAGGAACGTCTTTGAGAATATGCTCCAACTCCCTTTCGTCTTCACTACCTTCTCAATCTCCTGTTTCATGCTCCTGCACTCTTTCTCAAGGTCAGAAACACGTTCCCTCATGTCGCCTACTGCTACAATGGAATCTTGAGTGTTTCCTGCTTCAGCTTGACCATCATGTCTAGTGAGTGCAAGATTCCCACTTGCATTCTGTGAGCTGTCAAGATTGTCAGAGACAAAAAACCAACCAGCTACGGAGGTACGGAGCCTAAGTTGTTCGAAGAACAGAACTTGGACAATAACACGAAGTGGTAGCCTCTCATTCTGGGCTGCACGTGTGCTGGCTTCAAGAGAGAGGTTCTGGCAGTTCATAAGTCGGCATATCACTTCCTTCTCAGTATCAGTTAGACAGGGATGAGCCTGAAGTCGAAAAACATATCAGCCTTTCATGCAAAAAAGATGGAATTACCACGTAGGATGCATTCTAGAATATGCAAATAAAAAGATCAATCCTTACTTTGAGATATATATCAATAGCGCGGTAAATTCCATCTTCTAATGGCCTAGCATAGTCAGGAATCACAGCTGCAACTGAGATGAATTTCAGCAACTTCAAGTTAACATCAGGTGCTACCTCAGCGAGATATCCATCCACCAGATTAGCCACCATTATCATTGGGGTCAGTGAGTTCGAACCACTTATCAACTGCCTCTCATCAACTATGTAATTTGAATCATTAGTATCATGATTAAGCAGCATCAAGTGATCAAGAATCCGCTGAACACAGTCGATATCATAAAGGGTTTCCACTGAGTACCCCATATTAGGTATAAGGAGATCTTCAAGAGCTGCTTGATCCAACTGAGCCCCAATCCGTTTCTCCAAATTCTCACGACAAGATGCACTAGCATGCAGTTTCATCAAAGTGCGTAGAAGACTGAGCAGAAAATTAGTTGGTGTGACTCCCTTTTGATCAGGTAGCAAATCCACAATTTCTTCAAGGACATTTCTTTGATCTGTCTCAGATGAAGCAGAAATGGTTGATCTCATGACACCATGGTTTCCGCTCAGGAAGCCTGACTCCCTACCTAGCAATGGGAGATGTCTCTTTGTATAGTGAATGAGGGAACCTGCAATATTTTCAGGTTTTAAGCCACTCATTCCAACAACCAGAATCAGCCTTTTATACAATGATAGTCTGAGGAAGGACACATCCTCGTACCACCAATCCTCAGTCACGGCTAGTGGCTTTGCTGATACACTTATTCCATTCCATAACGAGGATGCTCCTGGGCTATGCTTGTTGGTGTGACTTGAAATAGGCCAACTGAACAAACTTGGATCAGCACAAGCTTTCATCGCCAAGGAGTTGATGCATCTTGAAATGATATGAAGCTCTTCTGCATGTGGTAGAACCTCTTCACCCGTTTCAAGAGCTCTGATCGAGTCTGTCCAGTTACCAAAGATTTTGTTAAGAAAATTTTCTGTTTGCATGATGAGATTTCCTTCTCCATAATCTTCAGTCATTTGAAGATACTCAGCAGTACACCTCAGACTGACTACATTTAATGCAGATAGATCTATTTTTACACCATAACAGAATTTAGCTACAAGCAAGAAAGTTTTGGCTCCCCCGGGTATGTCATGAAGTTGTAAAACACACTTTTGCTCAGCCTCACCAGAAAATTCTCCAATTTTATTTCCTAATACCCCACTTCTTGACAGCAATGGGAACTGAAGGATATATAAAGAGGAGAAAGAGTCAAATTCAGTCCGCTGAGCAAGTAGGAATGATACAAAAACAAAAATAAAATCACAGAAGTAACTACGTTGAGACCATGGCATCTACACCCTCCTGGATACATATGCCAAAAATTAGAATGAATCAATTGAAAAAAATGATGTTAAAGATTCCGTAAGTAGAACATACCTTGTGGAGATGGAAGGACCACTCTCCAACTTCAATAATTACATCACTTGGAAGTCCGGATGAGCATATCCTGTAAAAGAGGCATATTGGCTTCAACTTCGCTAAATGGATACCAAAAAACAGAACAAGTATCACTCAAAATAAAATATAACCAGAAACTCTATCACTGGAAAGAGATGTCAATTAAATGGTCTCAAATTCAGAATCTATGTATGACGCTGAGGTTGAATGAATTTAGAATAAATAAACTTGTTAATAGCCAGCAGCCAGTTGGTTAAGTCCACATTGTTTGATCAATCAAAATTAACCCCACCCCCACCCAAAAAAAAAATGCATTTTCCTATCACCAGCAGCAAAATATTATTGCAAATATATTGGCCTTTTTGCTACTCTTTTACTTCCATTCTCTCATCCACAACGAATGTTTTCTTTCTCCAGTCCTTTTTTTATCAGGTATAATTACAACATAAAAAATAAAATCATCTCATGCCATAGACTTTAAATTCTACCCCATGATCATCACATTATGTGGTTACCATCTCTGATCCAAAAAATTGAGTTTCAAATTTGTTAGTCCTTCTATCACTAGATCTATTGTACATCTCATTATGGCACAATAGGTACACTGATTTTGAGACGCTAAATTCTAACCAACAGATATATAAGCAAAATTAAAGATAGGTATTATAAAAAAAACAGGGGATGGCTAGGCGCCAATGCCTGTCTTTAAACATACAGGAAGAACTAAGACGGTTCTCAAGGAAAAAGGAAAACAACTGAAGATTTGGAGTCTCAGTCGCTAAGTAAAATGTGCTTAAACAAATTGAAATTTTGAATACGTCAACTTCAAGTCATCTCCAACCAACAAAAGTTTCTTAGACTATAGATTAAAAAAAAAAATTAACCCTACATTCAAGTAGGTTGTAAATTATGCCATTCTCATCTGATGCTATATTTTGCAAGTCTAGAACTCTTTGGCAAGTTGCGAATATAAATCTCACCACATCAGAAACCAGGAATCCAGGTCCCAAATTGTATGGTGTCCTACCAATCCACAGTCCACATGTACTCAATCCTATTACATTGCAAGCAATTAGCATGGAGTTGGAATCTTTACCCGCTATATCTTGTCACCTTTTCTCGCTTTTTCTCCCTCATCAAATAACATAAATGTCTTCTCACCAATGCAGAAATGTTCACAAAACACCAGTGTATGTAAAAATTAACATATATTTGCACGCATTTGATACAGAGATAACAGAAACGGAGAGAGAGAAGCATTACTAATCCTAGACTACAGAAAAATTAATTGAAATCTCTCTACACATATATTCCTCACGTATCACGAGTTATAACCATGCAATATTTTCTTAATCCCCGTATAAATCTAGTAAGTTGCACTTAAATAAAAGCAGAAGCACCCTTCTAAGTTTTTACATTCAAAAGGCAGAAAAGAACTTAAATAGAACAACCCATGAATCAATTTCGAATCTCATCACTGTTTACAAACCCACATTCTAAATTTATTATGTGAATTACTCGCAACTGAAATTCAGTACAACACACAAAATAAAACACACTCCTTAAGCAATTTCCAATATTGCTACAAATCCTCATTCAAAACCGCAATGTAACAATCTTCCGAAAGCAATCACTACAAAATAATGCAAACTAACAAAAAATAAAACAAAAATAGAAGAAACAAATGACACGTACCAGGTTTGGCCATCTAGGTGAAATACTTCAGATTTAGATCACTTCTAGCAACAAAGCTTTTCTCTCTTATCATTAAGAAGAGTTTGAAAATGTCAAAGGGATGAACTCAGAACACAAAAAGAAAGGAAAAATAAATTGTGAGTTTTTCTCTCTGCATGCAAATGATTTCAGCCTTTTAGAGATGTCCCGAGTCTCAAGGGAAAATCCAGGAAGCAGAATTGTTTGCTGCTGACTGTTACTATGATTAAAGGCAGCGTTTGGCAAATAACTAACTGCACAAGTACTTTCATAGTTTTTATATATTCTGTAATTATTGAGATTCTCATGGCGGAAGAAATCGAACAACTATCAGTCAGTCTAAGATATTCCATTACTTTTTCAGAAGGAAGTTCTCATATAAATAGTTCACTACCTTCGACTGTGACAAATATTATTTTACTTCTACATTTTATAAGTTGAATAAGAAAATAAACTTACCCTTAAATTTATATATTTATTTATACAAATTAAAGAAATAAGTATTTTTTATATTTTATTTTTCTATTATGCAAATACTCTTTTATAAAAATTGAAAAAGGAAACGCCAATGATGGTCGGCGGCCCCAAGTGGCAACATGTTGGTCGAGCGAGAGAACCATGTCAATCACGCAATAACCACGTTAGGCCCTTGGCGGCGATCGTAGGTATAAGATTTTGTTTTTCAAATTTTGTCCACTATTTAAATTTTAATCAAAACGTGGGAGGGTGATAATTAAAATTGGATTGGTGCACTTAGAATATAAGAAGGTGTAGTTAGTATTTTATACTGAAAAGACTATTTTACCCGGCTTTGTAAAATATCAAAATATTAAGAGAAGAAATAAAATGAGTACTACTAAATTTATTAATTTGAAGTCATAGTATTGTTTATTAAAAATACAAAATTAATATGATTTATAAGAATAAATAATATAGATAATGTAACAATAAATTCTATCATATTTTATCACTATGTAAAAAAAATTGTATAAAATATTTAGTACGATGGTGTGATCGATAATTATTAAATTTATATAATATATTATTTATTAAAAGAGAGAGAGAAAATTGGGGTATGTAACGATAACATTTCTCCATTATTTATTAAGCTAATGTTTAGAGATGTAGAAATATTAATTGACATTAAGTTTCTAATATCCCATTTATGATTAAAGTAAACATATTTTATAAATGACAATATTAACTACTTTTTTATGTAGCAATAATTTTATATATTAATTTTGTGCTTTTAAGAGTATAGTTAAACTGGTAAGATAACATAGTCTTTAATTCTAAAAATTTTGAGTTTGATCATGAATTTTACTGTTACTCCTGTGTAAGTCATAAATAAATTCGTATTCATAGTGGAAGAGCCCATAATTTTAGACACTGATCAATTTAATACCGCCTGAAAAATTCAAAAAATTTGATCAGAGCCAAAATTTCAAGTTAAAAAAAATTATATATTAAACACAATAACCACTGTCACAAAAAAATAAATTTTTCTTTACTTGATTTTCGAAAATCTTATATAAATAATGCACTTAAAATATTATGATATAATTTTTGCTATTGAGTGTCTTTAAAGCACTTATTAAAATTTTTATATTTAATAAATTATATTTTTTAATACATTTAAATTCATTATTTATTATTATATTAAATACTAAAAAATATTATAAATAGTAAATAAAAAAAGAGTTTTGTTAAATAGTACCTTAGATACGTATTAAAATTATCATATTTAAATTACAATTTTCAATGCATAAGAAAATGTTTTTTAATTAATATATTAAATATAAAAAAATTTATTATAAATAATAAATTTTTAACCCATACCCTAAGAGTACTGTTTAGCAAAATTTAATATAAAAGTTTTAATAAGCACTTTAAGAACACTTGTTAGCAAAATTCTTGCCATATTAGTTTAATTTTGAAATTATAAAGACATCAAAAACATCGAAAATCAACTATGTATTCACTCACTCTATTTAATTTCTCTTTTTAGATAAATTTTTAATTCTTTCACTTTATAAAAAAATCTTCACTTAAGCATCACTCTAACACAATTTTTCAAATAAAATTATCGCAATATATGTATAATAAATCTCCAAAGACACTAATGAAATAAAAAATAAATAAATAAATTCAAGTGAAAAAAGAGTGAGAAAAATCCCACATATAAACAAAGAAAAGAAACAAATGAAAAAGTGTGTGTATGTGTATTCATATTACACACATAAATTTTATATACGAACATATTTTGTATAAATTAATATAGCATAAGAATCATCTCATTTTTAACCTAATTTTATGCAATAGATTGAAGTACAATTATGGATGAAATCATATCACTTGCCATTTATTATGTTGTAGAACCATTTGTGTTACAATCATATCAATGTTGGGCAAATAATGTCATTTTCAAGTTTACTTTAAGATGGGTTTGCCTTGACTATAAAGTTCATAAAATTTTCACATTTTTTTTCTCTTATTTAGGACTAAAATTTAGTGTTTTGATGAAATTTTGGTTAATTTTAGTAAATTTTTATTTGATTAACTTTATCTTGCAATGGAAAACTTGAATTAAGTTCCCTAATTTATTTCTTTGTTGATATATTTTGGAGTAAAGTATTTTATATAAAATAAAATTATGATTTTTTGTTACTTGAGAAATTTTGGTTATTATAGTCATAATTAAGTGTATGAATAAAATGTTAGTAACCTTATTTCAGAAATTTTATTTTTCATGTTTTTCACTTTTCAAAGTAATATAATTATTTTTTAAAAATAAATATTTATATATAACATGGTTTTACTAAATTATTATGTTCTAATAAAATTCTTATATATTATTATGATGATTATTTTGAATATCATTTGTATACAGGATGAGAATAAGATGATAGTTTAAACATTAATTATTTCATTTGGAAACTTACTAATTTTCATATATTAATGTCATTATATTTGGATTACATATATATTGTAATTGCTATTTCTGTAAAATTGACGAAGTCCTTTAGGAGGTATTGATTGATCAACTTTGACTCAACTAGTTAAACAATAGCTAATACATTTCTAAATAACGCCAATGGCATTGTGTTATTAGGGCATTTGTTAAAATTTTTTTATTTAGTAAATTATATTTTTTAAAATTTATCATTATAAATAATAAATATAAAATTTTAACAAATATTCTAAGAGCTAATTTCGTTAACAAAATAAAATATTTAGATTATAAAACAAAATTATCATAGAGAGTTCCAGGCGACTGGGTTTTTATTTCGTTCTCAAATGGTTTTTTGCATTTTTCAGATTTGACATTCCAAGCACACGCACCGCCTCCTACACAAAGCCAAATGTATAAAATAATATGCTTTAAATTTTTATAAATCCTATGAATATAAAATTAATAACTGTTTAAATGAAAAAAATTCATAATGGTAATATAGATATAGATATACAAATATATAAAATTATTTATTTATATATAAATAACTATTTTTTAATATTAAGCGCAATATTATATGATTAATACTAAAAATTTAGCATTGTTTTTAATAAACCAAATTATAATAATGTGTTATTTAATTACATTTTTTTTATTTTGTTGTGAATGAATTTGACTTATCCATTGTTTAAAAATGAATAATTTTATACTGATATAAATAATTTGTGTTTTGTAAGTGCATTTTAGGATTTTTAAGGGATAAATTAAAGGAATGAAAGTTAAGATATGTCAGGCACAAGATTCATCACCTAACATAAAAGTGAAATGAAGAAATTAGAAGTTAGAACAAGTCCTGCCCAGGACTTAAGACCTAATATAGGAATTGTGACATGTTCTGGAATTGTACCGAGCTGAGTTAAAAAAACATGTTAGGAGCCAGACTTTATACGTTCTGCCGAGAACATGTTCTTAGATGCAAAAGGGAAGAGAAATAAAGTTTTAATTACAATAGGACTTAATTTATGAACCTGAATATTTACATTCATTGAGTAGATTATTATTTTGAAATTTTAGTTTACTTTTAGTGTTTGATTTTTTACTTTTGATATTCCTTTTGTCTTAAATCATATTTAGATTTTCATTCTTACGGGTTCAATACTCTTAAATTCTTTTAAGGCTTTTGTTATTACAATTTACTTTGTGTACCTTTAGAATTTTTTTATCAGTATCATAACTTGTATTTTTAGTAATGACGGGATATTTATTAATCCAGCAGTAAACAAATGTGAAAGAAAGATTATTAATCATTTTAAAAGATTATAAAAATTAACATCTGATTGATAAAAATATCATCATTATTTGAAATACAAGATAGAATAATTATTTAAAATTCTTAACATTGGTTGTATATTAAGTTACTAGGTTTCATAAATTTATATTTATACACCATGAATAGTATATTTTTAAAATTTTTATTTTTATCTATATTTTTTAAATAAATTCAAATTTTAGGGTAAGAAAAAAAATATTATCTATTCTGCTTAATTATTTCATGCATATTTTTTTCTACATAAAAAGCTAAGTTTCGTTTCAAGAACTATCAGTTCTTACCAAATGGGTATAATTTTCGATCTTTTTCTCACCATTTTTCACTCGTTTAGTTTGCTCGTTGTTCATGTTTCGTGTGAGAAAACTAGTCAAATGAGCCCGAGTTTCATAGTTCAATTTCAAAATGACATGAAACCGGCTGAGTTTTCGGACTATCCGTACTCAAAAGACTGAGTTCAAACGCTACCTCTCAAACAGACAAATAAATCATCCATGTCTACAAAACTGTCTTTCATGGCTTCTCCACAAGACTCACACCACAACGACTCAAAATACGTCGAGAAATTCTCGGAGTACTTCTAGACAAAACACGACGTATTCTAACAACTCGATCACCTCAGTTCTTCCGCCTTAAAGAGGACAGGCCATCAAACGAACTTCTGAACCAATCAGATTACGGCTCCAAATTATAATCGGAGTACTTTATTCCGGCATTTAGCCGGAACGGACAAGCTTCCATGACAAAGACCTCGATCCTGTTCCTTCTCGTTGGAAAGGAGTGTGTGAAGGAGGAGTTCTCCAAAGCCCTGTGAAATAGAGTTGATCGGTGTTCGATACTTTGTTTCAGGCTCTCAAAAAGGTAAAAACGAACTAGCATAAACCTGTCGGCAACAGACAACAATGGTCACGGCAAGCATTCTGCCTCTACCATTGGCGGCCGCAGCGTTGATAATGCTTCCTTCCTGGGTTATGCTAAAGGCGAAGCCACTGGGATTGCAGAAAAAGCTAGACTTGCTATACGCAAAGTCTTGTAATGAACGTTGCCCGGATTCCGACATTTTAGCCTGAATGCGAAAAGCGGTTGAAGATGGGGTTAATGTTATGTCTCTCTCGCTTGGTGCAAGTCAGTTGGAAACGTATTCTACGGATTCCACCGCAAACGGGTCGTTCGGCGAAATGGAGATAGGAGTTCTTGTTTCACCTGCAGCCGGAAACCCAGGTTTCGACGTGGAGACTGTAACCAATATCTCTCCATGGATAACTACCGTCGGTGCTAGCACCATAGATCGGAAGTTTGCAGCTGATTTGGTGCTTGACGATGGAACTGTTATTGCAGGAGCTTCTCTTTATGGAGGAATAAGTTTTTCAACTAAGACATGCCTTTGATTTATCTCGGCTGACAGAAATAAATATTTGCATCTCTCTAAATCCGGACGAGGTACGAGGTAAGATTGTCGTCTGTGACCGAGGAGACACTGCACGAGCTGCTAAGGAAATCATCGTGAATGAAGCTAGAGCCGTTGGAGTAGTTGTAGAGTCGTTGACAACGCGGAGAATCACGGTGAGAGTTTCTCACAAAGTATTTTAAATAATACCAAATATTTATGCCCAACTCTGTCAACAAATTGGCGGCAATATTAAGTCGGCCCAATCTCGACTTATTATGAAAGGACCCAAAACGCTCTCATAGGCCCAAACTGAACGGCCCTTCCAGCCCGCCGAACGATCTTTCCCCGAATCCTTCCTAATATATTTTCAGTCTTCACAGTAGCTTCTCAACTACGTCGGTAGGAGAAGAAGAAGACTTCTCGACACAAGCAGCAACAACAACAACAGCAATGGATGTTCTTTTAAGAGCACGGATAACTTTCTCTCTTACAATAATATCCCTTTTCTTATTCTTCTCCGGAGCTTTCTCTGGCGAGATCCGCATCAACAATGCCGAGCGTAGAGTAAGCCTGATTTATCCAATTCGCTTTGCCAATATTTCATTTTTACAGAATTTTATTGATATATCGTGATTGGAAGTCTCTGATTAGGATTTTTCGTTATCCTTTCGAGTGCGTATATGTTTCTCGCGGTGATTGCAAATATGAGTTCTTTATTTGGTTTAATGCGGTAATCCTATGCAAAATCTATTTTTGTTTGTAATCACAGTGGTTTAGGATGAGCCGTATTTTGTTTTTTTGGAAATGAGATAGCTTAGCAAATGGAGAAGAGGTTCTGGGTTTTGACTCTCCGTGACATTTTATGGAGCAGCAGAATAATGGATTTCAAAGGTTGAGATAGCTTAGCATGTGTTATTCTCAATGTGCATCAATTTTTATGTTGAAAGTAATATCAATAATGGAAAGTATATTAATTTAGCAATATGAATATTGCATGACATTTTGTGTTAAAACAAAGGATGTTAAGCATATTTCTATTTTGTGTAAGATTTTACTGCGTTAAATGTGCACGTGATCTAGTGTTCTTAGTTTTATTGTGACTAGTTGATAATTGGTGCAGATTGACTTGAGTTCACACATCGTTAAGGTCTTCTTGACTCTGAAGGTAATTCCTCTTAGTTGCTGCAAAAATATAAAGATGTTGATATATCAGAAATTAGTCTATAAAAATTTTTATATTTTCTGCAGTTTATTGTTTACGTTAACATCTATTTCGGAGTTATGGCTTTCTTTCAGGTTGAGAATACTGGGAAAAGTAATGCCTCAGAAGTCCTCCTCGCATTTCCACCAACTCAAGTTGATCATCTAGCGTTTCTTGAAGCTTTAGCAACTACCGGAAAAAAGAAGAAGAAAACATATGTACCACTTGTTGTAAAACCAACAGGGCTACCTGATGCACCAAATGGTACAAAATATTTCAGCATTTCATTGGTCAATCCATTAAATGCGGGTGACACTTCAACAATAGAAATTCTTTATGTATTTACACATTCTCTAGAGCCTTTCCCAGTGGCAATAAGCCAATCAGAATCTCAGTTGGTATACTATCGTGATAGTGCATTGATATTGTCACCATATCATATTAACCAGCAGACAACTTTTATCAAGACACCAAGTAATAAGGTGGAATCATTTACTAGAGTAGAACCTACTAAACGTGCGGGTACTGAACTGACGTACGGGAGATTTGAGGATCGTCCTCCATATTCATATTCTCCAATTCTTGTTCACTTTGAGAATAATAACCCATTTCCTGTTGTGGAGGAGCTTGTACGTGAAGTGGAGGTATCTCACTGGGGCAACCTTCAGATCACAGAGCACTATAAGTTGGCTCATGCTGGTGCTCAACACAAAGGCGTATTTTCAAGGTACTGTTTTCTGTTGATTTCTGATCATATGTGATGCTTTATGTTGCTACTTATTACAATTTATGAACATATTATGTCTTTTCTTTTGTAATTTGTATTTGTAACTTCTCTCCATTTCAGCAAGTTCTAAATTTTGAGCGTGGTTCAGGATATATAATATATTGACAGGATGCCTAGTATAGTCATTTATGAAGAAACATGTTTGAATAAAATCTAATGGATTATATGTGTTTTCCTGAAGCTTTGGAAATCAATGCTCATTGCATCTCCTGAAATGTTGTTGTGAAACAACAAGTTTGTATAACATGTCCACACATAGTTCAAAATTTCTTTGGACAGTTTTTGAATCTAGGTAGTACTTTGATGAAACACATGAAGATATTCTTAACCACATGCAAACATTTTATACATAGGACAAGTAGGTAGCTAGGGGCATTAGAGTCCCAATATGCTGCTGTTTATATGATTTTATGATCCCAAAGTATTGGACTTACTTTATATTAAATGAATATGCTCAAATTTTAACAGAATCAGAGGAATCTGGAGCCATGCTCCAAAGCTGAGTGTGGGGTTGGACTGAGTTGGAGCTCTGAGATGTACTTTCATTAGTTAATTAGGCTATAATTCTTCCTTTTTTCTTTAACGTTCATTTTAGTTCTTCTGAAGTTTCCTTTTGGCAGGGTTGAATATCAATCTAGGCCATCTTTTAGTGGTGTTTCCTCCTTCAGACACCTCATGGCATTATTACCCCCTAGAGTTCACTCTGTCTACTACCGAGACGAAATAGGAAACATCTCATCATCACATTTACGCACAGATTCGCGGAAGGTATTAAATAGTGTTTGCTTTCAATCCTTGCTCCTTGCCCCTCTCTTCTTTGCAAAATATTATTTTGTTTCAGAGAAGTTCAGTTGTATCATTTCTGTTAGTTTTTAGGACCTTGGAGTTTGTGCAAGGTTTTGATTAGTTATATTAACTAATTATCAAGTTCTTGCCCTGGAAGATGATAAACATTTTGTCTTCATTGGTAATATGTCCTCACTTGCCATGGAAAAGTAACTAGTATTCTGCGTCCAGTTTAATTCTTCTTTGCAAAATACACACTCTAACTAGCACATGGCTTCAGTCCATTTTAATTCAAGGTAGCCTTTGTGAATCTGGTATGAGGCATTTTTTGCACTTGCATTTCTCTTTCACCGTAACAATTTTGTAATAAAATAAAGAACTGCAGAAGGATTTTCATAAATTTCCTGAATGTGTATTTTTCATAGTTAATCACAGCTTGGGTCTCTCCACGAATTGGTTTGAAAGATATTTCAATCTTAGTACTGACTAAATGCTGTTTCCATCTCCATATATGTTGACTTGATGCATTCTTCTGCAGTCAGAACTTGAGATTGAACCACGATATCCTTTATTTGGAGGTTGGAAAGCCTCTTTTGTCATTGGATATGGGCTTCCATTGGAAGACTTCCTTTTTGAGTCATCTGATGGCCAGCGTTACCTAAACTTTAGCTTTGGGTGCCCTCTTATTGAGACAGTTGTGGACAAGTTGACCATCAAAGTAAGTTTATTACTATGCTGTTGCTGCCATTATTATTCTCCAATTGTTCTACACTGTTCCATTCTTTTTTCCAAATTGGCAAATGCTGGAATGTAAATATGCTATATGTGAACTGTGTTATTTCAGGTTGTGTTGCCAGAAGGATCAAAAGACCCTTCTGCTGCTGTTCCTTTTCCAGTAGAGCAACACCTAGAGGTAATTATTCCTGAGATCAATTTGTCCAGATACTCTGGTCCATATTTATGCACTAATTGCAGAGTGTATAAATAGTTTCATTCCCTTCCCCTTGTCTACTTCATCTCTGTAATATTATGCTATGTTTCCACACTCAATGTATCCTAATGCAGAATGTTGGAATTCTTTATCGATAAATTCTTTTGCGTGTTTCTTTAGGGATTATGCTATGATATTTTTGGTTGTGCAAAAAAGCACTGATTACATGCAAATGCACTTGTAAGGATTATGCTATGTATCTGAGATTTCTTTTCATATTTCTGCAGACGAAGTATTCTTACCTCGATGTCATTGGTAGGACTGTGATGGTTCTGGAAAAGAAAAATGCAATTCCTGCTCACAACTCTCCTTTCCAGGTGATTTTTCCAGCCCTTGTGTTTCCGTAATATTGATTATGTTGTTATTGTTTCCATCTTCCGTGATATATGATATCTTCGAGGATTAAGTTGCTCTTTAAGAATGATTTAAATAATTTCTATGGGAATTGGTTCCTGTAGTTGATGATGACATGATTGTACCCTTGCTTAGGTAGTGAGTCTTGAGTTAACAGGATGTAAACAATAGTTTTAGAGGCTACATGTATTTTTGATGTTTTAGCTTTCTGGATTTGGTGCACAATTTCTTCACTGCAATTTCATTGTGCATGTTGCTCTTTGGTTTTTATAACAGCATATTATACCTGGTGACTTGCAGTTTACGGCGCCAGCATCTGATCTTTTTATAATTCTTCTCTTTTCTATAGAAAAAGATGTGCAAATTTTTTATTTTTCTAAAGTGATGAAGAGAAGTGACATAATTTGATTTGTTATGCTTGCTGATTCTGTGTTTTGATACTTGTACCTTCTGTTTTCTATCTGAAAGTTATTGTTCCGTTTCAATTATGAAGATACCCCTGTTTGCACCCTTAAGAGTTATTTTTATATTCCTGGATTCCTATTGACCCATGTCTCTTTATTCTTTCGTCAGGTGTATTATACATTCAATCCTATCTTCATGCTTGCTGAGCCACTGATGTTGACAACTGCATTTTTCTTGTTTTTCGTGGCTTGTGTAGCTTACCTACACATTGATCTCTCCATACGCAAATGATTAACGTCATGTTCATATGCAATTGAGCAGTGATACATTATACATGAAATCTCTGTAGCTCAAAATAGTAAGTGGCTTAAACCGTATTAACCAACCCATAGAGACTGAACCGTTCAGAACGTAGAATTTTGGACCATTTTGGGTTAATATGAAAAATTTTTGGATTGTCATTTATGAAATTATATAATATGTTTTATATATTCTCGTTCTGGGGATTATTACGGTTGCTTCAAGTTTAGACAATATACAAGGATTTGACTGACACCATTTCAATAGTGAGATAACATGTTACAGAATATGGAATAGAAAAGACCTGTATCCCATCAAGTTGGAACGTAAGAACGCAGAACAAATTATCTAAATGATGATGGTACAACTACAATTTGAGATTTAAAATTTTAATCACAATTAATGCGACACTAATCAAAGTAACTATTCATTATACAATCTGTCTGTTACAGCTATAAATGAGCAATTTTCCTATAATGTATTGGATGTATTATGCAAAAAAATAAAAATTTTAAAGTAAATTTTAAAACTTGAAAACTTCAGTTATCTAACTTAGACTTCAAACATTGACGTAGGTGTTTAAGATAATATAATAAATTATTCTTGTTCGACTCGATTTAAAAATTTAAAATTTAAATTCGATCGAATTTATAACTTTTATACTTAAAAAGTCTTTTTTTTAATTATTATTATAAAATTTAAGAAATATAATAAAAATATTTTTAAAATTATATATAATGATAAATATTTAAATCGACTTACAAACTTAAAGATTCAAATAATTAAATTCTAAGAATTATTTGAGCTTGATTTCTAGCTGAAACTCAAGTTAACTATTGTCAATCTATCAATTTAATATTAAATAGTTTACAAGTAACTTAATTCACTTATACTCTCTTTTATATTTACTCAAAACTTAAAATCTTAGAAGTATAGTAACACTGTTTCCGTTACAAAGCATTCAAAATTAAAAATTAGAGAAAATAAAAGAAGAGAGAGATGATTAGCTCATAAATAAAGAAGATTTGCAATCAATTAATGTGAATGTCTAATCGTGAATAAAATTCATAAAGAATCAATTATAATTTATAATAGTAGGTTACTTCGTTTTAAGTCGATGACTAATTAACCATTTATTTAGCTTTAATCTTTTATTGGTTAGTTGTATTTAAGGTAATAAATAAATAAATAAATCCTTTATTGATTTCCAAAATCGTTAAGAACCCATTTGCCACATGACATCTTAATCCATTGGTAATTTCGTATAGCCATTTTGTCACTCGAAAGTAACAAAAGACATAAACCATATACCCTATTCCTTACTAATTGCAACTTCCCTTTGCCCTCTTACAATCACAAATCATGCATGCCTTTTGCTTTCAACAAAACACCAGTCAAACTCAAAGGATTTTATCATCTACCAATGGAAATTTTGATATTTTGATACCTAAGTTTATCTTTAGAGGTGAAAGAATATTAATATATAACTAATAAATTATTTTGAAAAAGAATAAAGTTTATTAATTAATTAACTACTGGTTAGGTTGGAAAATGTAACTCAAAATATATAATATCATTTTGTAAGGAGCAAACTCAAGAGATGAATTTCCATGGGATCTTCTTGACCTAGTAAAAGGAAAAAAATCACAGAAACAATTCATAATTTTGAAAAAATTTTGGAAAAAATAATGGATCAACACCGTTCACTTGTATGTTTCATTTGAAACTTTGAAAAAATAAGGAAAACATGATATCTTTTTCCAGATACCTCTTGCAGTAGCTATATACTTTTTTTTTTTTATTTTCAAAATTTCTTAAATACTATATATATAATTGTAATTGGTCTTGGATTATGTGCAACTATCTTCCAATATCTCAGGTGCTCCCATCCAAAGTTAGTTTTTCTTACACTATCTTAATTTCTTGTACTATTTAATTTTCGTCATACCTTAGATTTATTAGTTTCATCATACCTTGGATTTGTTAGAATGATGATTCCAATCGTTGACCAACTTCTATAATAAAACAAACTCTTATTTATTATCAACACCTAGTTATTTTTAAATTGAAAATTCAACTCAGTACTTAGCTAATCTAGTTTTTATGCATCATAACATTTTACACTTCCGTGAGAAAAAAAAATTATTTATTTTTGTGATTATAATAAAAATTAAGGATTTATTTAGTATAAAACAAATAAATGGTGTCTTTATTTATAAAAATATAAAAAATAAAGGACTCCCATCTTATTATCCCATTCCTTTGAATACCGCTTATTTCAAACAAATCCCGCGTCTTTTAAGTGTGCACTACATAATATGAAGAAAAAAAAATGCAAGAAAAAATAATTTATAAATTTAGTATTACGATATTGCCATTCACTTAACGGTGGTGTAATTAGAAATTTGACAAAACTAAACCTTGTATTTGTGAATTTTGTTCAATCAACTCTAGAACTAATATCTTTTGTTACTTCAATGAGGTATTCCAAATATGATATGCAAATTAATTTGAAATAATTTATTTTTACTTTTACAATATTGCCTTCCCCTTACCATTGAATTGACAAAATTAAATTTTATATTTATTTTTTTCTAAATTATTTCTATAAGTAAAAATCTTCAAGAACATGGCATGCTTGAACAATTATGAGTGTAACCAATGCTGAGTACATTTTCATGGTGACAATCATGTGTAATTGAGACTATAGAAAATAGAACATCATTATAAGATATATAATTTTATCTAGAAATTAAAAATTACAATATTTAACAAGCAATATACAATACAATACAATACAAATATGGTATAAATTTTATTTAAGAATATATAAATTAAATTTTTGAAACGCAATTAGACGTTCAATCTCTTTTTTTATTTATTTAATTCAAATAATAATAATAATAATAATAATAATAATAATAATAATTGTTCAACAAAAGGGAGGGTATTTTAGTAATTTAAACATGCCACGGAATTGCCAACATGATATGTGCACCAAAAATTCCGTCATTCTGAAAGCTATAAAGGAGAAATAAATGCAAGACAGAAACAAAAACAATCCCGTAACCAGAATCTCCAAGAAAATCCGAAAGAAAAAATTCGTAAACTTTGATTCTCTGATTCCCTTAGGTGGGAACAGAGGATCATATATTTGTTTCACTTCATATATTCAACAAAGGAAAATAAGACGAATTTCATAATATGTATCGTGGTTAAATAGCCATCAATCTTGTGTAAAGGTCTAAAAAAAATCTGTTATGGAAGATTATTGTCTGAAAAATCATTAAAAGATCAAACGGTGATCGGATTTTGTGTGATATTCTAAAATGGATGTCACACAAACGAATGGTAAAATGGAAGGATGGCTATATGCCATTCTCGTGAATCGTATTGGGCTGCAAAATTCTCGCAAAAGGTTCTTCATTCTTCAAGATAACTACCTCCAGGGTTACAAAATGATACCCATTTCTGAAAAAGAGGTAATTATTTATTTTATTTTGTTGTTATGCTTTTTTATTCTTCCTTTTTTGGACATGCATTGTGAATTATCATTGTTGTTTGTCAGAATTGTATGGTGCTGATTGCTGAATGTTTGTCTTTTTTTTTTTCTGTTTCATCGTCTTGTTTGTTGGAAATGTATAGTTGCTGTAAGTCGTCCAATGCTGGGATTTTTGGTTTGAATATTTATATTTATGGATTGATATGTGATGGTTGTATAGTTTGCATTTGCATTTGATATATATTGTGGCACTTTTTTGGGTTTTGATTTCCTTGGCGAAAATTGAAGACCCGGTTGGTCATGTTATAATTTGGTTTCATGTCTTCTCTTTTAGAATTTTCGAATCACTTAGATTGTTTGGCTCATCATTGTGTAAGCCTTTATTTTGTTATTTTATTCTTTCCTTTGTCTAACATTATCTGTCCTTCGGCCCTGGGAGGAAGGCTTCCCCCTTTACATTTTATTTTAGTTTGTTGAACATTCGTTGTTATCCTGGTTGGAAGAAGATACATTTGACCATCAACACAGAATGAAAAAAAACAAAAGAAAGAAGTTCCTGGATCCAATATCGATTAGTGTAGTTTTTCCTTCTGAAATTTGTTTAGTTTTTGCCAGACCTATATTGACTTTAAAATAGGCCATGTTGCTAGTATTGCAAATTGTTCGTCCACCTTTTTAATTCAAAGTCATGACTCACAACTGTGTTGATGATAGTTTTTTATACTGAATAAGTAGAGCTTCAGCCATTAACTAATGCTTGAGAAATTGGAAAAGTATTTTCTAAATTTACTCTGCACTATTTGTAGCTGCATAATTTTGCACTTCAGCTAGGATTATTGAAGATAATGATAATAAGTTTTATGGACTATGAAAGATTTCGTTTGTCAGGAATCAGATAAAAGTGCAGTGATACATTCTCGCATTCGAGTCACAGATAATGGAAGAGAGAGCATTCATAGAAAAGTACGTTTCTCAAATTTCGTATACCCTTCCTGGTTGTGATGGCTAAAATTTTTTCTCTTTCTCATTTTATCTCCATATAACTGTTTACAGGTATTGTTCATTTTCACTCTCTACAATAGTTTAAATCACAATGAACAGCTTAAGGTGCAGTAACCTTCAAATCAATTATATATCTATCTCTGTATTATGTTATTATATACTAGCTCATGAGCTCTGAAATTACAATATTATAGTTGGGAGCAAGTAGTCCAGAAGAGGCAGCAAAATGGATTCGATCCTTACAGAATGCGGCACTAAAGGTTCCAAAACTGTTGACTTATGGCCTTCTGGTGCAATGTGTTTTTAATGGTGGAAGCCTCAGATTTATGCATTTATATTTTCAGGAATGCGCATACCCAGCCGATAACTTTGTGTCTGTCTCCAAAAAGAGATGGCCGTCTTTATGGTATACCAGTTGCGTCACAGCATCAAATTTAATGAAAAATTTACGTTCTCATATTCTTTCAGTTCTGATCTCATTAATTTATTCAATTTTTCAAGATTTTTGGACTTTCAAGAATATAGGATATGTTGAAATACCCGAGGAGAAAAATTGTTCATCTACATATTACATGAATCTGTTGGCACAGTTTATTAATATTGGGTAACTAGGGGACCGCCTTAATCTTTTGTAAAACATGTGGTATAGCATCTTGACATAGCATTAACTAATTTGATATTTCAGGCAAGAAATTAGTTGTTCAAAGAATTAGAATCCCCCATTTGAACTGATAGGCATTTTTCTGTTCTCAAAATTTCGACACCGTGCTTGATAGCTTCGCTTCTAGTTGCTACCTTAGTAACTGATTCAGAAACCTAGTTTCCATTAATAGCATTCTCATTATTTTCTAGATTAATTATCATTCCAGTACTCTAGAAATGGTTTCCTGAATAATCAACGTTAAACTGCCTGATTTCTGATCATAGATTTGGCTATCTTTCTTTTTTCGTTTGAATATGGTTTGAAGCAGTTCTCACTAAAGTGTAATCATCCTTTTCTTAGATGTTACTCATTTGCTTTGATTAGGTTGTCAATATTACAAGTTCTTCCAATTCAATGGATTTCTTTTGCCTGTTTCTAATTAAGTTGTATTCTTCTAGGTTGCATTCTTCTAAAAGGTCAAGAAGGAAGTACTCTGGAGACTGGACTATTAGCTCATCCAATCACACACATGGAATGTCATCTGATGTTATTGCACCTTCACCTTGGAAAATATTTGGCTGTCAAAATGGTAAGATTTCTAAATTCGTTGCCTGTGCTCCAGGGGACTAAGAGCATATATCCTGAAAATTTTGTTATACAGGTCTGCGACTTTTTAAGGAGGCAAAAGATTGGGATGCCCGTGGGAGGGTAGGTTTCTCTTTGTCAGAAATTATCTGTGATCTACTTTCTTGGCTTTTTTCTAATGAAAGAAAATGTTTCTGTTCTCAGCATTGGGATGATCATCCAGCAATAATGGCAGTTGGTGTGGTTGAGGGAACTTCGGAGGCCATTTTTCGAACTCTTATGTCACTTGGTTCTTCAAGATCTGAGTGAGATTGCTGGAATGCTAACTTATTTCCTTACATTGAAATTTAAATGCTATGGGAAGTTAAGGCAGCGGCCCAAATCATTTTGTATTTCAGTAATACGTTTAGAAGTATTATATAGTCCTATTGATTAATCAGCTCAACATTCCATATTTCTTTCTGGGGAATGAAGTTGGAAATAGCTAGCTTCCCTTACTAAACCTGCTAGAACCTCTTTGGCTCATGGTTTTACATATAGCTGCTGCAATCAGCTGATTTTGCCTACAAACAGCTGTGCCTATAGAATAAATAATTACTGTAATGACTTTACAAAAGGTATCACATCAGCTGTGGTTTTGTGTTTGCATCTTGTTCCGAACATTACGTTAAGTTTGACCTGTTGTCAGCCATGCCATTCTTCCATAGGATATTGTGCACTCCCTTTGGCTTGTTTCCAAATCCGCCCGACTCATTACCCCAATTTGCTTGCAGGAAAATCTCTCTCATATTTCGGGCATCCCTAGTCAGTTTGAAAAAATGATTATGTAATGGAAAGTGAAGGAACTAAAGGAGAGAAGAATACGTTTGTTATACTGTCACAAAATACACGTGAAAGTTGAAAAAAGAATTGCAATTTTCGTTCAAAAAACAAGATTTATGTAAACATACCCTTTGCATCTTACTAACTCCTAAGACAACCTTTTCGGTCTCTGATATGGACTTTTCTCTCAATCCGGAGTTTGACCTACCAAGTATCTTGCAGATGGGACTTCTGTTTCTATCGGGGCAGCGTGGTTGAGCACCTTGACGGTCATCAAGATATTATTCACGAGCAGTTATACAGTGATTGGCTACCTTGGTCAGACTCTGAACCTCATTAATCCACTTACACGCTCCTATTGTTTAGTAACACATTATTTGGCAGGGGGATGAAACGAAGAGATTTACTGGTGTGTCGGTATTGGAGAAGGGAGGCTGACGGCACATATGGTACTTATGATGAAAATTTCAGCATATATGAAGCTTTTGCAGCCACTGTTGGCAAATCCTAACCTTCCTTTTTTGGTTATGTCACAGTGATTCTATATCAGTCAGTGTGTCACAAGAAGTGTCCACGACAAAAAGGCTACGTCCGTGCTTGCCTTAAAAGTAATGTATGCTATGAGTTTAGAAATTTAATATGCTCATTCAGTTCTTGAGATTACCATTTGATTACACATATATAGAAGGAACATGTTTCTACTTCTTGAAATTTGAATGTGAGGCTCATGATTTTAGCTTGCCAACTTGTTGATATGTTTTCACATCTACTAGAAAATTCTCTGTTCAGCATAACAGTGCAGGACTACAATGTATGCAATTTATATGGATTTAAACTATCTTCTGCTGAAAGTATCTCTTTGAAATTTGGAGGAACCAGATTTTATATGTTGTGCACTTATGCCTGCTGGTTCCAAATACAATCTCTAAAGGTATCTTCTTCAGGACTAACCTGGTCAACAAACTGAACCCTGTTTTGGAGAACATTGGTATTACGATTTGAATTCATAAGATAAGCATAAATTAATAAGGAATTTGTAAATCTTTGTTTCGATTGACCTATGTCTCTTAGTATCATGCATATGTGCTATACTACTAATATTATTTTAACATAAAGGCCAACAGTTACGTTTTTAGCTCAGATGCCTTCCCATAAGCCAGTTATTGCATATCACTAGAAAGCCAAATAATTTTGTTGGTGATAAATACGATTTAAAACAACAAATCGATTCCTTGGAGTGTAAGGATTAAGTTTCAAGATGCTAAAAAAATTGGGATTACACAAATAGACTATTGGGAAGATGCTGCAGAAAATGCTTTCGTAAATTTCAAGGATATCCAGTTCTCTTCTTTTTTTGTATTTTTCGAGTATATCTTCATTTATGATCCAACACATACAGGTGGAGGATTTGTAATAACTCCAGTGAACCAAGGAAAACAATCACTTGTGAAGCACATGCTTGCTGTTGATTGGAAATGCTGGGGATTATATCTGAGTCCATCGTCTGCAAGATCTATAACCATTCGGATGCTCGAGAGAGTTGCAGGTATCCTTTTTACTAATAACAAGATTTACACTTTTTATGCTTTTCTGTATTCAAGTAAATATATATTTGCTGGCCATATCTGCTTTTGCAATCTGCAGCATTGCGGGAGCTGTTTAGAGCCAAAACAGGAAATAGTCCCTACGAATTTTTATCAAGAGATCTCACAAGAGCTACAAGAATCTCTCAAAATATTGAATCATCAAAAGACACTCAATTTCTGGGAAGTGAAGAGGAAACTACCACTGAAGATCAACATCTGGACGAAATTAGAAAGCCCAAACAAGATACTCTTGTAACAGAAGAGTTGGAAAAACGATCTTCTGGGCAGACAAGTTTAATGGGACTCAATGATGCCTCTGATGAGTTCTTTGATGTTCCTGAAGCTTCGGAAGAAATGTATTCTGATCATACGGAAAATGATTGGTCGTTAGAAGACAGTCCGGAAGTTCAATCTCTGGTATAACGGGTCACCCTCTTGCTTCGCAGAACTAGTTAGTTTTCGTTATTCATTGAAGCGAGAGCTCTCAACTCGTATCCTTCTGCAGAAAGTGATTCTGGCTATTTATGGTTCGATTTTTTGTTATTTATGTTGAAGTAGTTTCATAGGTCATCCAGAACATGGCATATTGGTTTCAATGACATTTTGGTCATTGGAGATACATATGACGTAAGGTTTGGTGCTAGATGAACCTCGACGACAAGACAATGATAACAATCACTCAAATCACTGTTGTATTACCAAATATTAGTGTCCATGTAGGCAAAAGATTAGTATGATACAACTCAATAGTTGTATTGCTCTTTTGTTATTTATGAAAGTCTGTTTGTGAGGTCATGTGATTTCACATTTGGTTAAAATCTTGTTTGGCTCAATCCGGCATCATGCATTTGGTTTCATTATTTTGTCAGTTGATGTTGAACATAAGCTAACTTTAACTAGTTATTTCAGTCTATCAATCAACCATAATGTACACATTAGCAACAAAAGACTAACTAAAATGATTTTACCTCATCGGGAATTTTTCCGTTAATCACACAAGTATTAGTTTATTGTGCTTTTGATATATTTAAGTGTTCTATAATTAGAAAATGCAACCTATTGTTCACTAACTTTGTTTTTGGCATTGAAATGTGCAGAGAGTTCCCCAATCCAAATTTTCATCTGCTGCTGGTTTTGTGAAAAAATTGCATGATCTTGCTGGTGAGTCCTGTTATTCTTCCAAAGATCTTCTTAAGATGATCAACAGTCCGCATGCACATGACTTTTTTATTTAACTGTTCACAATTATGAGATTTGACCTGAAACTTCCTCATACTCAGTTCAAAAAAAGGGTTACACAGACTTCCAAGAATTGCCTAGTGAAGATGAGGTACCTTGGTCCTACGGAGCCACTCTTCAAAAAGACCCAACTTTTACTTCACCTTGCAGTTGGGCAGCGGCCGATCCTTCCACATTCTTGATACGTGGAGAAAATTATTTGAAGGACCAACAGAAGGTATACTTTCAGTTCAAACTATGTTTAAATATGAAATTAAGAATTGAAGATAAACATAGGACATCAAGTCTGCAACATTCCTAGTTAAGATTGATTCCAATAAAAATTGTTATGGTTTAATCATGACGAACAAACCAAACTAGATGGGAATGACTGATATACTTACATTGACACCAATGCGAGGTTAATAAGCTACTCCGTCCCCACTCTAAGTTGAATCTAACAGGAAGAATGTAAACTATTTTCAAACAAGCCCCCTTTTTAAGAGCATCCTAGGACTTTAGTAAACTAGATATTGGCATTTCCTATTTTTTAAATCATAATGTTCTAAATTTTTCAATCTTGGTGCCTCATCTTTTTTCTGCAGGTCAAAGCAGATGACACCATGATGCAAATGATTGGTGCAGACTGGCTAAGATCTAACAAGAGAGAAGATAATCTTGGTGGCCGTCCTGGTACCATTGTTCAGGTTTGATCTACTGCACGACAATTTTCTTCTCTGTTAAATTATCATCTCAGAGAACCCTCATCCACAAATACCCCTAATGAGGACACGGATATGATTGATGTTTGCCATTCAGACATATGCACAACGATGTAGACCAGAATTTTTCTTCATTGTTAATATACACGTGAGTTCAGTTCAAGTTAATTTTTTCCCTTTCTTTCTGTTTAGATATCAGATTGTTGACTGTGCAACGTCGTGAAATCAGGTTCCAGGTACAACCACGTATTCATTGGCACTATATTACATGACAAAAACTCCTTTGGAAGAGAATCCCTTGCTGCATAAATTTGTAAATGGAGATGACGCCTTTAGAAATTCAAGATTTAAGCTCATACCATACATTTCTAAGGTTGGTATTAATCGAATTTACAGCCAAACCAAGATAGGAATCCCAGGAACATGAATCCAAGTATCTTGCGACACTTGAGGTTTTCGCATTCGACATCACTTGTTTATTACTCTCTCAGGGATCATGGATAGTCAAGCAGAGTGTTGGCAAGACGGCATGCTTGGTGGGGCAAGCACTCGAAATCAATTACGATCGTGGGGAGAACTACTTGGAGGTAGATTACCAGCACTACGTTATCAAATGCCATTTCGCTTGAAAATTTAATGTCCATTTCTTTAAATGCATACAACCTACAAGAACTTTCCCTTCTTTGGTGTTCTCTATCATGTTGTGGTATACTGACCTTCGACGTGCCTGAAAATTTCAGATTCAAATTGATGTTGGCTCTTCCACAGTGGCAAGAGGGGTGGTTAGTCTTGTTCTAGGGTACCTGAACAATTTGGTCATAGAAATGGCATTTTTGATTCAGGTAAAATCATTCATTTCTCATCTATATAGCCAAATATTCTTGATACCTTACCAGCTAAACCACAAGTACACCTGGTGCATGCTACAAAATGCATCCGAATGAACTCTGTCGATGATATTTAGTTTTCCTGAGTTGCAGCTACATGCTATCTATTTTGTAGCTATAATTGTAAAATCAACTTTTGCAGGGTAACACTGAAGAGGAACTTCCCGAAGTCCTTTTAGGAACATGTCGACTGAATAATCTTGATGTCACGAAATCAATGCTTGTAGAACACTGATTATTTTGCTCGAATTTTGCACCCTCTTGCAAGCTTGAGTCCATTCAGGAAAGAAACTTGCTTGTGCATAGGTTCTTTCTGTTTGACATTGGCAGCATTATAGAGTGATCAATGTTCTTTTCGGGGGAAGAAGAGTTTAGTTTGTATAGCTCATTTCTTCTTTATGGCTCATTCTTCAAATTATTCTTTGCGATCATAAAAAGTATTTGTAAAAACTTTATGGTACGAATACTTTTGTTAAAACAGGCTTTTACAATGAAGTAGAATCCAATGTTGCATTTTACAACATCAACTTCAATAAACTAAGGGCAGAGAGAGGAAAGAATTTTCTCTAAAATGGGATTACAAGCGTCTTCATTGTGGTACAGAAAAATCTTATGTCTTAATCATAATTATACTCAATAAATTAAATTGTCTCAATAGAAATTTTAACATAATAGCAATAATTTAAAAAAAAAAAAAAAAAAAATTAATTTGAATGTTTGTTATCATACTAATTTTGTAAGAATTTGTTAAAATAATAATACTTATAATTAAGATATTAAGGTGTGTTTGGTAATGTATTTTATGAATTTATATTTTAATAAAATAAAATTAATTAATTAATTATTCTGATTTTCAACATTACAACTATACCATTAGAATTTTATTATCCAGCATGTGATGAATTTCATCTTCTATTTAAATAGGCAATATAAATATATCTTTATAAATGTTGAATGTATGCATAGCAAAATTATTGCCATTGGACTAAATTTTAACGATATTAGTAGTAGTAGTAGTAGTACAACACAAGGGCAAATAGCCTCCCTCATTTTGTCAATTGTCATAATGAAAAAGAATAGGAAATTGAATACTTTGTTTAACAATAATGATTTAAAATATATACTTGCAAAATCATGATTATTACGATGAAAATTGATCTATGATAATTGATACGACAATCTCTTGGTATAATGGGCAAAATTTTAAAGCCCAAATAGAATTTAAATTGTGTTGAAATGATGACCTGAAGACCAACTACATGACCAACATCTGCAAACCAAAATTAACACTGGAGTTGGGTTTGGATTTATGCCTAAGAAATGCCCAAAAGAATAGTAAACCCATAAAATTTGTGGGGAACTATGACTTGTTCTAATTCATTGCATTGGATGGAAACAATGCTTCCAAACCTTGCAAATTTGTCGAGAAATTTGAATTAAGGAAATGCCCTAAAATACCCAACATTACCTATTTTACCCTCTCAAAATGTATTCAAAACCAAGAGAGTGATCTAACTTAGTTAAAAGTTAAAACAATACTGCAAACTATTCGAATTCAATTCTATTTAAAAAATTAAAATACGAATTTGATCGAATTAAAAAAATATTAAAATACAATATTATTGTATTTGAACTCAATTCAAAAAGTTATTTAAATTATACTAACTAAACTTAAACTTGATTCAATTATTACCAAATTGAATTCAAAGGTCTATTAAGCCGAATTTGAGTAGCTTATCACTTGCACACCTATCTAAAACCCAAATTTCATGGACAAAATCGTCTTTTAAATTACCATTTAAAATATAATTTCCAGAATCTTTATCCCCACTTTGTATCACGTGATTGAGCCACCCATATGTCACGTGGCTTCATTCTCTCATTTTTTAATTTTTAAAACTTTTTTTTTTATTTTCAAATGAAATTTTTTATATTCCTTTTATCTAAAATCTCACATGTAGGTGTTGCTATCATTGTCGTGGTTCCCGGCGCTTGTACCGGTGGTTGTCATTACCTGCATGTTAATATTATTTTTCCACGTCACCATCACGATATTCATTGGTTAATATAAAAATATTAATATTCACGTGGCACCATCACATGCTGCTTTCCAATTCTTCTATCAAATCCAGCACACGTTACTTGACAGCATATCCTGAGAATGAAAATTTATGTAAATTTTGAATCTCTTATCTATTTATTATAAATATAACCACAAAAGGCCGATCACATCGCACTTGCTATCAAATTTACATACTTGATTAATACATGAATTATCATACAAAATTCACATTTGGGTCTCATTTCTAAACTATTTAATTTATAATAATAAAATAAAATAAAATAAATATTATTAAAAATATTGTAAGGAATGTGTTTAAAACACTTATTAAGATTTATATTTAGTATTTATAATAATTTTTGATATTTAATATAATAATAAATGATAAATTTTAAAATATTAAAAATATAACTTATCAAATATAAAAATTTAACAAATATTTGAAGGACATTCATTAGTAAAATCTTATTATTAATAATACAAATAAATTATAAATATAAAATATTTTATTACATTTAAATTTATTATCAAATCAAAGGACTCAATTGTCTGAACAATGAAGAATAATTTCAGCATGCTTTTAAAATTTACTTTGAATCGATTTAAAAGAAATAATAATTAAAATTAATTTTGTATCATATTAAATCATACTATTTATTTGTGTCCACCTAAAATTTATTAATTTTTAAAATATTAAGTAATACTAAATATAATTTGCTACATCAAAAAATAATTTGACGCATGGAAAAAATTCGAACTTTTTTCATATATGATTTGACGATCTTTAAATCAGTATTATATGTAAATTTTTCGTAAATCCTTATAACATTGAGATTTGACTGTCATATATCTATATATGAATATATCATATAATTTAATTTTAAAATTTAAAACGTAAAATTTTAAAAGTTAATTTCAAGTTTATATTATTTTAACTTTTACATTTTATAGTCTATAATATATTAAGTTTTAAAATTATGTTTCTTCAGTAAATCAATAATGTAATCAATTTTATAAAATTGACAAGAGCTCTTTTGCATCTTAAGTTTTATTATTGTATTTAATTGGATAATTTGTCATGTACCAGTCACCAGGTAATTAAAAATTTTATTAGTATCTCATTTGCAACTATTTTTGGGAATTCGGACAATGCAATAAAAAATGTTAATTAAAAAAGAAATAATAAATGTCAACGGTCGAAATTCCGGAAGAGTTACGTATAACCGTTATAGACACGGAGTGGCACGACTCACAAGAGTCAAAAATTAACGCACCGACGCCGACGCGTTAAAATGCGCCTATCATTTCCGCATGGGATTCTGGTTCCCGTTACCTTCCATACCCGGGTACCCGGTAAACTAACCGGGTATCAGGTCCTGTCACCTGTTACACCCGGTAAATATGTCGGTGCAGCAAGTGTCGGCACCGACACGCCAGATTTATTCCCGGTAAATTTTTTTTTTTAATTTTATTATAGCCACTGAAAATCCTGAATTGTAACGTTCTTCTGCTTCTCATCATTTAGTTTATCGTACGTATGATAACGTATTGCTCCGGCATTTGTGCCAGAAGAAATGTAATTTTTATGTTGGGATTTGCTAGTGGTTAAGTACTGTCGGTGTAGGTTAATACGATGGATAATAATTGATAATTATTTGCGTTAGTTAACATGATTAGATACAATTGATCTGATTGGTGGAAGTGGGGCCACTGCTACTTTCTTTTCCGTAGTTGAGAGGTACTTCGATCACAAGGGCACGTGACTTACAACCCCCGAAAAGGGAGAATTTTATTCCCCACAAGACCTTTATCGTGCCACCTATGACCGAAACCCACCGAAAAGACAAAAGGGTATGGCCAAGGTGTTGCAAGTTTCCATATTCCCACCCCTTTCTTGTATTTTTCTTGAGAGTCAAAAATTCGAATTAAAGAGATAAAAATTATAATGATTTAAAAGAACAAAAATATATAATATGATAAAATCTTTATGAGAGTTAAAATTTTAATTCTTAAAATAAAAATTAATTTAGTTTTATTTTTTTAAAATAATTTTCTTTATTTTAATTACATATAATTACTCTTTGATTTAATTAATAAAATATTTTTAAGTATTACAAAAGGTTTAATATTTGCATTAGATCTTATTAAGTGTAAAGACTTAATTTATATTTATATAATATTTCAAATATTAAATATTTAAGTTATATATATAGCTAATGCTAATTATTAAGATTATACATGGTTAAAAAAAAAAAAAGTGGGGGATTTATTCTACAGCTATTAAGTGGCATCCTCAAGTCACATGTATTCTCATTCCTTTTGTCTAAAGATATCAAAAATAATAAAGAAAAGTCATGAGTTTCTCTAGAGTTAATTACCAGTAAGAGGAGAATTCCTATATAAGGCAGTGTCTATCTTATTTTACAAAAATAAAATTCTAAACTAACTTAAATATAACACAGTTTCGTCAAAACCACCGATTTTACCCCTAACGCCTCCCTTTAGCTGCAGGTTCTCGAGTTTTCAGGCTATCTATTCTATATTGTTTGACACATGAAAATCCGATTCAAATTTTCATGTATCAACATAAACAGTTTTTTTTTTTCTGGATGATTTGTCAAATATTCTCGACACCCATAGATTTTTTTTTTTCAATTTAATTTAAATTTTCTTTCTATAAAATTTAGTCAAAGTATCATCCCGTTTGAAAACGTATGACTCTACTCCATTGCGGACTGGTATTTTGGGATTACATATACTCTATACGTGGTGTGGCTCAGAAAACTTTCTCAGACCACATTTTGTCGCAGACTATTTTTTGTACGGCAGTGCACAAAGCGGTCCCACAAACCTTGTTACTTGGGCCCCATCTCCACACCACGTATTTCCCTCGATCATGATTAATTGATGAAGAGAAAGGGTAATAAAAAAGAAATCTTGTGGTACAGGTTCGTGTCACAAATGTCAGCGACGACAACGTGGCTGTATATGATAGGTCCTAATACAAGAAAGTACTTTTTTTTACATGGGAAAAACGTATATAGCGTAAGCAAAGATAGTGAATTCCAAGCCAAGGTCACGTGACTATGACCCACGTTGCACGCTGCTCTTGTTTTGAAAGAGGGACTACCTTACTTATCGGGACTTGAGCAGTTTCCGCTTCTGTGTTTTGGGCTCCACCGTAGCATGGTGAATCCATGTTCGCCACGTTTTTGAACGTGCAACGCAGGTCCCACTGCGAACATGGGCTCTTAGTAGCTCGCACGCACGATGCACATGCCACTTCCCTCCGCTTATTGAACAGGGTGATGCCACGTCAGCTTTGACCTTCAATTACTATAATGCCCTTATTAGAAGTGTCAATTTCAAAGTAGAAATTTATGAAAATTAGTCAAAAATCATAATAAAATTTTAAAATATATCAATGACATCGTTTAAAATAAAATCATAAATCATAAAATTTTGATAAATTTGTTATAAAAGAATTTGCATGATAAATTTACAAACTATGCAACATTACACATATTTAACAATAAATTTTCGCAAGTTTTATTCAATACATTTTGAAATAAACTCAGAAGCATTCGATGAGATCTAAAATGAATTTTTAACATATCTTCAATCTGTATAATTTTTATCCCAAGTAAATAATGCAGTAGAATGAAATGTAGCCTATGAGGACATAATTGGTATAAAATAAATGGGAAGGTTACATGTCATTTCCTTCATCAACCTCACACGTAGTGACAACCACATGCCAACATGTGATACACTTCTTAAAGGACAGTTAGTGACCAACCATACGCTTAATATTCTGATCTTAAGACTTACCAAGTGTTTGAAATAATTAAATTAATGTAAGCAATTTTATTTTAGTAATTAACATAAATTATAAAAATCAATTTTTAAGTTTTCAAAGCTTTAATATATATGATAGTCAAAATTAACTGATTCGATTTCTAATTAAGGGGGGATTTGCTACAAATTTCAACTACAACGTCAAAATTGGACTGGTAATTAATTTTCATATATCATAGTTTCAATTTTCATTCAATGTTCGTTCACCCCAAATAGGGCACATACCCATGTGCTATTTTCTCTGAACTTATAATTTTTGTCATATTTTACTTATTGACACATGGTCGACACCGATTAGTTCGAATAATTAGTTTTATTCTCATTAACAAATATTGATTAACTATTGTTGCATGTTTTTTTTTTGGTATAACAATCATAGGTCGTGTGATATGATGCACACAATATTTTTGGTTAAAAATATGTTTATATTAATGATTTGTACGGTTTGTTGGGGCCCAAAGTTGCAAACTTCAATTATAAATTGCAAAGTCGGACAATTGAGGTTTTTGTTTAAACACATTTCCATAATCATAACACCACCATTCCTCTCCCCTTAACTTTGACGTCAAGAAATAAAAGACATGTCCATTTTATATAGTTATGCGAAGGCTATATGTACAAATAAACTTGTAAACTGCAAAAGGACAATTGGTAATTGAACAAATAGTAGTGGTGATGCATGAAGAATGTATTGGATTGGTCAACCATTGATATTTTCATACACACATCAACTTAAACAAAGAAAGTAGATTATTATCTAACGTTTGACCCCTCTATGATTTGAAGAACATAAGTTTTAATATGGGCACAATCCCACCTCAATAGTAGTAGTGCATGGAGCTTAACATCTTGAAAAACCTGTCACATAATTGGTATTTTAACAAAAATGCTTTTTTCAAAAGGCGGAGTTTTTCAGAAGGAAGGGATTCAAAGAGTGCAACTCAAGTTAAATTGAAAAAAGAAAAAAGAAAAAAGAAAAAAAGAAACTAAGACCACTTTTATTAAAAAGAGAGAGAGAGATTTCTTTTATTTTTTATTTTTTTTCAATTTTTTGGGGGGTGTGAGTATTTCGGAAGGGATTGATGCAAAGAGTACAACTCAAGTTAGTTAAAAGAGATACATGGGTTATGTGAGTGAGACCCATCATTTCTTCTCGGCTAGATCCAAACATGGTTGCTGGTATGCAGTCACTTTTGCTAACTTTTTTTTTTTTTTTTTTTTTTTTTGATCTTTTATTAACCAATAACTTTAACCAATTTGAATAAAAAAATTAATATCTCCAATAATTTTAAAAAATTATAAATATTCTCTCAACCTTTTTTTTATGATTAATACATTTTACTGTATCATTCTTTTAGTTATTTTGTTTTCTTTTATATTATAATTATCAATTTATCATTATACTCGTAAGATAATATGAAATTTGAAGCAAATTTTTATAAAAATTACGGGTATAATAATAATTATATTAAAAAAGATAAATTAATTAATAGAGTGATATTGCATGAGTATTTGTCATAAATTTTTTAAAAAAATAGTATTACTTTCAAATTTTAAAGAGTATTTATCACAAAAAAGAGCAAGAAATATCTGTATTTTCTTAAAATTATAGAAAATATTTGTCATGCACCCAAATTAATAACTTTATTTGTTGATAAAGCACTTTCCATTTTCTACACTCTTTAATTGGCTCACTCTCAATCCTCAAACAACCAACTGGAAACCGAAAATTTGTAAACTACAAGTAGATTAAGGGTTTACTTATAATTGTGATATTTTTAGTTAAAATTTAAAAATATTTTTTCTTTTCATAATAATTAGACATTAAAGAATCAAAATGCTGTCAATCTAAAATATATTCTGTAATAAAAGTTGTTAGTGTCAATTGGTTCAAAACTTAAAATATTTAAGGAGGATATAAGATAATTGATAAAATTTATTTATATTAGAGTTACGTATGATTTATATTATGGAATATTTTAAAAAAATTTAAAGCATGTTATAATAAAAATAGAAAGTGCTATGGCATTGTTAATATCACAAAAATGCATAAAATTTAGTTCTATTTTCCAGTCTTCTGTTGCATATTTTAAAATTTTTTATAGACTTTTTAATATTTACGTTATGTTTGATTAATTTTAAAAATAGAAAAAAAATTTTGATAACTGTAACCCCACCCCACCCAAAAAAAAAAAATTAAGGTTATTTTGTTAGAAAGGTACATAGCATGATTTGATAGAAACTATCCCTAATGAAATATGTATTAAACTTATTTTAATTCGTGTGAAAAGAATTTTTAAATAATTAGAAATAGTCACTTAGATATTTCATAATTTATTTTTTACCCCTAATGTTTTAGTTGTTTTATTAATTTATTTTTTATTTCATAATTTTAATTGATGCATTAATATATTATACAACCTAATTTTAAAAATTTAATATATTATACAATGTAAAATTTAAAACTTGAAACGTAAAACTTAAAATTTAAAATGCAAAAATTAAAACGACGCAATGTATTCTAAAATTTAAGTTTTGTATTATATAGTGTATTAAAATTTTAAAGTAAACTTTTTATGAGATTGACTATATATTAATACATTAATATATCAATATATCATACAACATAATTTTGAAATTTTAATAGACTATGCATCGTAAAATTTAAAATTTTAAATGTAAAAAAATAAAAATAAGACAATGCATTTTAAATTAAGTTTTGTATTATATAGCATATTAAAATTTTGAAAATTATGTAATTCAGTATATTAATATGTTAATATTTTTTGATGTATGATAGCTAAGTATATTTTTTTTTAACATTTTGTTACTTTCTCTGTACAGATCAAAGCCAAAATGAATGATAAAAAAAAAAAAAAGTTCATTGCGGTCCAAATTATGCAAATTACTGAGTTGATGAATCCATGAAGATTTTAGTGTCTGCAATTCAATGCATGTGCATTCATAGTTGAGTACTACTGTTACCAGCTTCTTGTACTATAAATTAGGATAACTGTGGTCATGACCTGCTTTGTAAATTCCAATATTTAAAATTACCCAAGAAATAGATAATCGAACACACAATTAGTTACATTTATGTTTGAAGAACATTGAAATTGAAGCCCTGTCATTGACTTGGTAAGGTGAAAAGCGTACACGGTGACAGCTAGGAGCAAGCGATGATAGATAGGCCTATACGTACAAATTATAAAAAACCAATGACGCCAAACGTTGGAACTTTCCTTGGAGTCGAAACGCGTTAGGCTTGGAAACGTAAAAAATCAAAGATTGCACGCAAAGTTCATCTCAATACGAAATAAAGAAAATTGAAAACAGGGGAATGATAACTAATTAGTACACCTTATGATTTTATTAAATAATAATTATTTTGTATTTTATATTTTATAATAAATTTTCTTTTGAAGTTGGAATATTATGATAACTATTTTTTTGTAAATTAATTTTCTTTTTCTAATATAATAATTATTATACTCTTAATTTTTTATAAATAAATAAAAATTTAAAATAAATTTTAAAATATAATTTATAAATTTTTTGCGTTTTTCAAAATATAAATTGTATATATTTCATATAATTTTTAATAACAATTTTTGTACTTTATATATTTTTTTTGAAAATTTTTATGATTTTATAAGGTTAAGAATATAATAATTATTATATTGCAAAAAAATAAAAAATTAAAAAAATTAATTTAATAGAGATTTTTATCATAATTTTCAAAATTAAAAAAAAATTTCATCAAGTATGAAATAAGAGTAATTATTATTTAACAAAATTATTGAGGATATTTGTCATCCTTTCTTAAAAATAATATTATGCATATATAATATATAACAAATTAAATAATAGTAAATGTAATTATATAGTAATATTATTGGTTATTTGTTAGTAATTAATATTAAAGTATTTTTAATAAATATATTTTGAAAAGTATAAAACTTTCTTGAAATTATGCTTGTGATTGAGCCAATGATTTCGACATTAAATAGACTGATTTTGAAATTGAATCCACAATATTTGAAGAGTGTATTTTGTATAGAAAATGCATTGACAAAATCTCGCCCATAATATAATATTCTCATTCAAGTACCTAACTTTACAAAATTTTCTAAAATCTTACGTAATTTTGATTTTATTTCACTATTTCCCGGTTGTCGGAATCTACGGCGATTAAAGTCTGACACACAACCCAAGAGACTGAGACAGAATTTCCTTGTTCCGGAAAAAGGTACGCACATATATAGGTTGCACTTTATTTTTACTCTTAAAAAATCTTCAATCTTGAGAGACATATATTTTTAATTTTGTCTTTTACAGCAGTCTGTAAATATTAATTTATACAAATAATTTTATTAGTATAGTATTCGTTTTACCTTATTTTACATATACAAATAAATGTTATTTTTAAAATTAATTATGACTAAAAAATTTTAAATTAAATTAAACATTTATTTTTTTGAACTATACTCTACAAGAAATTAAAACAGAAACTCACAAATCCATCTCTTTATTTTTAAAATATTAATTATTATATTGGTGTATAAAATTTTTAACTAATTTTGTAAACTAAATAATAAATGCGGCGACAATTATAGTGTAATGTTCGAAATTTTTTTTCAAATTATTTACATGTTCTTTCTTTTTAAAATTAAGTCACAACGTAATTATTTTTGTAGAAGATTTTGATTTATATATAAAATTAAGTGATTAATTCTAAAAAATTTTGAATCACTACCCATTATACAAGATTATTTTTTTTTTATTTATTTTACTTTTTAAATATATTATGAATTTTTTTTTTAAATTTAAAAAATAACTGCTCTTAAATTATTTCAACATCAACATTCATATTGAAAAAATAAAAATAAAAACATTTCAATTACCTGGTTTTCCTGATTCCTCATTTCTCATTTCTCATTTTTATTATTATTATTTTTTTTAATTTGAAAATAAAATAAATAAACTCATGTCCCATGCCCATTCCACCCTTTTCTTTCTTCTGTCCGCCGAGTCTATCGGTGAAAAATAAAATGACCCGTGAGAAATGAAAATGATTTATTGTAATTCAATGAAAAAATAAAATAAAATAAAACGCCAAATAAGATGAGAGCGGTGGGACGGGGCATTGGATGATGAAAGTGGGACCCACTAAGTAATAAGAGAGAGAGAGAAAGAGGCCTTCAACATCAAGACAGTGAGCGAATAGTAAAATCCAGCTAGCAGTGAAGGAAAAGCCTTACCTACCTTCCTCCCTCCATCTTCCTCCCCTTTTTTTATGACTTCTCTCTTCGTTTCCTATCAACTCATTTCAAAAACTCTATACTCTCTCTCTCTCTCTCTCTCTCTCTTATACACACTCTTTCTCGTCACTTGAATTTTCTGACTGGAAAGAAACAACAACTATCGGTATTCTCCAACAAGGTTTGCAAATGTATTTATGGATTCTTATTTCAATTCTATGATGAAAAAACACTGTCCGCATAATGAAAAAGGATTCTATACAACCAGGAATTCAATTTCATTTGGCTTCATTTTCTTAAAAAATTAAATCAAATAACAAAAGAAAGCTATCATCTCTAATGTAGTAAAATTTCCCCACTTTCAAGTTTTCTATTCTTGTTTGCTCTTCATTCTACTCAAATTCTACTTGATTTTCATTCTCCGCAGGTAGTTTCTTCTTCAATTAATAGATTGTCTGATACAAAAATTAAAATTTTGATATTAATTCACAAAGTTTTGTCTCTTCATCTCTTCATATTTTACTTCAAAAAGAGAAATTAAAACCCACCTTCAATTTTGTGATTTTTTCAAAATTTTTACACATTATCAAATTTCATACCCCTCTTTGGCAAATAAACTCATTAACAGTGTGACTGTGCATGGAAAGCTACCCAGAAGACGAACCATTTGTACTAAAATACGCCAGGTGCTTGTGGCGCCTCCAGTTTCGCATCCTGAAGAATGAAAAATCGAATTTTGGCTCTCTTTTTTTCTTTCCTTTCCAGATAACTCCAAAATATTTTAATTTCAAAAATTTTGGGTCTCGAGAAGAATTTAATTGCATGATTTTTATTGCTATCATGCGCCACACTGCTCGTACGCTGTCCTAACGTGGCCTTCATCATTGACAAATTGCACACTTTCTCTGAATAGATAAGTTAACTACGAATACCTCCTACCATTTTACAGCTCATTCATTTTTCTCTCTCTTTCATTTTCTCAGGAAAATTCTCACGTACAAAGAAAACATGATTGGACCAAACTTCATGGATGAGATAGACTGCGGAAGCTTCTTTGATCACATAGACGATTTACTTGACTTTCCAAATGACGAAATCGAAGCCGGGTTGTCCGGGGCCGATTGTAACTCGTTTCCAAGCGCATGGGCAACTCAGTCCGAATCTTTACCCGCGTCTGACTCTGTTTTCTCGAATAATAGCTCCACGGACCTCTCCACGGAGCTCTCCGTTCCAGTAAGTTCAATTTCTTCACCGTTATTATTATTATTATTTTTTAATTTCAACTTCAGCCGTTGGATTGGTCTATCATGATGTCATATCTTGGAACGACATGTTGCTGCCACCTGGCATACAGCGTAGATTGAACGTGTGTATATTTGGAACATACTGTATATGTATTCTATGTTAAATTATGATAATATGGTACGTGGGGTCGTTCATTTAATAATATTTGATATGAGGGTATTTCTGTAATATCATATTTTCCTGGAGGCTATCTCCATGCATTGATTATTGAAAAATAAAATTCGTTTTGTATAATGCAAGTCACGTGGGTGACCATGTTACTCCTTCAAGGGAGTTATGTGATCTACAGATGTTATTAGTTGGCAAATCAATTTTTGTCTTCACTCGCAAGTATGTCAGCAATTATTGAATTAATGTGTTGTAGTCATAGTTCAACAAATAATTGGGTTTGGTCTGGTCCGATTACATTATGATGATCATAATGGACTAGTTGATTGTGTTTGATAAATTGTTCTAAAACTTACAAAATTTGTGAAATTGCAGTATGAAGACATTGTTCAGCTTGAATGGATTTCAAACTTTGTTGAGGATTCTTTCTCTGGAGGAAGCCTTACAATCAACAAACAGGAGCCGTGGACGATCAATAAGGATGATTCATCTCACAACCGGTTCCAAACCTCTAGCCCAGTTTCTGTTCTGGAAAGCAGCAGCTCCTGCACAGGGAAGAAACCTGGGGCGGGTAGCCCAGAAAATGTAGCTTCTGGAAGACGTGGACGTGCTCGGAGCAAGCGTTGCCGCCCTCCAACATTTAATCCTCGCCCTCCAGTTCAACTTGCGCCACCAACTTCTGCCATCACTGAGACACAGCAGCAGTTAGCTGTCCCTAAAGTCTTATCTGATTCTGAGAATTTTGCCGAGTCTCGCCTGGTGATCAAAATACCGAGGCAATTCGACTCGGAGTATAAGAAGAAGAAGAAAATCAAATTGTCAGTTCCTCAAGCATCTGAGGAGACAAATCAAAATCTGCCAACACAAGCAGTTAGGAAATGCATGCATTGCGAGATAACTAAGACGCCGCAATGGAGGGCAGGACCAATGGGGCCAAAAACACTTTGCAATGCTTGTGGTGTTCGCTACAAGTCAGGAAGGCTCTTCCCCGAATACAGGCCTGCAGCTAGCCCAACTTTTGTTCCATCGCTGCACTCCAATTCCCATAAGAAGGTTCTTGAAATGAGGAGCAAGGTCTGCGAGAAGACTGCTATGACTGGGACTGAAAAAATGATGTCCAATTCACCGGAACTGATTCCAAACAATAACCACCTTGCACTGGAGTAGATTTGAGGATCGGATTGGACAGATGACGTACTGAGGAATATTCCGCATCTGGGAATCTATTTCTCGTCTGCTTTACCCCTCATTTTCCAGTCTTGTGTTATTCGCTTACTGTTATTTCATTTCTTTGTTCATTTGTTTCTTGTACAGGGATGGAGTGGAGGTTATAGGAGCCAATTAGATTACCCAATTTTAGTCAAGTAGAGAAGGACTGTAATGAGAGAAATGAAGAAAGGGTTAGAGAGGAGGAGGAATCTTAAAAGGGTAGCAGAGTTTTAGGGTTTAGTGATGAGTAACTAGGTCTCTAAGGTCATTAAGGTATTTGGGGTCTGTGTTTCAATTTCTTTTTTGGTTCTTCTTTTTCTTCATTCTTTCTTTTTATCTTCCTTTTCATGGGAATTCTTTTTGCAGTTCATTTGTTGGTAGAAAATTCTGAGATGAGTAATGCAATTTCAGAACTCTGTTATATGTTTTATTTTCTATTTTTCCTTCTGTTGCACTCCTGATATCGATTGTAATGCTTGGTTATACATACACAGCTACGTTTTATCATATTGAGAAATATCAGAAGATTTTGCAAACCCAACTGTCTTTGACCTTGAAGTAAAACAAACGTTGAGTGAACATGGAGCAAATATTTTTTATTATAACAAGTATCACTACTCATGTCAATTACTCAGATGAAATGGGTAGAGCAACCGGTTAAATCAGTTTGATAGAGATGATTGTGATTCCAATTTCCATTGCTGTTGCTTGCTTGGGTTGATGACTTAATTAATAGACATAGTAGAGTGTCAGTAATGATGGGTGATGGGGTAGTTACAGACATTTGTCCACACGTCTCCATCAGACCAAACACTACCAAATTGAAAAGTAAATTTCAACTTTCAATATGAATATTAATAATAAATAATATTATTATTGTTGAACATAAACTAAAAATCTATTATCTATCACAACAATTAAATCGTTTTAGTTACTTTATATTTCTCAACTCTTCTGTTACAAGAAAAGAAATTTAGGTGAAACGGTCCCAATAACAATACGCTATGTATTATATTTCATCTCTTATATTAATTATGATTGATAAATTTTAAAATAATTGCATACTTTATCAAAAGGATGTTTTTGTCTTCTTCTAATTTTATTCTATAAATTTATTGTTGTAATTTGAACACTTGTATTGTAACTTAATATAATTAAACAGATATACATTACACCTACTTGTGAGATAATATGATCGATGTCGTATTGTTTTGAATCCATTTTGTAAGTTACATTTAGTACTAGTAAACGAAATTTAATGAGAATAATGTGTTGTTTTCCTATCACATCTACGCAATCCATAAACCCTGAATATTATAATATTGTGGCTCAATTAAATTAATTTACAAAGACTATGAATTCCTTGACAAAACCCTATTTTCCAATGTGGGCCTTAAGAAGTGATTTTGAAGGAGAAAACACTTTACTAATAGGGTTGAGAGAATAAAGTGATGAGAGGACTTCTAATTTATTTGGAAACGGATGGTAAGAAAGATTTTTTATAGCCTTACAAATTGGTCAAAAATTGAAGTCGTTCTTTTAATAAAATCCAAAGTTGGATGAAACGAGTATAACAAAGTAAAGATGACACCAGAAAAAAAGACCTTTGAATGTCACCGATTGAGTTGCTGCACATAATTGAAGGCTTGTTATACACGGCTTCTTCCAAAAAAAACTTAATAGCCGTTTCTTAAGGAAAACATCTAATAATCATTTTTGGCAACAAGTAATTCAAAAACTTACTTCATCTTTTTCTTTTAATATTATTTTAATAAAATAAAACCTTGAATTTGTAATATCTTGGTATCACTAAATTATATTGTTATTCATTGGGTTAGAAAATTTCAACAATTTGAAACCTAGACCAGTGTCTTCTACTTGAGTTTCCTTAGTCAGGTCCAACCATATAGCCCAGTTAATGGAATAAGCTTAATTTACTTCACTAGTATTCCACATGTATTGGGGAAGTCAGAAAAGTGCATGGGCTCCCCATAACTGAAATGCGATTTTTCATTTATTGTAGGATTTGGACCTGTACACTTGGTCCATGGTAATTTGAGACCGTGTGGTGATGGTTTCACCACCTTTTCCTTTTATTCACATTTTAATTATTTCACCAACTGAACAAAATTTAAAATTTTAAATTAATTTATATAATATCAAAACTGACTTTATGATAAATTAGAATAATTTTTGATATTTTTATTAAATTAAATTAAATTATTAAGGAATATTTGTTCGCAATTTTTTTAAATACAAATTCAGTAGGCGGGTGTAGTTATAATTTAATATTATTTAATGAAAATGGAGTTGAAGTGTAGTTATTTTGGGGTCTTACAGAAATGTAAACAATAAAAAATGAAAAAGACCTTTAAATAAGGGTGCAGTTCGAGTATTTTTAATCTCATAGCCTATGATTGAGATAGTCGAGGAATTTAGATATTTTTTATTTAAAAAGAAAGAAAATATTTATTAAGCTTTGTAATTTTTTTAAAAAAATTATTAATATATATTTTAATGTGATTAAATATTCATAAAATATTTAATACGACAATTATAAATAGTATAATTTTGTTTAAAAAATTGTGCAATAAAAAATATAAAAAAATAATTATAATTTATTAAAAATTATTATATATAATAAATTAATTAATACGATATAATAATTTTTTTGGCTAGTGTTTGTAATTAAATGGGTTGTGATTACATCCAAAAAAAAAAAAATGGATTGAAAATATCATCATTAGAATAATACCAAATAATAAAATGGGTCTTCTTTTAAAGCCCAAGTAAGAATATGGGATTCATTATCCGATAGCTCCTCTCTTCATTCTTTAATCCAGAGGAAGCAAATCTCATTTTTTATATATATATAAAGTAATTGTGCGAACGCAAGAGCTCGTTATTATTCATTTGTAGTAAATGAATGTGACATTTACTTTTATCTTACACGTAAACTCATTCCAATATATTATGTAATTAACTCATAAATTTTTAATTTAAAGTTATAAATAAACAAATAAACACTCCCGATGTTGTTTTAACAAGGGATTCGATTCTTGATCCTATCCGGTTAAATTAAAAGTGTTGATTAACTTGAAATCTAATTAAAGAAACAGAAGCTGAAGCGATGGCGCCGGCTATGGACATCCTATCAGCATGGCATTGTGAGTATCCCCCATCTACATGTTTTAATTAATTATGGCAAAACTTTGTTGCAAACGTACCATCAAATTGAATGCATGTGCTCATCTCTATCTTTTCATTAATTTAAAAAAAAAGAAGAAGAAGGAATTAATCTTTATTTGCCAAATTCATATCCACCAACAGCAGCTACAAGTTGTTTAATGAAATTTATTTAATGTTTGATCATTGATATGAAGTTTATAAAATGTCTCCAATGCCCATTTTAGTGGGTACTACTAATGTTGCCTTAACTCCTGATCTTAATATTATAACAAAGATTTTGTTAATGAGTGTGCGTCGCATTTATTAAAATTTTTGTATTCACTATTTATATTAATTCTGGTTATTTAATCTAATAATTATGATGGAATTTTATTATATATTAAAAAATATAATTCATTAAATATAAACATTTTAACAAGTATTTTTAAAAGTACTCGTTAGCAAAATTTTTATAATAATATCAAATATAAATTTAAAATAAATTTATTAATGGATGGCATATACAATTGATATTTGTACAAATTATTATATTAAATAATAATAATAATAATAATAGTATAAATTGGGTAAACCTGTTGTATTAATGTCGCATCAATAAATTTATAATATTTTTTATGTTAATATGAATTTGGTTAATTTATTAATTGTTTTAAAAAAGTTTAATTTAAATATAATTTATTTATTAATCGTATTATTTGTTCATTAAATAAGTGATATAATACAATATAATTATTAATTTATCAAACGAATAATTAGATCATTAACTTAAATAACTAATTATTTATTTAAATATAATTTAATTATCAAAATTTAAAAAATTAAAATAATTATATTAAATAATTATTCATTTAGATATAATTATTTTTTTAATTAATTATATCTTAATTATGTTTTAAATTGATAAACAGATTCAAAAGATTAAATTTGAATTTAATATAGCTATTAATTATATAATACGAATATGATTCAATTATTATTCGTATTAATTTTTTTAAATTTAAATTATTTTAGACGCATCAAATTCGTATTAAATAATTATATTATAGATTAAATTGTCACCCTTAAATACAAATAAATAATTCTAAAAATAACATTAACAATAAATATAATGTTCTTATTAACATATTTTATGTATGAAACCAATAATATTTTATTTGAATTATCATTTTTCGTTTGAATTGGGTTGTCTTATGCATCATGGATTCGTTGACAGATTAAAGACCATGATTTTAAATATTAAATAAATATTTTTTTTGAGAGAATAAAAAAAAAAAAAAAATTCCATGTGAGTATATATGGTTGGTGTCCGGTTGGGCAGGAACATAGAAGAGAAGATTTTAATACAATGTTTTGTGTTTCTAGTTCTCATTGGCTAGAGTCAAGCAAAACATCTAATCCTCATTTCCTTTTTTCTTTTACTTAATTCATAACTCTTAGGACTAATAGCACTACGGGCGAACCACTAGCAATCAATGGGAATAAAAAATAAATACTCTTATATAAATTTACATAATTATTGATACTATTCAATTATGAAAAAATAAATTTAAATATTAATAATGAAAATGAATAATTCATTAAATAAAATGAATAAAATTAAGAGTCCACATAATTTCGTTATCCAATTCTATTATTACATTGTTTTTTTATTTGTATAATTTTTTTAAAATATAAAATTATGTAAAATAACTGTCATATTAATTTATATTAATTAACTTTTATAAAAATTTGTACAATTAATACTACGCATATTGAATATGATCAAAAGATAATAATTAATAGTAAATTTATTGCAATGATTTCAAATTTTTTATTTCCCTTTCTTTAGAAAAATATTTACATACAAAAACAAAGCTTTAATAAAGGTAATTAAAAATCTTTTTAAATTTTATATTTAAATACTTAAATTTAAAACTCCTCCTCAATCATCGGCAAGAGCTGGACTTTTTTTAAAAGTTTTTTTAATGTATAAAAAATAACAAAAATATATCTACTTAACAATATCTAATAATTATTTTAAGACTTGGTTTGCTATTGAAATTGTACGACTTTCAATAATAATAAATATTAAATATTAATAAAACACAAATGCCAAAAATAATAATATAAATTTATATACCAATTGATATAATAATAATATCATGTAATAATCTCATATTTCATATAATTTTGTGCTTGCGAAGAATATAAAATGCATGGAAAAATTATGCATAAAATAAAATCTCATTAATTTATATAACAAATTATATTTTAAATATTATTATTAATAAAATAAATAAATAAATCTCCTTAAAATGTTATTGTTACCGATAATTTTTTCTACAATCCAAACGTGGCCGTGCCTTGGAAACAACCAACCACGGCCACAAGTAAAGACAAAGATTCAAGATGGGACCCAACTTTTTGTTACTCTAGCACGTCAAATGTCCCATTACTTTTACAGGCGAGAATCTCACAATAGGTGGGGGCCAATCATAATCAAATCACATTATAATAAGACACGTGGAAGATTCTAACGACTTGCTCGTGATAAAAGTACGGCAACAGAGTTGTCCAGTAGTTGCCAAATTAGTGTTGCCGGTTTGCTTTTAAATTAGCCTATGATCAAAATCGGTAAAAGTATAAAACAAATTGATCCGTTTGCCAGGAACGAACGATTGTGATTAAATCGAGGACTCTAATCCACAAATCAAGCCGTTCATTCTCCTTAGTTTATGGTTTTTCATTATCTGTTGTTTTGACTACCATAGCCCATTGTTATAAATATGCACGGAGCATAATATATTTTTAAAAGAATTTTGTCAACGAAAGAGTTTTAGTACTTGTTTCAATTTTTATACTTATTATTTATAATAATTTTTAATATTTAATGCAATAATTGATAAATATTTTTTTTATAAATTTTAATATATTAAATATATAAATTTTAACAAATACCTTAAAAGATTTCATTAACAAAACCCATTTTAAAAATATATAAATTCATTAATATCAAACATATTAATTTATCCGTACATATATAATGAGTGAGAGAATAATACTAAAAACGTAAGTTTGAAATAAAATATAACTTTTGAAAGCTACAAAATCCTGGTAATTATTATAAATATTATATCTGCATTATAAGATGACATTTTTGGATTAAAAATCGTTAAATTTACTTCATATAATAAAAATTTGTTTGTTGATTTTTGAAGAAAATTAAAAATAAACATTATACAACTTTTTTTTAATAAAAATATCATTATGGTGTAATTTTATGTACACGTTTATTCTATTTTATTCAAGTATAAATTTATGTATATAGATTAAATTATAAAATATTATGTTTATAATATTTTTTTAAAATGATATAAAAGGATGTTGTTACATGTCAAAGATGATCTAGTTATAAATGAATAACTTCATCTTCATTTTTTTTTAGGAATTTTTATTTTGTTATATCATATCTGAAACATATACACACTTTTACAATATTATAGGTTCAAATTAAGTATATATATTATTTATGTTTTACACAACTAAGAATTTAATTATTTAAACAATAAAAGTTCTATATTGGCATACCTAATTTTATACACAAAATGTATTTGAGAGTATTCTAACTTGGATGTAGTAGGAGTGACTTTGAACATCACGTTGAAGATTTGATGATGATCCTTGTTTTTTGAATACTTGCATGTATAAGAAAACTTAGAGTAATACCACTATTTGGTAAAGAAACACTAACGTTTAAATTAGTCACGGGTAATGAGCTAGGTCAATGAAAAAAAGAGAAAAAAGTTAAAGCCTAAGAGATATCTTTTGTATTATCCTTTAAGTGTCTTTTTACGAGTATAAAAGTGAAGAATATGATAAATAGTGCCCTTTTTATCTTAAAAAAGCTAACTTTTTTACTATTGAATTTGACCCTTTTTTGGAAAAGTAATTGCCGTGTCTTATAAGTATGCCAATATAATTATTGGAGAACAAGTTTAATTGGTGTTTTTGTAAGAAAGTTGCGTGTAAGTTTCAATCAATTAACTATACTGTAATCATTAGCCTATATTATCTCTATTTTATTAATACATGTAAGAGGTAGTCTAACATGCAACAATACCTTGTGAAATTTAAGAAAAAATAGTGCATTACGTGATCTCTTTTATCATATTCTCATTTTTTGTAATATTGGCTCATAATTGTTAAAAGTGAGTAAGGAAGTAGTGGTCCTAGCTCAGTAAAATGTGATTTTTGACTCAACCAAAAAAATTTTAAAGTGCTACTCGAACACATTTTTAGATACTATTGATAAATCTGTTTGCTAATTGATGATTTTAGACTCTGACCATATCATAAAATTGATGATGTGGTTAGGATGATGACGCGGATGAATTTATACCTCCATCAACCATAAATGGTCTCATAGTAATGCTTCAATTTTGGGTTAGGAATTATGAAAGGCTTATTTGTCTATATGACCTAGTATTAACTTATGTTGTTAGTATTTGCTAATTTTATCATTACTTAATTTTATGAAGTATACTTGTCAATAATGTTAAACGAAATTAAAATTTTATGTACCCAATATTGCGGCAACATTCATTTTGTTAGTTATTTTTTGGATTGAAATATGAATTAGTCTTAAATACGAATAGATTTGAATATCTAAATATTGATAATAATTTATTATAAATAAGTTATTTATACTTTTAAAATAAACTATAAATATAAATTAATAAAATATCTTTTGATTCCTTCATAAAATTTTACTTGGTTAATAATTATTACCAATATTAATATTTTTTTGTTTTTATTAAAATTGGTTTTAATCAAATGTCTACATTAAGAGAGACAACCAAAAGACAATCTCTTGTGAGAAGTAGGGTAGGGAAGGGTATGGTTGGATGAGATGTAAAGTTCAAGCAAAAATTGAAGATAAAATAATTTATTATTTATTTTTCCTTTTAAAATTTATTTATTTATTTATTATTTCCTTTTAATGAAGAGAAGAAGAACCACTCAACAACTATCGTGATGAGATGAGATGTCATTATTATAAAATTAATTAATTGAAAATGTTTATTGTAGAATAGGTGTGGCAAAGACAAAAGTGATGTCGTTTTTAATGTTTTTGTTTTCAATTGTTGGTGTCTTATTCAATTTATGTTCATTTGTAGCCTTATTATGTCTGGTTAAAGTGTCACTTTACAATTGTTCTGGAAAATGAAACGCAAAAATAAAATTATTATTATTATTATTATTATTAGATTATATATTAAATTTTTTCTATATATGTTTGGTCATGATGATCTTTAAAATAAATTACAAGATTAAATAATAATAATAATAATATATTTTTAAAATATTATTGTAAATTTTCTTGCATCAATTAATATAATAAAATAATTAATATTAAATTTATAAATATTTAAATTGATGAATGCCAAATTATTTGAGATGCATATACAATTTAAAAATGGATGTGAAGTATTCTGTTCCTGTTAAGTAGTAAAAATATCTTTGTGTAGTAAAAATATCTTTGTGTTTTAGTGGTGATGAAAAAGCTTCATTGTTGCAGGGTCCATGTCATATAATTAATCCTTGGACAAAGATATTAAAGAAATTCAAATAATACTGTACTCAAAGACAATAATGACAATATTTTTATGATATATTTATTTATTTATTTATAAAATTAAAATTAAAATATTTACTAATAATTTGTACATGCTTAGTCATATTCAAATTAGTTGTATTATCTCAAAATATAATAAAATATTATCAAAATACATAATTAATATTAAAATTTTTTTTATAAGAATCTCTTTGTCTCACCACATGAAGAGACGAAAAGACGTTCCCATTATGATATCTCTTATTAGCGATTATACAATATCTTGGATCGAGTTAAAACGACTCGAGACAAATGATCTGGATGCTCCCTTTTTATTGGCCCAATTTTGCGAATTTTGTGTTGATCCTAAATCGTTGTCGATCAAAAATGGAACAAATGAGGAGATGAGTGCAACTCGTATTTCAAAAACTGTAAAATATTTTATTATATTAAGATATAGTGCGCTACACACGTAAGATCATGAGTCATCTTTGTGCCACCCTACTCTACTAACTTATAATTATGAAATAACCTTTTTTGGTCAAACTATACTACTTATTGTTAAATCAAGCTTTTATTTTTCGATAATCATACGTGTTAAAAGCATTATAAATATGATATATTTAACTAAAAAAAAAGAAGAGAAGGTTGATTAATCTTCACTCATCTACTCGTATCGATATTAATAATTAAAATATGCATACATTTTTTACGCTCGTTTTATATTTTTCTATTTTCTAAATTCTTAATTTGATTTTAATATTAAAATTTAATTATTAAAAAATTAATCTTATTTTTAGAATTTTTATATTTTTTTAGATAATAAAAAATTTTACTACAACAAGACACTTAGTTTAAAGCGAGATCAGGACACTAACAAAATTACAAGGAAATTAATTCTGTGTGATAGTCTAAATTTTTTTTCTTAAAAAAATTTAAGTATTAATAATTAATTTAATTTTTAATTTTAAAAATTAAAATGGCAAAAAATCATTTATTTTGTATGAAATATTAAATTTTACTATTTTATTATTATTCGAATACGGTTAGTCACAGAATTTGGCTCTAATCCCCTTCAGCTGAGTTACGCCTAATGGAAAATACACGACTAGTTTAATGTACACGCAAAACTCCAAAGTCTACTAATTAAAAATATTCAAAAGCTAAAATTTTTTGATTAAATTAATAATTTGGATCTCTATATGTGTTTAAAGTTCTAGTATTTTAATTATTTAAAATTAAATGAATATGATCATTCAAGATTTATAATTAAATTAATTTATAATATTTGTTCAATTATATGATTAAATAATTTTAATTAATATATATTTATTTTTAATTAAAACAATCAATTACTAATTGACTTGATAATCATCATTTAAAATATGGGATTATCTTTTTGACATGTTATTTCAATCACTCTATTTCCTTTTCTTTTATTGGAAAATTAGGTACAAAATGTTTAGTTAAAATTAATTAATCATACTAAAATTAGATCAATTTTAATTAAAAATTAATTATATTCCATTCATCATCTAATTTTGAAATCAATGTGCCGAACTTGAAAAATCTAAAATTAGTGACATTTGAAGCAAAACATAACCACCAAATTGATGGTTTAACCATTCATCTATTTTTCAATGTTGTCTAAAATTTTAACATCTAATCAAATTATCTCGAAATTAGTCCGACCAATGTCATAATCAAATTAAAATTATTTTGGTCTTTTCGTACACTTTATATTATTATCACATGATTCTCATTCTTAATCACAAAGTCACGGTCACATGTTCATATTACATTGCCTAATTCAAACTTAATTTTTGATTTAATTATCAAACTATAACGGATTAAGGACAATGGTCTCTACGAAAATTTGGACCCAAAATAAAGATCTATTGTTTATTTTATTATATTTCATATTGAATGTAGTAAAATTAAAAAAATAATATTTTTTTATAATTTCAAAAAATTATAAATATTCCATGCTTTTTTTCATGATAAATACTTTATACAGTGTCATTTTATTAGTTAATTATCTTTTTTAATACTATAATTATCATTATACTACTAATTTTTATAAAAACATTCTTCAAATTTTATGGGTAAAATGATAATTATACAATAAAAAAAATAATTAATTTACAAAATTAAAATGACATTTTTCGCATATTCAATTATTTTTCAATATGTAATTAGAGAGGTAGGACGACTAGAAGGCATAGTTTAGGGTTATTTAATATTTTTTCAAAGTTCTATCGAATATTGGTTATTTAAAAAACTTTGAAGGCTACATTTGTAATTCTGCAACAAAATTTCTTTTTGGGCAAATTTACGTGATCGAATCATGTCCCGACCCGATGAGTCAAGTTGTTGACCAATGAACGTGGACAATTGTTAGTAAACCATGGTTAAATAAATTAACCCTGGTTAATTCCGTAGAGTTAGGGCCTTGGATTCGATGAACTTTAACTGTGGTCAAAAGCATCCACTTCGTATCGCCTTGATTTCAGAGCGTTACATGAAACTCGCGATTTTTTTGAAGATTTCGTGAGATCAACCAAAATCTTGTTTTCGGAGTTTATGTAAATTTTTTTATTTAACATTTAATAATGTTAAATAAATTCTGTGTTTTTTTATTTTATTATTTGGATGCTTCTCTTTACGATTATGAGGGCATCTGTGCTGTCACCAACTCTCACTCGCATTCGTGTTCAATACAACACCTTCGTCAAAACTTTTAGGGTTTTTGACTACGACTATTATTATATTATTATATTTATAATAATTTGATTAGAAAAAAAGTTAATATTTTTATAATTCAAAATGTTACTTTTTGTCTACGGACATTGTACTATAATTTTAGAAATATTATAATATAATTAAATTTTAATATTATGATATTATATTATAATACAATTAATATATTTTATTAAAAAGTTGAAAATTTATTGAGATTTTAAGAAGGGAGAATGAAAAATATCCCTTATAATTTTAAAAAATTATAGATATTTTTATTTTTTCATAAAAATATTTTTAAATTTGAAATTAATGATAAATATTTCTTTCTTATATGGCGTAATTAAAATCTAATTTTATAAAAATTAGATATATAATAGTAATTTCTCTATAAAAAAGATAGATTAACTAACAATATCTATTATTTAATTTTAAATTTTAAAAAGATATTTATTACGAAAAAAGTAATGATATTCATAAAAATAATTTTATGAAATTAGAGGAAGTATTTGTTATTTTATCTTTTAAGAATTGTGCCTTATTTTTGTTTGAAAGCTTAAAATTTAAGTCATTGAAATATTTTTAAAAGCATCCTTTTAATTGTTTTATAACATAAAAAATAAATTTGTATTGACAATTTGAATATATAATGATCAAATTTTAATATAAAACTATAAAATTTACGACCCACTATAATTATAGAATTAAGTATAAATTCTTATGAAAAATGTAATATTACCAATTTATTGAATATAATTATATATAAAAAATTTTTGTAATTGACATGGAGTTATGACGCTCGCCTGACGTGTGGGTAAGGAACTCAAACGTACTGAAGCGCGTGCTGGGGATCTGAAAGAAAAAAAATAAAAGAAATGTAAAAATTGAAAAAAAAATATAGTTTTGTTTGAAGATCAGGGAAAATCACCTGAGCTTGGCTGTAGCAGTGGACTTATGCAATTCAGAACTATGGCAGAAGCACGCAAATCTAAAAATAAGAAAATATAAACACTTTACATTGGTTCACTTCCTTGTTTTCCCTTAACAACGCTTTTTGAGTCTGGTCTGGTCGGCAACCGAACGAAGCTCCACGCCTTCTGTCACCCTTCTCCACTCTGACCACAAAACACTGGCTTTTCTTTAAACTTTCAGTCTTCTATCACTTTCCCAAATGCCCATTTCTTTCTCGTTCTCTGTGCTCGGAAATTCTGAGTGCAGTTAAGGACACGTGTTTGGTTTTTGATGAGTATGTTGTACTTTCTTCTCGCTGCATCCTTGTGATTAGTCTTCTTGTTTGCAAAATTTCGTTTCAGAGATAAGGTGAACAGATTGTGTAACTTTTTTTTTTTGTGTGTGCGTGTGTGTTTGTTTTTGATGGGTTTTTGAGAAATCTGAAGAAAGATATTATTTTGCTAATGATTTGTTAATCTTGATGAATTTCCAACACAGTTTAATTTTTCTTGATGGATTTAAGTATTATTTCCTTATATTTCTGACAAGTTCGTGTTTTTATTAATGTTGTGACTGTGTTTTGATTGAAACCAGCAGTGAGCAAAGAAAAGAAGGAATTTTTATGCTTGAAGGCTGACAATTGAGCAATGATTACTGTCATGGATTCAGCAAAAGACTCAATGAAGAAGAATTCAACAGCAGAAAGCTGCTTAGATTCGCAACTATGGCATGCCTGTGCTGGTGGTATGGTTCAAATGCCACCAATTAACTCTAAAGT
>JAWDEX010000009.1:10148131-10161403 GCA_035221805.1 Trichilia hirta
GGGATGAGGTTTAAAATGGCTTTTGAAACTGAGGATTCTTCTCGGATCAGTTGGTTCATGGGAACCATTTCCTCTGTTCAGGTTGCCGATCATATTCGTTGGCCTAATTCACCATGGCGGCTTCTTCAGGTACTCTGAAGTCATCATTTCCTTGATTTCTTTTGTTATATTCTAATTCTCATTGTTGTAAATGTGATGTTTTTTTCTCTTCCTAGTCTGAATTTTGTTACAGTGAAATACTATATCGATCTGCACTTTGTAGGAATGAAACTGAAATATTGTGCCTCTCATCATAAAATTTTAAATTTGGCATACGTCTCTTTTGTTCTTTCTTCCTTCATTTTTTGCCTACAAAGCCACTAAGAAAATATCAACTGTGCAGTTGCTTCGATATCTGTTTGAGCTTGCTTCAAATAAGAATTAGTCACACTGAAACTTACGTCCTGAACTCTTCGAAAACTTTGGCGATTTCTTTTTTCTCTCATCTTTTTCCATCTGTCTCTTTCTTTGTTTCATTATATGAGCTTCCTTCTGAAATCTGCTCTGCAAATATTTATCTTTCAGGTGGCATGGGATGAGCCGGATCTACTTCAGAATGTCAAGCGTGTTAGCCCGTGGCTGGTTGAATTGGTATCAAACATACCGGCCATTCATCTCTCTCCCTTCTCAACACCAAGGAAAAAGTTGCGGCTTCCTGAACACCCAGATTATTCCTTAATCAACCAACTTCCAATGCCATCATTTTCCAGAAACCCTCTTATGAACTGCAGCAGCCCCATAAGCTGTATTTCAGACAACATTCCTTCAGGCATACAGGGAGCCAGGCACGACAACTATGGATTATCTTTGTCAGATCTCCACTTAAACAAGCTGCAGTCGGGTCTGTTTCCACTTGGTTTTCAGCAGCTTGAACAGACGGCAAGGCCTGCTAGAATCCCCAGTGGCAATTTTTTGGGTGAAACTGTAAATAGTGAAAATATGTCTTGTCTGCTGACTATGGGAAATCCCACTCAGCGTTTTAAAGATAACAATGAAGTAAAGACACCCCACATCTTATTGTTTGGCCAACTCATTCTTCCCCAGCAAAATAGTTCTCAAAGCTGTTCTGGTGATACTATTGGAAACAGTTTATCAGATGGGAAAGCGGAGAAGACAACAGTATCTTCTGATGGTTCAGGTTCTGCAGTACATCAGAATGGTCCGTTGGAAAACTCATCTGATGAAGCATCTCCTTGCTGCACAGACCATCAAAAACCTGATCTTGGTTTGGAGACTGGTCATTGCAAAGTATTTATGGAATCAGAGGATATAGGTCGAACCCTTGATCTGTCTGTGCTAGGGTCATATGAAGAACTCTATGGAAAGCTAGCCAACATGTTTGGCATAGAAAATTCAGAAATGTTTAGCAACGTGCTGTATCGAGATGTAACAGGTTCTGTTAAACACACTGGAGATGAACCCTTCAGGTAATTCCAACTGGTTTCCTTTTGCTTTTTCTGTTTGTGTTTTTAATGCTCCTCTTCGTGGTTAACATGTCAACAAAGCCTCATATGTTCCTGTATCTGGTTGTGCCATTGCAGTGAGTTTTTGAAGACGGCAAGAAGGCTAACTATTCTTACTGATTCTGGCAGTGACAATGTAGGAAGATAGAGATCAAGGTTTTTTTTGCTAAATGTACAGTATTTTGATTTTGCTGGCTAGTTTCTGTTTTCCATCTTTTTGGATGTTGTCGGAGAAGTCCTCTTCATACAATTTTGGGATATTTTAGTGCATGTTTGTTAATAGAGATTCTCAAGTTTGCTCTTTGTTTTATTTGCTGGTTATCCATCTTTGAAATTAGAAGTATGCACGCTTGAATGGACAAATCTTGCCGCGCGAAAAGCTTTCTGAGAACATATGCGTAAGAAACAAAATCTTTGTCTGAAGAGTTTACAGTCCTAAGAATTTTCTTCCATTTCTCTCTTTGGATTATTGCTCTGTGCTTGTGCTCATTCAAAACACAAAGACTTTCAACTATTGTGAATACTTTTGATTTATTAACAATCAGAATTGCTAGACTAGGAAATGTGGCATAATGAAAGCTAAACGAGTCTAGAGCCTAGGTTGAAACATGATTGTACTCCCCTATTCTCCTAAATTTCATACCAATTTAGGTGAAGACACCGACAAATTATGGTTCATTTTGTTGACCATATTTGCTGTTGTAGGTAGTAGTGGAGTGGAACTTACAAAGACATTGAAATTTTCACCTACTTGTTCCTAGTCAATTAAAATTAGGCCTTGAAATTTGGTGAATGGGTGACAAAAATGTCAAGTTTGAACGGTAAAACGCCAAATTCGTGCCATGAAATCTAGGATCTTGTAAGCAGAACAGAACAAAAACAGAACAGAACGCAGAGATTCTGGGATGTTTCTGTTAGGATGATGACAAGATATTTGCACAAAGGCTAACCTGGTCTTAAGAGAATTTGCTGTAATCTCTCCTAGCAGTTATATCAAAGACAAAATCCCTATTCAGCATACAGCTTACAGAAATAAAATTTTTAAAACAAATACAATTACTTAAGCCATTGATGTTCAAAAGGAGCAGGAGCGGGTGTTGATATATATATATATATATATATATATCAACACGCGCTCCTACTCCTTGTGAACATCAATGGCTATATATATATATATATTATCGTGATTCTAAATTTTCTAACCATAGAGCGATGAATGTGGCATAAGGATAGGGTAGAGGCGAGGGAAAAATATAAATCAAAGAAAGATTCAAGAAAAAAAAAAATGATATTGATTACTATTTAACCATAGTTAAGAGGTTGAAGTCAAAGTATTGAAACTATGAAGTTTACAATCTCCATTGGTAGGTGAAGTTATGAATAGCTATGGTTTAATTAATTTGCACGAGGCAGACAAAGATTCGCGAGTCAAGGAATGGTATGGATAACTTCAAACATAATTTGGGCACATAATTAAAACCCATGAGCAGAGCTTGCCTTACAATAACAAACAATGCAACATCAAGTTAGGTTACAGAAATTAGGGAATATGAATCAAGAAAGAACGTGCATCGTGGATCTTGAATCTCGAATCTTTATCCTCAGTTTGCTTTATCTTCTTTTCCACTCTTAGAATGCTGTTATTTTTTTTTTTGAAAATGGGCAAAGGTCCCTCTTTTTATAACTTCAATTTTGTTACCCCTTTTAACATTTAATTGTACAAATTTATATTACATTGAGAGAAATGTTCAGAAGAGTGGAAAAAATCGTTGAATAGGATATCGAGAGAAATCAGTTGTCTTGCAAAATTTCCCATACACTTGTAATTGGTGTTAATTAATGAAGCAAAGCAAGCTGTTTTAGTAATTAATAGGGTGATATTTTAATGAACGAGATCCAAGAATCTCATAATTACATATGTATGTATGCATTTCTAAGTCAACAGGGCAAGAAGTCAGATTTCCGAAAATGGGAATTTGAATAAAAACTCTCTAAGTTCCATCCAACCTGCATTAATTTAATTTAACTTTTCTAATTTGGATTGCCATGGAGAACAGACATTTAGAACATGAAACATCGGACCATCAGCCTGCGTTCTTGCTTCTTATTAATTCATAAGTCGACTCGTAATTGATGAAAAACAACACTCTCTGGTATGAATAGTAAAATGGTTTCGTTGTAGATTTAGTGGGAAGGAGGTATCCAAAGGACGTTTTTATGACTATCAATGAATATTCGTATAACTCCACATGAAAATCAGATTGAATGAATAGAATTTGATCATACTGATTACGAGCATCAACATCCATCACATGGAATAATTAAAACTAATTACCATTTTTTTTTCTCTCATAAAGTCTTTAAAACGTATTGACAACTACTTAACGTGTTACTAATCACTAAAAGGCCGGGCTCATAATTTCATTCTGTTCCACAACTATAACTTAACATCGCAATATCAAAAGTGCCTAGCAGCCAATTCAAGGTGGGTTTAGTTTGACAGAGAGTTGGAGTCTTTTGGAGCGGAGCCTACTTGATTTAAACAAAATCGAAGTGTCAAGAATCCAACTTCTATTTACAAAACGTGGCAAAAATTAGGTCTCAAGCCATACGATAATGATGCAAGAGGTGTTGAACGGCATTGTAAAGTAGAGGAAAGCTCCAGCGTAAACTGGAAAAACTCGTTTTTTACAATGGACTCCTCTTTTTTTCCTCTATGTTGCTAATTTATCAGAAAAAGTCAAGTCAATTTGGGGTATCAAATCTCTCACCAATCATAATTACATTTATAGTTGTACCTTAGCACTACCATTTATAAAGCTCTGCTCTTTCCAGAAGAATGAATCAACAAACGTAAGGCAAAAAAAAAGTTTCCGCCTTGATGATGTGCATCAAATAATAAAATCCCAAATGCCCAATTCGAAATTTCTGACAAGTTATCAAAAGACGGAAATTCAATCACCAACGGAAATCAATCTAAGCCAAATCAATAAATTGAATTCCAAGAGAACTTGAACACAGCATAGCGAAGTTGGCATGGCGAAGCTGCTTGGATCAAAGTTTTCCCTATCAAAAACATGGAAGTATGCTTGAGGAAGGATTCCTGGTCTAGAAAATTGAAATTGAACGGGGACCAATCCAATTATCTCAACCGGTAATAAATTTGGTGAACTGCAGTTGCAAAACTAAGCGATGATGAACTTGACACTCCACAATCCCGTAGCTCATGTGAAAGTCAAAATACAATGAAAAGCTCACTAACAGTTAATCTACTATATTATGCAAAAAGAAAGCACACGCTTAAGGACTACCAGAAGTTTCATCAGAATGAAAAATGTCCCATAAAAAGAATGTGCTACCTCCATCCTCGGTTATGTATAGAGAACCAAACAACATTTGTTACAAATAGTAAAAGTAGATCCCACACATATTATATAGACACAAATAAACTTTTACAAGTTTTCGTAAGTACATTATGTCCTATCTTACAAGACAGTACTTGTAAAGTTGGCCTTGCCGCATCTTCCAATATGCCTTGCTTATTATATCACACCTTAGCTGAATAATAAAACAGAAAAGATCAAATGGTGAGGTATTTAACAAAGAAGCATGCAGTCTTTGGAACTGAAAGCAAGATTATGGAAAATGAAATAAACAAATCCAAAGTCACACTATCAAAAGTGAAAGTCCACCTGCTGCACAAATGTGACACATAACTACATTATTTACAAGGCAGAAGACAATAAAGCATAGATGTGCAGCCAAGAGAACTTAACATACCATTCAACAAGATACTATCAGTTACCAACCTTAGATCAATCAAATAAAACAGTTTCAAATAAAATCAAGAGTCAGGGACCATGTATATATAAGCACAAAGGCATCAACAGAAACAATTTCTTTATAGTCAGTAAATACTGATTGTATTTATGGTTTTCATAATCTTAAAAATAGACATAAGAACAAAATTTGCACCCATCTTAGAATTTCCAAACTTCCTATTCATCATCTTCTCCACTTCCAAAGAATCTAGAATTGATTATTCCAGTTTAATGCTCAAGATTAACAACCTCCTCCCAGGGACTTCAAGTGCCATAAATTTGTATTTGATGTAATTCAGCTTCTCCACGAATTATATACATCTCATATGGACTATGAAAAAGAAATTTGAGGCATGTGTTGAAACCATTCTAATATTGATATTCTCACAAACAATGACATATGAAATATAATACTAAGCTAGGACTTTGTTTTATCCTTTTTTTCCAAAGAAAGCTCAGGAAGAGCAAAATCATGTAAAAATAATAGTTTGGATCTTTCTCCATTCACTTTGCTCATCCAATCTTGCTCCAATCAAAAGCAGTTTGGTCCGCCAAAAGATGAAATCAACTAAAAACAATAAAGATACTGGAATCCCTAATGTTCAACAAATTTCCTTCCTATTTTTTGCACATACACTTATTCATCAAGACCATTAGAATCAAGAGAAACTGAATTCATGTCAGCTGAACATACAAAACCAAACATACTACTCAGATCCCCAAATCAATGAAACAGAGTAAATGGCCAAAATACACTTAAACCAGCCAACTTTCTTCCAAGTACAGCATAAACAATTTCACAAACTTGTCTAGCATATAAAGCCCAACCCACTAAGAACCAAAATCGAATCATTTGAACTGCCAACCAAATGTTCTGTCAGAATCATAAATACATCACATCAACTCAATTTTCAATGGCCTGATAAACTTGATGAGCATATCAATATTATGTCCAACACTTCACCTATTGACTTAATGTTGTCTCAGAAACATACCAAAAGCCACACAGCTGTTGTCAATACGCAAAATGAAATCACTAGCCAAAACCAATCAAGTGTTTGCCAGACTTTTATTGAACATGAAAGGGGATATGATGAACTGGAAGCTTGTGTATGCAATAATCCATGCTTGCTCTGAATGTTGGATAATTGTTCTAGAGGCCTTCAAAACGTTAGAAATTTAAATTAAGGGAGAAAATTCTGCAATTGTCCTACAATTTCACCAGTTAATGTTCTGTTATCATATGACACAATAGGATTATGGCAGCTAACATGCCTTCAATGCATTTTCAAGAAAAACATGGAATACTTCCCTTTCGTTGTTAACAATTAAATAGCTCAAATCATAAAACAGTTTCAAAGTACTAAGATTACGATTTTCTTACATTATACAAGTCACTAAAAATTTTCAAAGGAAATACAAGAAAAGTAATTTTTTGATAGCATCATTAAAAAAGATATTCTGAGAACAGTAGATAACAACATATCACTTTGCCCCATAACCGGGATGGTTCAAACAATATTGCTCGCACCGTCTTTAAAAATAAACAATCGAACAAGTTCTATAACAGAGGGAACAAACTGTTTTCAAGAATAGAAATTAATATGATAATAACTTCTTGTTAAATATCGTTTTTCATTAGAACTGTGTTAGGAGTCTGCTAGTCAATTACCCTCAATAATTCATGACCTACGAACAGCAGCAGATTAGAAATTCGCAAGTACTAATATTACTTTTCCCTAATCATTATCTTTTAGCCTATCACTCGTATAACACATACATATATCCAGAGACTTAAGCTTCATTATCGTAATAAAGGATTAGCAATTAATAATCACAAGCAAGATTATCAAAAACCATCAATTAACAAACTCAAGCAAACTTACAAACCATGGTCAACCGAATCAAGCACAAAAAGGATAACGAAACCAAAAGAAACGCAACCAAAAACAAAGAGAAAAACGCAGACCTAGTAATAACAATCGGAGATATTTAACAAATTAGCTGTAGTACAGCTCGAGTCCCATGCCGTCGTGAATCTCGTAGTCCTTGAGAGTAATGTGATCCTTGTAGATTGTGTACCACTTCTGAATCCGAATCTTGTCAGCTCGAGTTCCTGTCTGAGCCGCCACCAGCTTCTTCAGGTCTCCGATGGTGTCATCATCGTTGCACTTCACGCGCACCTTCTTACCCAGCCTGTCGTTCAACACCACCTCGATCATCTTGTCTTCTTTCTTAGCCGTCTGCAGTCTGCTTCGTGGATTTTTTTCTTTTATCTCGGTCTCCGTGTGATTTTAGGTTTTATGGAAATCTAGTGCCGCCTCTTATTTGAGCAATTGCACCGACCCGATCTTGCACCTTTAATACGACGGCGTTTCTTCGAGAAGAGAACAAAATTGAGGCCGGTTCGGACAAAACAACAATCCAAATTGATATGTAATTTTAAAATAAATTTTTTAAAATTTAATTCCTTTAAAGTATTCGTTTAAGAAGATTGTTTATTTAACCTAAAATATTTTAAATAAATAAAAATATCAGAAAATGAAACTTTAGGTTATTATTTTTATTTTCAAAATAATCCCTTGATAGATTATAATATTGGGAGAATTACAAATACCTAAGAAATGATAAATGCTCCACTATATTTTTTTCGTAACATATATTCTTTAAATTTGAACTGATAATAAAAGTTATTATAATTTTAAAAATATTCTTTTATATAATTTTTCATGACAAATACTTTTTATAATTTTAAAAATATTTTTATACAGTCTTTCATGATAAATACTTATCTCAAATTTAAAATTAATAATAAATATTCTTTTATAATTTTTAAAATAAATAAAATTAATTATAAAAAATATATAAATTATATAAAATTATAAGATTTAATTAATAAAATATATAAAATTTAGATGATAAAATTTATAATTTGAAAAACATAAAAAATTCATAGATTAAAATCTATCAAAAAATTCATAAATTAAAATACATAAAATTTAATTATAAAATTTTTAATTTAAAGAATATAAAAATTTATAAATTAAAAATACATAAAATTATATAAAAATTATATAAATCCAAAAATTAATAAAATTTATAATTTGAACATAAAAAATTTATAAATTAAAAATACATAAAACTATATAAATCCAAAAATTAATAAAATTTACAATTTGAACATAAAAAATTTATAAATTAAAAATAAATAAAATTTTATAAAATATATAAAATTTATAATTTAAAGATTATAAAAATAATTAAATTAAAAATATATTTTATATATTTCGTATAATTTTACGTATTTTTATATATTTTTTATAATTAATTTTTTATATTTTTAAAATTATAAAAATATTTACCATTAATTTTAATTTGAAGCTTGTTTGTCGTGAAAGATTAAGTTGGAATATTTTTAAATCAATAAGAAAGTATTTATTATGAAAGATTATATAGGAGTATTTATGAAAGTATAGGGGGGTATATGTGGTCAGTTACAAAGTTGAGGGTATACGTTAAGAAAAAACAAACACAGGGCTATTTGTCATTTTCTGAGTATGCCGCTGACGGACGGACGGACGGCCGGCTTACGCATAAACACTTACTCTCCTTCTTTCTTCTTCGGTAGAATTCTCAGTTTCTATGCCCGTCTCTCTCGATCTCCACGATCAAAACAAAAAATGTCTGGTGAAATTCTAGACTCATTTCCTCGTTCTTCATCTCTTAACCGTAGCTTCAACATATTATTTTTCTAACCCTGCCATATTATTGAAGATCGACATAATTTATATTATGTTATATTATATTTTGATTTATCGAGCTTATATATTTTCGGAAATAAGCTATGGTATTCGTTTGTATATGGAGTTACGGGGAATTGTTGTGTGGTTTATTGCTGATGCTTAATTTTTGTTTACTAGCAGCCATTACTTGATTTTTCTACTCGCATTTTTTTTTTGTGATTGAGTTGTGCAGACATAGAAAACTTGTGGAGAGTGGATAAAAATGTAGTTCATAAATAAATAGATGACAAAAAATATATGGAGTAGATTTTGGTGGGAAGTGATTAAAGGGTAATTTGTTGATGCTGGATAAATAAAATGAATTACATCAATGTTATGTTGGCATGTGTAAAATTTGGAGCTTGAATACAGATACGGTAGCAAATTCAAGATAATGTTTTCTCCGCCTTTCTTCTTGTTGTTGTATATACTGGGACAGGAAACGTTGATATCATTTTAAAAAATATACATATAAAATTTGAACAGGAAACATTGATATCATTCTAAAAAATATATATATATATATAAATTTGAACGGGAAACATTGATATCATTTTAAAAAATATATATAAAAATTTGAAGGCCTGTTTACTTACAATTCAAATATAATTATGTTTTCGGAGAACTGGGGATGGAATAAACATAGGAAATATGGTTGATTGGGAGTTTTAGAAATAACTGAAAACAGTGAGAAGCAGTTTTCCTTTAATCATAATTTGGTTTTTGAAGACTGTCTTTAAAATTGCAAGCCAAATACCCCTTGATGTTTCTTGATGATTAAGAGTGATGCCATAATATTTACCAGTTTACCAGATATAGTTCAAGCTGTACTTATATGTGACAACCCTCGAGGCAACATAATAGGGGTGATGATGGCATTTATGTGCTATTTGCCGCTTGATCTAGTAGTTCAACGTGATCAATAACCCCCCGATAAAATTAATTGACTCAAAAGTCCAAGAAATCTTGCAATAGCAATGAAATAAGTAATTATAAATATTTTGTCAAGCATTTATGAGAGTCGGATCTGATAAAATCATAAATTCTTATGCAGCGATGTCGGAGAAGATTGTTCAAAATGTCCTCGTAGCACAGACTTACCAACAGAATAAGCAGTTTGAGTCACAATACCAAAGGGACTGTTGTACCCCTTATATGCATAACTTGCTTCCCTTGCAAGGAGGGAAGTTGGTATGGACTGGCATGTCCTCCATGCAAACGTGCAACCTATCCAAATACCAGATTGGTTTTGTTAACCAAGGAAACTTTTACTGCAACAGTCGGTTCTAGACTCACTGAGGTTGATATCAAATGCAACTGTTGCATTTTGACCCTAAAATGAAAATTTCTATGTTCTTTGCTTCTTAGTATGCACAACATTTTATCTGCACTTTAAGTTTTGATGACCAATTTTGCTGTATTTTTCTTGAAAACTTGTTTGTAGGATGATGTTACTCACTTTCGATTGCTACCTAACAATACGAACCTATAATACTCTCCACCTGCTGAATTCACATATCTTATTTTATGTTTTATTGTTGCAGCTTTGCCATCTACTAATGCAGTACCGCTCTTGACAAATTTGACTTTTGTAAGCTTCAAAATGGCAGGTGAAGAATCCATCTTTATATCTTTGCGCTGATTGTCAACTATTCTCTTCCAGTTTCAATCTTTGATGAAAATGAATAGTATTTCCTAAAGTGAAATTGTGCTCATTTCTGTTATTGATGAACATATTAGATGTAAATAAGAAGGCCCCTTTAACTGATGTGTAACCTTTACCACTTTGTTTTCGGCTCATATTGTTAGTTAACAGTTGGGCCTGAGAGGTTTAAAATAGTTCCCTTTAATTCAAATCCTGTTGGTGCATCCTTATCTTTATCTTGTTGTTCGAAGCAATGCCGATTCTTGTATGTTTCTGTTCATTCTCCTGATGACCATGCAGTGATATTCGTGGTGTTGCTGTTGCTGGTGTTGAGGGGGAATCAGTTAGCCTCACTGAAGCAGTTACAAAAGCAATAGCTGCTGGCTTTGCTGAATGGTTATTGGAAAAGAAAAAGGCTGATGTTTCCAAGCGTTTGAAAGTTTCCATTGGTCATGATTCTCGCATATCTGCACAAATGTTACAGCTAGGGTTTTACCCCATCGTAATATTGAAGTTTATTTCTAATGCAATTTTAATGGATAGTTGGAGAGTTTTCTACCCCAATAATTAGTGTAATATCTTTCTTGATTGCTTTTCACACAAATCATAACATGTAAATAATACGCAAGTATACGTTATCAAGTTATAATCTAAGATAAGTAAGATTATCGTATTCTTAAGAAATTAGTTTAAAATCTGAATTAAACCTAAATTTTATCTAAAAAATAATTATAAAATAAATTATTTTACTTAAAATTAAAATTTTGAATAAAAAAATAAATTAACTAATGCAATATATTTAAAAATTAAAATTCAATCAATGCGAACTTAAAGAATTGATTTCAGCTATTGTATTTACTTTTATTTTAAATGCTCATTGAAGCTTTAAATTAAATTATGTTTATAAAATCAGAATTTATAACTTAACTTTCTCTTCCAAATCAATTGGTTCTATTTTAAAATTTAATAGTAATATCCGTATTACAAATTAAACCCAAAACGCATTAAACTCAATTCCCTTGTACGTGTTTTTTAGGAATTCAACTGTTTTCCAACAATTAATAAACTTAGTTATATTGTCTATTATCTTATTCAAATTTTACTATTTCAAGTATAAAAATTTAAATTTAAAATCATTCGAACCATGATTTGAAAGCATGAGGTATAGGACAACACCAATAAACATAAATCCATTTATTCATCATAAACACGTAGCATTCAAAAGGATTCAACAATAAACTACATCAATCCTCTAAATTAGAAGTTTAGCCTAACATATTATTAACGAAAATAACATCTATATCAATGAAATTCATGGTTTTACAACAATAAAATCAAAGATGCTAAGAGAAAGATAGAGAAAAACTCAAGGGAGTTTTCACTTCAATCCTTAGATCTTCAAAGTTGTTTCTGCAATCCAGGCTTCTTAGGGTTTAATTTCAGTCTTCTTAAGCGTCCAAAAGCTCCCCTTTAATCACAGAAACAACCTCTTTTTATAGAATCAAAAACCCTAGTCTAAAAAGGGAAAAATGGAGCAAAAGAAGAAAAAACGCGATTAACCAGTGTTGGGCTGGCGCTTGTTGCAGTGCCGGCCTCTCTGTTTCCAGGCTGCTGCAGTTTGGGTTGGTGCTGCTGCGCCAACCTTTCTGGTTTCCAGGTTCTGTCTGCTTCATTCATGCCCTGTTTTCATTCCTTAAATATTTTCAATTGCTTCTGGTCTCTTCATGAAAGTTCTATCTCTCGAAGTAAGCTTTGCAACGCACTTTGAATCACTTCATTCCAATACCCGTATTAAGTTACGACTATTTCTTCGAAAACTGCGAATGATGACTGCAAAATGTATAGTTGGCAAACTTTTGGAAAATAAGCTCTACAACACAAAAACAACATATAATCATAAAAATGACAATAAAATGTTCAGAAATCACAAAATATAAGCCGAGAAGACTTAATAAAAATTGACTAATCAAATCCCTTAAATTTAAAATTTGCTAGTCCTTAGCAAAACAAACTTAAACGAGAATAAAAAAATAAATCTAATCTACTTTCGTAGAATTCATGGTTGTATTTAGCCTATGCAACAAGCCTTTTAAACTTCTAGGATGCACTTAGTAGACGAGTGAAGTCTCGTGAAAGTTTATAAAGACTATACCCATAAAATCCACATGACTAATCTAAAATGCCCAATACAAACAAATCACATGCACAAAACGTAACACACACAAAAAACACAAATGCTTGTTTTGATGTACACCGATGATTTAATTCATGAAACAAACATCCAAAATATTGACATTAAATTAAGGACTCCACAAAGTGCACCTTCTCCATTAAACCCGTGTCACACTTTTAATTTCTTATAAAACACATGCCTTCAGAGGACACAAATAAATCTGAAATTGATTTAGCCTTCCAATACACCCTTGCTTACAATTATTACATTGATGCATATGGCTAGAAATTAACACAATTGACGCATATGAAGCCTGGATTGCGGGTATTATTTGCACATTACAATTTGT
>JAWDEX010000009.1:10161503-10236228 GCA_035221805.1 Trichilia hirta
GTGGCCACAGTCTGATTCCTCTTATCGACATAAGTCCGATGACATAAACAGTGCATCAATCCGACGTGTGTGCGCAAAGTTATGGCTCGCTAAAGTTTCTCTCTCTACTTTCTCTCTCTTCTCTTCTCTTCTCTTCTTACCTAAATGTAACAAAGCATCCCATATATATAGAGACACGAGGGCAAAATTGTTATTTTAGAAAAATTTATTATTTTGGACAAAATTGTTACTTCTCACTCCATTCTACGTCCCGACCTATATTTCGTGATCTGTGTTCATAATATGCTCGAATTTTCGACATCCAATTTATTTCTGACATTTTCACAAAATTGTCATAACTTTATCATTTTTTATTTAAATTGAGTGTTTTTTGCAATGTTGGACTCTACGTATCGCGAGCTTTCAACCGATATTAAGAGTTATGAAAAACAACACTGCTACATGTGAGTTGCTTTAAAAATTGAGCCGCGATTTTACACAACTAGCGTAAAAGGCCATAACTCTCTCAATATTCATTCAATTTGAGTGTTGTTTGTAGCATAATGCCCTACGTATTACAAGATTTCATTCGGTGTCAACCGATCCAAATGTTGGTGCTGCTACAATAATTGTACCAAAATTACCAAAATGCCCCTCGCTCATTTGTACTTACCTTTTGCCTTAATCAATATATCAATTATTTACTTGCACTAATAATCCATAAATCTCATGTTTAGATGGGATTCTACACATGTGATGTTGTTTAATGATTATATATTAGAATTGAATAATTATTATTATATACCTATTGTAGTTAAGAACATAATTTTTGTATCAAAACTTGATGTGATTAGTTTTGAGCTATATTTTAAAAATAATAGTTATAAATTATTACTAAATAATAAGTTATTTAGTAATAGTATATTATATAATAGTTTGTACATTCTTGATATATCTGATACAGTTATACATGTTGAACATACTAGTAAGAAAAAATGAGATAATATAAATATAACTTATTTACAGTATTGTCGATTAGATCATATTAGTGAAAAAAAATTACACAAATTAATTCGAGATAGTTGCTGGATACAAATGATTTTGAATCATTTAATACTTATGAATCTTGTATCATGGGTAAAATGACCAAGTTATTATTTGTTAGACATAGTGATAAAAGTATCAGATATTTTATTGTTAGTTCACACAAATATATGTAGACTAATGTTGACACATGCTTGAGGTAATTATTTTTATTTTATTACTTTCACTTATGATTTTTTAAGGTTGGGATACATATTTTTGAAGAAACATAAATTTAAAACTTTTGAAAAATTCATGAAATATAAAAATAAAGAAGAAAATTAAGTTGATAAAAGCATTAAAACTCTGCAATCAGATCGTAAAGGTAAATACTTAAGTCATGAGTTTTTAAATTATTTCAAAATTTAAAAAATTGTATCTCAATAAACTCTTTTAGCTACACTACAGTTAAATAGTATATATAAAAGAAAAAATTATACTTTATTAGATATGATGCATTTTATGATGAGTAATACTAATCTTTCAATATTTCTTTAAAGATATGCTTTAGAAACTACTAATTATATTTTGAACAGGGTTCCAACAAAATTAGTGTCTAAAGTTTCATACGAAATATAAAAAAAAAAAAAAAGATGCCTAACTTTAAATATTTTAAAATTTAGAATTGTCTAACCTATATAAAAAGGTCTAATCCTAATAAATTTAAAGTTAAGAATGCTAAATATAATTTTGTGAGATATTTAATAGAGCTTGTAGGATATTAATTCTATTATATTAAAAAGTAAATTGTATTTGTTTTTAAATATGCTATTTTTTTTAAAAAAAAATTCTTGAAGATATAAATAATAACAATAGAAAAGAGCTTGAAGAAATTTAAAAAATTTTCATCTATAAGCTAACACTCAAACTTTAAAGAAAATTGTTTAAAAACTTATAAACATTAAGATTTGTAAGCCAATTAGGATTTTAAGACCACTTGATAGATATAATGGATAATATGATGAGGCTATATGAGATTTTTCTCACTTCAAATGAAGATCCTATGACCTATAATGAGGTAATAATTAATATTGACTTTTAGAAGCGGCTTGCAGCTATATAATCCAAGATAAACTTTATGTACTCTAATCAAGTATGAACTTTGGTTAAACCATTTGAAGGCATTATACCTATTAGGTGTAAATAAGTTTCTAAAAGAAAAATTAAAGATACTAAAAAAGTTAATATTGATATTATATGCCCTAAAATTATTCGTATTATCTATTTATGATACTTTTTATTAAATTAATATTGTAATAGATACTATACATATTTATTAATAAAAGAAATTATTTCCTATACATATATGTAAGCTATTTCTTCATTATAATCATACTAATAATCAAGTATACATATAAATTATCTAGATAATATGATTATTAAAATAGTTCTCCATAAAATTAATATCAATTGGGCATTAATATCATATAGTAAGCATACTAAATATTTTCGATGAATATCATGAGATGATATTAGTGTAACCAAATGATAGTCATATTATTAAGATATTAGTATGAAATAATGGTTAGAGAACTGTTATTTGAACATGACTAAAGTTATAATAAATTACACGAAAATATATAATCAATAATTCATTACAAAATTGTGCTAGTGTAGTAATTACTCTTTAAACTTGGAATATTATAGTTTTTGATTGATATATATATATATATAATTCATATGGTGCATAAATTTGAGACTAATTATATCTTATACACACAAGCTAATTTGATTATGTGTTCTTTATATCGAGAAGTAAATGATAGTTAAATGATATTCGTTGACTTGATGTAAAAGATTTCGACATTTTATTAACTCGATCTAAATTTGAGTTTTCAGTCGGATAATAGTAAACAGCTAAAAACAAAGTCTTTGGCCAAAACATAAATATCGTACGAAGAGTTTATAATGATAAGTTTAGCATGTACTAACTAATTATCTAAATAAAACTATATTAAGAGTTTTGACATTCATGAACCCTAATTTAATTGGGATTAGATAAATAGAAGGAGAATATTCATATGAAATACATAATTACTTATAAATCATTTGATGAAAATTTTTTTACTGTGATTTTAGAGTTATAACATGTTACTAGAAATTAACTATAGTCGTTGAATATCGAATTATTTGAGACGGGATCGATAAGATCAAATCTAACTCACATCTAATATTACAGTGAATCTAAGAGGTTAAAATGTAAACTTTTGATTATTCTTATTATTAAAAAGAGTAAATATTATTCGCAAGAGAGTTAGCACTCTCGAAAATAATATTAGATCAAAAATTATATATAGTTTATGCGTTAAATAATTTAACAATTTGAAAGCTATGTTTAATGACTTAAGTATAATTTAAAGTAAGTTATAATATTTTATTTAAATTTAAAATATTAAATAAAATTAAAATAAATTTGATCAAAATAAGTTTGACCAAATTTGGAGTTAATTTACAAATTTTCAAAATATAATGGCCTAAATAATATTTTATAATTACTATAAAAAAGTTTGTTAGACAACCTTTGGGATCCGTTTGTCTTTAATTAAAAAAATTAGGGACACTTTAGTAAATGAGAAAAAATATATATATGGCCAATTTTTTTATTTTTTTAGATGATTTTTCATTATTAACAAAAATTAAAAGAAAAACTTTACTCTCTCTATTGTTCTACCAAACAAGGGTGAATAAAAAAGATTTAATTTTCTTAAAGACTTCAAGTTTTTGAAATTAATCTTTTTATTAATTTACTAAAGGTTAGTAATTAAACTTGAAAATTGAACCCTTTTGTATGATTTTAATGATTTATGCTAAAAAATCCAGAATTTTTTTTTTGAATACAGCCAATACTTCAGTTGAGACTTGTAAAACAAAGTTAGTAGCAAAATATTTTCATCAAAGATAAGAAATTAACTTTGATAAAATATTTTCATTTGTTATTATATTTAAATTTATTCGAATTTACTTGCTATAACTATATATTATAATTATAAGATATGATAAATGGATATTATAATCGCCTTGCTTAATAGTTATTTGGAGGAAGATATATATATATACACACACACACACACAACAAAATTTAAAGGTTTTATAACGGTTGAAAATGCTAACAAAGTATAGAAGTTATAGAAGTACATTTGCAAATTTAAAGCAAGCTTTTAGTGAGATTTTATAAATTTTTTGATTTTATAAAAAATTCTAATAATCTATGTATTTACAAAAAGATTAGTGAGAGCAATATGACATTCTTAGTTTTATATGTAGATGATACATTAATCATTAGGAACGATGTAAAAATATTGCAATTACTTAAAATTTGGTTATCATCTAATTTATTCATAAAAGACTTATAAGAAACATTCAACAAATTGACCATAAAGATTTATTATGTTAGACCTAATAAGTTGATAGAATTATCCTAATTTACATACATAGATAAAATGTTAGAGATTTAGCATAAAAAATTTTAAGAGAAGATACATACCTATGTGTTATAGAGTTACTCTTTTTAAAAAATATTTTTTAAAATATAATCAGAGAGAGAATATATGAGTAAGATGCCATGTGCTTTGATAATTGGTTTATCATGTATGCTGTACTATATACAAGGTCTAATGTGAATTTTGCTCTAATTATTATAAGTAAATATTAGGTTAGTCTGGATAAAGGTCATTGAAAAACTATAAAAATGATTCTTAGGTATTTAAGAAGGACTAAAGAATTATTTCTAATATTTAAAAAACATGACTTGATAATTAAGAGTTACACTAACTCAAGTTTTTAATCAGATAAAAATGATAACAAATTTACTTTAAGATATATATTTACTTTGAATGGTAAAGCAGTAAGTTGAAAGGGTTTTAAATAAGAAATTATTGCAGATTTTACCACAAAAGTAAAATATATAATAGCTTCAGAAACTGTTAAGAAGGGTGTTTGGATAAAAAAGTTTATCATTAAACTTGGAATAAATTCTTTCATTATTAATCTAATTCTATTATATTGTGACAATAATAGGGTTATAGCATAAGCTAAGGAACTTATGTCTCACTAGAAATTCAAATATATTTTACAGAGATTTTATATTATTTACAAGATTATAGTTTTAAAAAAATATTCACATTAAAAGAGTGTTCAGCTCAAAATATTGCAAATCTATTCACTAAAACCTTATCTCAAAAGATGTATAAAAAACTTTTTATAAAAATAAGTTTTTATCATAGAGGTGATTAGTTTTGAGTGTAAGTGAGAAATTAAAAGAGATATGTGCTCTAAAAGCCAATCATGATGTGATTTGTGGTTGTAATTTTGTAAATCTCTTATAAATCTTATGATTAGTAAAATGAATATTTTTTATTATATTATTTTTATCATATTTATATAAATGTTTGATTTATATATAATGATAAAATTCATAAAATATATACAATACAAATTATTATAATGAGTTCATATTTATGAGACTATATATTAATAGTATTATTTTTAAATATTTCTAGTTATAGAACTATGAATTGGGGTATTTATAATGTCAGATAAACTAGTATACACTATTCTTACTTTATATAATAGAGAGTAATTTATCTCATAAATTACTTGTATGATAACATTAAAAGAAGTGTATAAGTGCTCATTAGTTGATTGAAAGTTCACTTAACAAACTCGTATGATATATTTAAATATTAATTATACTTAATCATTAATTAAACATTCATTATATCAGTTGCATAAGTAATTCTTAAACTTAATAATATCATGGTTTTCTTATAGATAAATTATTATACTTTGATACTACTTAAGATAAGTCTAAATTAAGGTTTGCGATAGTTAGTTATTGGATATGATAAAATATTTATAAAAATATGCGAATATTCTATAAGGATCCATCAGTCTTGGTATTAAGGTAGAATATTCTATAAAAATAATTCATATTTGACTTATAAAATCATTGGTTAAGATAATATATCGTGTTTGATTGAGAAGTGCGCTCTTAATAATGATATATAATAAAGTCATTATTTGTTATTTATTATATCTAACATCGAATTTAAAAAGATTTGACGATAATAACATATCCTTAATTTGATCGGAGTATTATGTGATAGAAGAATTGAATTATATGATAACTATTGATAAAAAGGTTCATTTGTTAAAATTTTGTACTTTATTATAATTTAAGAGTCGTATTACATGACTAGGTATCAATATTAGTTTATAAATATATTAAATAATCTTATTAAATATTAATTAAATAAAAATATTAATTTATGATTTATGTTTACAATCGAATTTATAGTATGCCTATTAAGTCTTGTTATAAAATTATTTTGAATTTTTTCTAATTGGGTTATGTAATAAGTAAATACATTAAACTAAAGTTATATGATTGGTTAACCTAAACTTATATATGGTATAAGTGATTGTAAATTAAATATTTTATCTTAGTAAATAAAACGTTGACAAGTGGTATAATCTTAACCTTATACTTATATAACAAATGTAAGATGGATATGCATAAGATGTGTATTTATTTTGATCACACATTTTGGCACCTATATATTCTATGTAATTTATTTAATTAATTATTAATTAAAAAGAAAAGTATACATATAAGTGTGTGTATGATAATTATGCAATTTTATCATTTAAGAAATGATAAAAGTAAAAGCTAGAACCTAGCATTTTTTAAAAGCTAGAACCTAGAATTTTCTACCATAATTGCCATGACCTTCTATAAGCCAAAAATGATCAAAATTTTGATAATTGAATTAGTTGAAACTTGATTTAATGGTTTTAAGATGTAATCTAAGCACTTTTGTTGTCACACCCCCATCTATGGGGTTCATACGTGATAATCATTGCAAATTCTCGAGACATATTCTAAATTTCAAATATGCCTCTCAAGTTTGTAAGCCAATCATATATTTGTCTCTGTGTAATTATAAATATATTCTCAATTATTTTATAAAAAGAACTCATACATGTTTCTTTGAGACTTTTAGAAGTTATACATCAAAAGTAAATAAATAGAAAATGGTTTCAAATCATATTAATCACACAGTTTAATAAATATGATCTTAAAATGATATCATATAAAATAGTTTACAAGCATACATGTTATATAATATAAGTGTAGGAATTTTATATCATAAAATCTTTTACAAAAATATTTTTAGTGGAAAACTTTTATTAAATGACTAGTTACGAACTAGATGGATATAGATAGCTTTAAATTTCTTTTGATCACCGCCACTAACATGTTATTTATCCTGCACTTGATTACCTAAAACAGAAGAGTGAGAAAAGTGAGTATACGAGAGTATACTCTGTGAGCGAACCAAAAAATATAATACACATGACGAACATTTTTTATAACATACATAGAAAGAAAATCATGCAAGATAAAACATTTGAAAATATTTAAATTATTATGACAAAATATTTATAAAATAAGCAAATAAATTTAAAATTAAATTATCAAGTAAAACTTTTTAAATAGTCTATAAAATCATTTGGGTAAGCCACCTTTCTAGCGAATCTGATCAGGATAGACTCAAATCGTCAGTGAGTTTTTCATGCATTTAAAATAATGAGTGCTTGATACAAATTTAGTTTATATGATAAAATATATGATGTATAATTTGTTTTAAAATCTCAGCCCACCACTGACATTGACCTAGAGTAATCTATAAATCTTCACATGACTAACTTTTACATTCCCATCTAGTGAGCTACTCTATCACAAATAAGACATCACCTTTCTTATTAGGCCTCGCTGACGCACTCACTCATTTAAGCAGCCTCTCGATAGGTCCGTCTTTAGGCTATTTAATTCTATAGTTTCAGTTTAGGCTCTCATGACTAAGACCTTCTCGGCCTATGTTATGTATCCAATCAAACAATTAATATCTTGGTTTTCTGGCCATAAAATTATAACAATCTCAATCATAATTCAAAATAATAAGGTCTAACATTACAATTATGCAAGATACATAATTTATAAGAAAATATAAGAATTAAAGTATCATCATTGGCCTATGGCCATACACATAAATGAATCATAAATTATATAATTATCAAAATCTCATAAAATCAATGGTATTATAAAAGTATATCATATATTAACTCAAATTTATAACAATGGCTTTCTGGCCAAAAATCAACATAAATCCTTCAGGCATAAAAATAGGGTATTCAACATCACAAAATACAAATCACCAAAGTTCACATATCAATATTAATGTATAAATATCAAAATCGGTCTCCAGTCTTTTAAACAAAACAACATCAATATAGTAAAATCATTAATTCATAAATCACAAATAAGGAGACATTCTTCTGGTCTTCACCACAACACTAAATTCATCACCTTTTATGTAATCTTAAATCATATATTTATAAAATAGTTATAATATTTGTAACATTTAAAATAAGTTTTTGATACAAAAATAAATAAAATAAAAACGGTTCACTTATCTAATAGAGAGGGTATACACTCCCTTTAATTCTCACTTCTCGCAAATTCGCCGTGTAGATTTTTGGAGCCTATATGATATAAATATTAAAAACTCATCAAATTCTTATTCTAAAGAGTAGTAAATAGAATATATGCACTATGAGATACTTTACATACCAAGATTCGATGAAAGAGTATATTCTACTGAATTATTGAATAATTTCGATTATTCGCCTAATTTTTTTATCTATTTCAAATCCCTAACCATTCATATAACCTTTAAACTTTATTCAAATGCGAGTTTAACGATTAAGCGATGACTTTCGAAGAAAACTATATTCAAATGAATAGTAATTATAAACAGTAACTCCATTTAATTTTTTATTCAATCCTTATTTTGAATCATTCTACCTTCTAATTCAATGATTTCTAGATTAACTTAAGCTTAAACCCTAAGATTTCTTAAATATAATAAATCATAAGTTCTAATTTTCATAAAAATACAAATTAAACTTAAAACTAGTTAAAGAACTTACCAAAAGATCATTTTTAGCTTGAGAAAATCAAATTTCTACCCGATTATTGATCAAATTTGGAAAGCCCTAATTTTGCCCCCAAAACTCTAACTTTCTATTTCTTTTCTAACTTTAAAAATAATGGTTAATACTTGAAATTACTAGATTAGAAAGTCTAAGAATGATGAAAATAAACTAATTTGGGTGTGAAATTTAAAGAAGTTTAAGTTCTTGGTAAGAGAGATCAATTTATTTAAAAAAATAAGAGAAGTATACACGAGAGAAAAGAAAAGATACATTTTTAGATTGTGAATCATTTTAATAAAGGTAAAAAGTTCTTATTGCCCTTATAAATTAAGAATAAAGGGAAAATAAGAAATAGGTAAAATGAAATTTTTATTTTCATAGGTTTAAGGGATTAGTTTTGTACCCCTTACTTACTGTCTTTATAACTCTTCCAGTTTAACTCATAATTGATTAAAATTTATTTCAATAAAATTCTCATTCTATTAGCTTTCATTGAAAAAAATAGCCCATCATTAGGACTTTTCGATCAATGGAAATTCACATTTGAAGATAAGATGCGCAGAATGGCTGAAGGACTCAATTTTAGATTCTTTACTTTTTATTTTTATTTCTCTTTTAGTTTAACTCAAAATTTGTTGAAATTAGTTTCAATAGAATCTTTATTCTGTTATCTTTCATTTAAAAATAAATAGGTCATTAATCAAACTTTTGAATCAACAAAAAATTGTGTTTGAAGGTAAAGTGCATAGAGAGAAAGCAGGAACTCTCTACAGCGAGCTCCCTTTTCGCTGCAGCAGACTAATTTCTCACTGCAGCAGAAACTCTTCTGTTACAGTGAGATGTTTTCTTGCTTTTTCATTTTTATACTTTTCACTTTACGACTTCGTTTCTCTCTCGTTCGAACTCTGATTTACCTGAAATTTGATTCTATAGAATTTTGAGTCTATTTATTTTCATATGAAGAAAATGTTTTTCAAATTGGATTACCAATTAAGAGAAATTCATACTTAAAGCTCGGGTGTACGAAAGAAGCCTTAAAACCGAACTTCTCAAATCTCACCAAAAATTTCTCGAATCCTTTCAAATTACCACTTAGGTTAATATATAGTTAATAAATCGATTAAAAAAAAATAAGCACCCAAATATGAATTTTATAAAATAATAAAAATATTCTTAAAGGATAAAATGACGAAATTACCCTTAATTTAAAAAAATGGGTGTTATATCTGTGATCAATTTTAAATATTGAAATCAAATTTTTAAGTGTTAAAAATGTAGAGTTTTGTTAGAAAACTTAATTTAATCAAAGGTATTTTGATTAAAATTTATTGAAAAGATAAAATAAGTGTAAGATTATCACTAATTAGAAGAGAATCTAATTTAATTATGCAAAATTTAAAAAAGTTGAATTTGAAATAAAAAGACTTGAAAGTGAAGGTACAATTTTATTTAAAATTTTAATTTATCTATTTTAATTCAACACTTAAAATCTTTTATCATGCAAAGTTAAACTCATGTTTAAGAAACTTTTCATGCCACAAACTTCCATAAGCAATATTATTATTCATCAAAAAAAAAAGTTTCAAGATCCATTCAAAATAATACTATATATATTACTTGAATAGTTATAAAATATAATAAATAACTATATATATTTATTAAATAATTATAAAATATAATAAATAACTTTAAATATTAAAAAAATTAGTTATGCTATTATTAATACTTCTATTAATTCTTTATGTACTTCATTAACCCTACTATTTTTAAAAATAACCTTCTGTCATATTTTACATTTTGTAAATTCTCAATTAAAACACATTATTAAAAAAATAAAATATTATCACTATTCAATTAATTTTTGTTGAAGTAATAATTTAAAAAATACAAATAAAATAATATAATTATGCTTAATATGACCTGCTCTCTAATAATACTCGTTTAGCATGTATCTATCATACTTTTGGTTAGAATTTATCGAGTAAATATATTTTTGATGAATATATGAAAATAAAAAATTATGTTAAAAAATATAAAAATAACTAAAACTTACTTTTTCAAAATCAATTTTTGTGGATATTTTTTCTATTAATTTTAAATTCTACTAAATTTATTGAAGAAGAGATATATGTTTATTTAATTTAGAGTTTAAAGAAAATAAATCTAAGATAATTTGAATTTAGAAACAAGTAATAAATTATAATAAACGTAAGAAATGTTTGACAAAAATTAAAATATATATAAAATTTAATTAAATTTATTTTTGATCTTTTATGTAATTTTAATTAAGGTTAAAATTATAAATTTATTATATTATTTGAAATATAATTTCAATATATATATATATTTGAGATAAATAATATTCCTCCAACATACCACATTTACTAGTTGACTCTCAATTGTACAAAGAGATTTAAATCACAATATCTCAAACATTTTAATATATTATTCAGAAAATTTCATCGGTTAAGCTACCACTAACAAACACTCTACAAATAAATTTAATTTAGGCGACATAAAAACTTGATTTAGAAAATCCTTTTACATAACTGAAGCTTAGCAATTAACGAATAATTTTAATTATTGATAAGGAGAAAAAATAATTAAAATATTGTAAACTCTATATCAATTTTTTTTTTCTTATTAATAAAGAAGAATAAAGTTTTCAACTTTTAATAGGTAAATAAATGCACATGGTTTAGTAAATATATATTTTAGATATTTAATTATTTTACCTTAAGATATTTTAAATAAATAAAAATATTAGAATATGAAACATTTAGTCTTATATAGTAACACAAAATTCAAAACCAAAATTGCATTTATATGATTTTGGGTATTATTGTTATTATATTTTAAGAAAATCTGCTGGTTGATTGTTATTTTAGTATAATATGCCGCTGACAGATGGCATATATATAAACGCTTCACCTACTCCTCTTCATCTTGCACAGTATTCAATCGGTTTCTACGCTCGTCTCGTCTCTCTCTCCAACTTCACTATCAAAACAAAAAAATGTCAGGTGAAATTCTAAACTCATTTCCTCATTCTTCATCTCTTAATCGTTGATTCAACATTTCATTCATTATATGTCTATACGTGTATATTTTCTAACTCTGCCATATTATTGAAGCTTGAAAAAAATTTATATTTTATTTTATTTTGATTTATCGAGCTTATATGTTTTCGGAAATAAGCTATGGTATTCGTTTGTATATGAAATTAGGGAGAATTGTTTTGTGTTTTGTTGCTGATGCTTATTTTTTTTTTTACGATAGCAGCCATATATATATATGTTTTTTTGCGATTCAATTGTGTAAACGTAGAAAACCTGTTGAGAGTGGATAAATTATAGGTCATAAATAAATAGATGACAAAGAATATCTGAAATATGATTTTGGTGGGAAGTGATTAAAGGATAATTTTGTTGCTGCTGGGTCAATAAAATGAATTGCATCAATTTTATGTTCGTAAGTGATTGTAGGTAAAATTTGGAGGTATTGAGTTTGAACACATATACAGTAGAAAATTCAAGATTATGGTTTCCTATCCCTTTCTTCGTGTTGTCATATATACTGGAATGGGAAACATTGATATCTTTTTAAAGTAAATATACAAAAATTTAAAGGCCTGTTTTATTTACAATTCAAATATAATGTTGTTTTTGGAGAACTGGGGACATAAGAAACATAGGAAATATGGTTGATTGGGAGTTTCAGAAATGACTGAAATCAGTGAGAAGTAGGTGTTCTTGTGTTTTAGTGGGATTGTATACAAATTCTGAAATCATAATTTTGTTTTTGAAGACTTTTTATAATTGCAAGTAAACGTTCCTTGATGTTTTTTGATGATTAAGAGTGACTCCATAATACGTTACCGATTTATTAGGATAGAATTCATGCTGTACTCATGTGCGACAACCCTCTAGACCATATAATAGAGGTGATGGTGGCATCTATGTGCTGTTTACCTCTTGGTCTTGTGGTTCAATACGATCAGTAACCCTCCAATAAAAGTAATTGACTAAAATGTCCAGGAAATTCTGCAATGGCAATGAAATAAGTAATGATAAATGTTTCATCAAGCATTTATGAGAGTTGGATCTGATAAAGTCATAAATTCTTATGCAGCAATGTCGGGGAAGGTTGTTCAAAATGTCTTTGTAGCACAGATTTACCAACAGAATAGGTACTCCGGGACCCAATACCGAAGGGACTGTTGTGCCCCTTCTATGCACAACTTGCTTCCCTTGCAAGGAGGGAAGTTGGCATGGACTGGCATCCCCTCCATGCAAATGCGCAACCTATCCAAAAACCAGAGTGGTTTTGTTAACCGAGGAACTGTTTACTGCAACGGTCTGTTCTAGACTCTCACTATCCAGGTTGATGTCAAAGGCAACTGTTGCATTTTGACCTAAAATGAAAATTTCAATATTCTTTGATTGTTAGGATGCTAAAATTTTATCTGCGTTTTAAGCTTCAACGTGCCATTTTGTTGTGTTTTTTGCAAGATGATATTACTCTCTTTGATGTGCTATCTAACAACTTTTTACGAACCCGTAATCCTCTGCATCCGCCAAATTCACATATCTTATTTTATTCTATTTTTTGTGGCAGCTTTTCCGTCTACTACTACAGTTCCAGCTCTTGACAAAGTTGATTTTCTTAAGCTTCAAAATGGCAGGTGAAGAGGCCGTCTTTATATCTTTGCACTGATTGTCAGCTATTTTCTGCTGGTTTCAATCTTTCAGGAAAATGGATAGTATGATTTCCTAATATGAAATTGTGCTTGTTTCTATTATTGATGAATATTATTAGATGTAATTAAGAAGGTCTGTGTAACTGATGTACAACCTTTACCATTTTGTTTTCAGTTCATTTTTGAGTTAGCAGTTGGGCCTGAGAGGTTCAAAATAGTTCTATATAATTCAAATACTGTTAATGCATTCTTAGGTTTATCTAACTTTTTGAAGCTTTACTGATTGTGGTATGTTTCTGTTCATTCTGCTAATGACCATGTAGTGATATTCGTGGTGTTGCTGTTGCTGGTGTTGAGGGGGAACCAATTAGCCTCACTGAAGCGGTTACAGAGGCAATAGCTGCTGGCTTTGCTGCATGGTTATTGGAAAAGAAAAAGGCTGATGCTTCCAGACGTTTGAGAGTTTCCATTGGTCATGATTCTCGCATATCTGCACAAATGTTACAGGTATGCTTTTACCCCCATCATAATAGCAAAGTTTGCTTTTGATGCAATTCTCATGGAGAGTTGGAGAGTTTTCTGCACTAATAATTTATAGAATATATTTCTTGATTGCAAAGCATTCCTTTGGCACCTTAAGTTGGTTTATTTCTTGAGCTATTGATGTTAGTGATGTCTGTGCTTGGACAATTTGTAACATCAACAGTACATGCTAATCTATGGGCAGGGCTAATTTTGTATATGCTTGCTGTTTTGTGCTCTTGTTTGAATTATAGAGTTGATGCATACTTTTCCCAATGTCATATCTCTTTTTCTTTACTTCCAGGATGCAGTTTCTCGAGGTATTGCTGGGGCAGGTCTGGATGTTGTTCAGTATGGGTGAGTAATGATTCTCCAAGGTTTATGCTGATTCTTTATTGTTGCTCTTAATATTGCATTGCAAGTTGGTATACTCCATGTAGATGTTGATGGGCCCAAGCAAGTTCGGCTACAGCCCATTTACTGGTCTGGCTGGAGTTTTTGATACTTAAATTAATTTTTTTTTTCTAGTTGAAGGCAGGCAGGTTTTGCGTAATTGCATATAACCTGGTTCAAAATTGAACCAATTTGAATTGTTATACCGAACAGGGTTTACATTTTTGCCTGGGGCAGAACACAGTGGATAAATTTCGCATCATTTGTTGACCTAGGTCACTAGATGCTAAGTTTTTCTTGCAATAAAATGTAATAGCAAAGCTATAGTTTAGTTGACCCTGCGGTTGTAGCACCGATCCTCCTTGGTTCTCACTAGGTGTAACTTTGGCTCAAGTGATCTGAAGATATTTGTTTTTTCTGTTTTCTTTTTGAATAAATCTTTTAAAAAACTTCTTTTTTTCAGCGATTAATAATAACTGGTCATCTAATTTATGTCTTCATTGTGTAGTTTAGCGTCTACACCAGCAATGTTTAATAGCACGCTCACTGAAGATGATGCATTTTTATGTCCAGTAGATGGGGCTATTATGATCACAGGTAGTGTATTACATTTTATTCTTTTATTAAATATGGATCTTTAATCCTAAACATGCCTGAAAATCTGGAGACGTTCTTTCATTGAGTAAGATTTAAGTGAACTTCGATTTGCTTTATTTGATGTTATACAATGGATTTCACTTTTGCTTTTAAAGATTACTTTCAACTAATAAGGCTTTCTAACTTGTGAGCAGCTAGTCATCTACCTTATAACAGGAATGGGCTCAAATTCTTCACAAACAGTGGAGGGCTTGGGAAAGCTGATATCAAAAACATCCTGGAGTGTGCTGCAGATATATACAAAAAGTTTATTGTTGAAGGTTTAACAAATTCGGGAAAGCAAACTTCTACATCAGTTAAGAGAGTTGATTACATGACTCTTTATACATCTGATCTTGTAAATGCAGTCCGCAAAGCTGCTGGAGATATAGGTACTAATAGCTTTCTGAAACTTTGTCGTGGAACAATATCTGTTGATTGATGTCTACTCTATAAAATTGTGTAGGGTAAGCTGAATTAGCATTATTATTCTGTGCCATCTGCATGTGCATTTTTCTGTCCCGTGTCATCAATCACAAAAATTCAGAAGAATTTTTGCACTAGATGGTTTGTTTTTTCTAATTGTTTTTTGATGTTGTCAACACTTAGAGAAGCCATTGGAGGGATTCCATATTCTTGTTGATGCTGGGAATGGGGCAGGAGGATTTTTTGCGGTAAGTTTTGTTTGCAATGGGATTGAAATATTCATTTGTGGATATAATGTCTTATTTCTGATATAAAATTACTGAATGCGCATCTATGGCTTTCCGTCTTATAAATTAAAATCATTGACTTCGGCTGCTGCTGTCATCATCTTCATCGTCATCTCTATTAATTATTTGCTGATTGATTTCCTGTTTTATGGATGATATTCTTGTTTTGTAAATGGAAAAGTCGTTCTTCAGGATCTCCCTTCACCTGACGTCTAGAATGTCTGGTCTAGTAAAGGAAACCTTTTTGTTTGCCCTTGTGCTGCAGACTATTTATAGAAATTCTATGGGTTCTATAATTACCTGATATTCTATGGCATTGTGGAAAGCTATTAAGAACTTTTTCTTGTCATGGGAAAATATCCATTTTAGAGTTTCTATTCCAATAGTTGTCACATTGTATTCAAGTTTTTAACTGGTTGGAATTGTATGTGATTACACATTAAATTAAGGACTTTGTATTTGGTCAGATTGCTGGGTTGCATTGATTCTCATCTTTGATATACTGTTTCATTTCAACATTTGTCAGGCTAAAGTGCTTGAGCCTCTTGGTGCTATAGTTTCTGGTAGTCAGTTTTTGGAGCCAGATGGTAATATATCATTCTTTCGTTCTTGAATCTCTAGTTGGGCATTGATATTGGAATATTTTAATTAAACTTATCGTGGATCAGGTATGTTCCCGAATCATATTCCTAACCCTGAGGATAAGGTAGCAATGAAAGCTATTATTAAGGCAGTTCTTGATAACATGGCTGATTTGGGGATCATCTTTGACACTGATGTTGACAGGTAATGGTCATTACTATCCTTTTCGTCTGTTTCTATTTTTATTTAAATCCAGTGCGTTAAGTAATGATTTTGATAATGTCTTCCAAGATCTGCTGCTGTGGATTCTACTGGATGTGAATTTAACCGGAATCGTCTGATTGCCCTTATGTCTGCTATTGTTCTTGAGGAAGTAAGATTTTTAACTTTTTGTGCTTCCATTATTCTTCCTAAACCTGAATCTTTCTCTTGTTTCACCAGTATAGCTCATTCTTAATCTTTCCTTCAGCATCCAGGATCAACTATTGTTACAGACAGTGTAACTTCAGATGGACTGACAACTTTTATTGAGAAGAAACTTGGTATAACAAAAACTGAGAAGATGTTTTATTCATTTCCACAATGAATTTGTTAACAACTTCCAATTTCTTTTAGGAGGAAAACACCGCCGGTTCAAAAGAGGCTATAAAAATGTCATTGATGAAGCAATTCGCTTGGTAAGCTTGCTTTTGAAATTATCTTACAACTGGATGGGTTCTAAGAATACTAGTTGGGAATTTTTCAGGAAGGGTGTTGGATCTGAGATGTTTGATCTATGAGGGCATGAAATTAAATGTGTAATTTCTACTAGATTCTTTCTTCTTCTTCTCCTTTCTTTCTCTTTGTTTGTCAGAAAAATGTAAGAATATTCTGGTATTTTTACATTAAATGTACATATATATGCTGGTTGAGAGATTCTTTGGGTATAACCGCAAAAAAGAAAAAGGTTGAGAGACTGAATTTAGCTAAAGGCATTTTCTACATCCTTTTCAGTATGTTATTTGTTCATACTCACATTGTGTATGATAAAGGCTCTCGTGCCATGTCATAAGTTGATATTTTGCTGTTTTCGTGGAGTCTGTAACCTCTATGATCACGCTGTGTTGTCATTTGCATTCTGTATTTCATCTTTTGGAATATTCCAAACTGAACTGATAGCAATGCTAAGCTAACAGAACTCTATTGGGGAGGAGTCACATCTGGCTATCGAAACCAGTGGCCATGGAGCTCTCAAGGAAAATCACTGGCTTGATGATGGGGCATATCTCATGGTATGCTTTTGACGTTCATTTTGTTTTCAGTTTCATTTAGTATGTTAGATCTCTCTTTATAAATCAAGGAAAGAATTGATACAAATGTTTATTAATTGTTCTCCCTCATCCATACTGTCTTAAATGCAGGTCAAACTATTAAATAAACTTGCCTCGGCCAGAGCTGCTGGAAGAGGTGGTGGTAGTAAAGTTCTGACTGATCTGGTAGAAGGTCTTGAAGAACCAGTGTTTGCTACAGAGTTGAGACTAAAAATCAATCAAAGCCACCCAGATCTTAAAGGAGGGTAGGTTGCTTTTATATATTTGCTGTGCATGTGTGCGTATTATTGCTGTTAAAGCAGCTAATAAACTGGAAATTTTAGATCTTTCCGTGATTATGGGGAGGCAGTACTGAAACACTTGGAGAACCATATAGATTCAGATCCAAAGCTTCAGAAAGCTCCTGTTAACTATGAAGGGGTAAATTTTGACTCGACTGTTAGAACCATAATATCTAGAGTATGAAGTAATCATCAGCACAATAGTCAGCTGAACTCATTATATTGTTACCAAAAACTTGAATCTTTCAATTTTGGTTTTAACTATTAAGGGTGAGTTTTCTAATTTTTTTTAATGAAACTAGGTTCGAGTTTCTGGCTCTGGTGGGTGGTTCCTTCTGAGACTCTCCCTTCATGATCCTGTTCTGCCACTTAATATTGAGGTAGATACGTACTAGCATTTGCAGCAGCTGTTATAGTTAGTGGTAAATTGCGACTAATGCAACTTAAAAATTCTGTAGGCACCAAGCAAAGAAGATGCGGTGAAACTTGGACTCGTGGTGAATGCTGCCGTTAAGGAGTTCCAAGCTTTGGACACCTCTGCCTTGGACAAATTTGTGCAAGTATCCTAAGTTTTACTTCTGAATGCTGGCTTCCATGTGTATGTCTCAGTACGGACCTCATTTGTTGTGTGGCCGACCTGCAACTTCAGCATCCGACTAATTTGGAGCTTGCAAATGTGCAGCTGAAATCTTGCAAACGCGTATTTTGCCTCGCATTACAACAATGTACTAATGAGTTGACCGGATTATTCCAGGTTTAGAGTTTCTGTGAGACGACTAAGATAAATTTCCGAACGGCATTGATCATTGTCCATGACAATACAAATTGCAATTTTGGTTTGAAGTGTTCGATTCACTTTCAAGATGCCTTGGACATTTTAACTTCAAAACATTTACGTTCATGAGAAATTAAGGGAACTATCCAGGATAAAAAGAAAGGGAAGAAAGGTCGGATCATTAAAAACAATAGTAAAACACCAAAATTAGTCTTACAATTGAACCGTATCTACGACATGCGGAGATTATTGTGAATCTACTTAATTTCATATGTGCAATAGATAAAATGTTTGACAAATATTTATTTATCTGTTAGGTAATTTTATTATTGCTACCGTAGCATATATTTAAAATGTAGTGATTTTACCTCATAAAATTTGTGATTTGTTCTTAATCTGTAGCATTCCCTTTCAACTCGAATGAAAAACGAGTTCCATGCGTGCTTTGAAATTCAAATAAGCAATGGGAGTTGCCAACCCTAACGCAGTTGAAGTTGCCAAACAAACCAAGAACTAAGCAGCACAAAGCCTATACTACAACACACCCAAACCCATAAGCAGATGTTTTTTCAAAGAAGTGGCAAAGCTTTACAAAAATATCATCTCATCGTTTGTGCAAACAAGAAATTGGAACAAAATTACAGGCCTATAATTGCAATTACCATTATATATGTCCATCTAATCCCATATATATATATATATATATATATATATACACACTACATGCCACTTCACATTCCTACATTCCTCTTTCCTAAATAATTCTTTGCAAGGTTAAAAATCTAATCAGTGGTCGCAGTCTTTAGAAGCTTCATCATGAAGTTAAACCTAATATCAGGAGAGGTCCTGGGCTGTGGCCAGTTTGCTTCTTCTGGAACCTGTATACTTTTGAAACCCTGGCCTAGGTATAGCTTCATGGCACCAGGATTGTTCAAGTCACAATGCAACGCTATTGCACGACAGTCCCAGCTCCTTGCTTGAGCCTCTGCTTTTGCTATGAGTCTCTTAGCTATTCCCTTACGTCGAAATTTCTCCCGAACTGCAACATTGGATATGTATGCAATTCCTGTCCTGTGAAAGGAACATTAATGCATTGCAAGAGAAAATGGTTAGAAACTAAATGGACCACAAAGAAGCTAGATTTTTTGCTCTATAGCATAGATTTACAAATTGCTTGGTTGAAAGAATTTCTATTATTCAGTTGTGAAAATGAAGACATGGGACCTTTGTGGGTAGATACATAGAGAGTCCAAGTTAACAAGTTAAAAGGCTTTGCATCCCAGTAAAGATGACTTGAGGGGTTAAACAGTCTTTAGGTACAAGAAAATAGACAGGAGTCACTGGGGTCTTACCAAATTAATACCCAACAGAGAGGTAAATAGTAGGCATTGTAAGATGTCTAGCAAAGTTAGTCAATTGAACAAAGTTCAATAAATGAGGCAAAGACAAAATCGTAGAACTTATGTTCTGTTGATAATATATTTTGCTTATAAGATATAAAGCTTCTTTCTTTTATTTTATAGTTCTGCAAACGATAGTAGTAATCAAATAAATAAGTTCTCTTACAAATGGTCTGCCAGAAAAATTATTCATTCTAATAAGGCAACAAACAATAAGAAGCAGTATCTTATACAACAATTGAACCAAATCAGTGTCCAACATCATTATCCTCAGATTAATAGATATAATATATGAAACCATGCTTGTATAAAGGCAAAGAGGAACACAAAAGTCTAATTTAACTTCTATTCTCTGGCAAGCTAACTTTTTTCAGGCAAGATTAAACAAGTTTAGGAAGAAAAAGGAAAGAAAACCTACCAAGCATTAGCCCAAGTGTATGCATTCAACTCACCTTCTCTGACGTAGTGGTCCTTTTCTTGGAAGAAAATCAGCCACAGTATCCACTGTTAAAATCCCAGCAACATAACCTCTATTGAGACTGAATTTGCCATCAAAAACCCCAATTCTGAAATCTTCACTTCCCCAAACGAATGTTTCATCCACTGAAGTACCCACAACAGCAACCAAACAAGTTCTCCTACCATGATGCTGTACAGCGAATCCAGAAAGCATTGCAATAAACCTGTCAACCCGTAGCATCAAGTCCAGAGGAAATGAATAATCAGGGAAGAAGCATCTACAGTGGGTCTCAGCCACTTCCCAACAATCCTCTAACCTTGCCTCTCGAACAACAATCTGGGGAGACAATGTTGAAAATAATTCCGCCACTTGACTCGCCCTGCATACTCCTGCAGTCTAAAAAAATCATTTCCAACCCACATGGGAAATTACACAGAATAATCAAATTCAATATCAATCTAGTTTTATTGTTTTGAATTGATCTTCCTGAAGCTTTTGGGTTATTCATTTTTGAGGAAAAACTAGAAGTTGAGGTATAATTAGACAGCCAAAAACCTCAAAAACCTCATTTAAGGAAAAACTAGGAAGATTTCCTGTCGATCAATTCAAGGTATAATTAGACAGAACTAACATAAAAATGGATCATTGCAGAGGTTTATTTTTTAAGTTTCAATGTTTGGTCAAACTGTGATAAACTTGTATGAAATTGTTTTTTAAGACAATTATTCTATATTTCTACATTTTGAAAGTCGAAATCAAAAGAATAATGTAACATATCGGAATACTGGATCCAGACAAGCAGTTAGTTATGCATTTGTGTTTACAAGATAACATAGACAAAGAAAAGTCTGGCAAAATTTGTAAATGAAACGAAAAGAAAGTGAATTGAAGAAAAAATGTCACCTAATTTGGTGGAAGAATCTGACTCGTGAGAAAGAGAAACCTTGCAACTTGAAGAAGAGAAAAATGGTGTTTGTGTTTGTTTCTTGAGGTTGTGACTGAGGTTGTTAAGTGAGAGAGAATAGATTCCCAACGGTATGCTTCGCATTATTGGGAGATTTTGGACCTCTATCTCTTCTCTCTCTGAAGAATCGGAGATTCTCAATTCTTATTTTCGTTTGGCTAACCGTTTTTGGGACATAGCTGAACTCAGAGTACGCATTCATGATCTGTGATTCTGTGCTGTAGCGTAGCGAACGAACCAGTTATCCTGACACACGTGTGACTTTGTCTCCCTAGAATCTTAGATTTACGTGGCTGCTTTTAGGGTTAACCGTTGGGATAGATTAACAGCAATTGCCATCGGGAGAGAGCGACCAGTAGCACCACACAATCAGATTTTTTTTTTCTTTCAATGGGTTTATGATGGGCAAAAATATTTATTTAACTAAATGTGTTAATTCAATTTTTTTTTTTTAAATAAACTTGTTAATTCGTCTTTTAATCATGTAATATAGTGACTGCATTTGTCCTTCTACAAATATCACAATTATTTTTCACACACTCAAAGCTCTATTGATTTTTTAAAAAAATCATTTACCCTTTCTTTGTTTTGGCCAGATTCCCTTTTTTGGGGGGGGTTCGGCCAGATTTATTATAGCACAGTTCGAATATATATAAACTCAGAAATGCAGTGGCCACTCGCGAAGATGTCGAGACGAAAAAACACTCGACCAGGAGGTGATTCTTGTAAAAAATTTACTTCTAACAGTTGTCTACTTGGATTAACTAAAATCTTGAAACTTCCCCATTTCATTTCGCTGCAAACGGTAATGAAGTCGAAGTAATCTGAAAGGCAGTTCTTAATTCTTATATAATATTTCATAAATCATACCAAACACCAGATAAGAAGGAATTAAGTTGGCTAATGCTCTCATCAGTTCACAATTTTGAGTGACCAGATCAATAAATTTATCAGCATGTCAAAACCCAAACAAGTAAAAAATTCTAAGATTATACTTAGCAATGTCGGAGCTCGGAAGGAAATATTATGCAGCCTGCTATCACCACCAGAACAATTCAATAGCACACTTTTATTAGCACTTTACCACAAGACAAAAGAAAAGTCCAACATTTGCAACTCTTCAACCCACAGATCAACTTATTCTGTTTACTTATACAAATACAATATTAAAGAAATAAAATGATGTAATTGTTTTACCACAAATTAATGTCCTGATCCACACGATATATCTCAATGTTTCTTAAATCTTTTATTTCACTTACCTAGTAACTAACAGGGATACTATTTAAGAGTGATAAAGTTTGAGGAGACGTGGACTTCCCAAACAAGGAACACCATGCAGGAAGCTTTGAAAGGACTTCTTCTGTTTTTGGTGTTAACCGATCAAAATCAGTCCTGAGCTTTAGAAGGGGCATCCGTTCATCTTTCTGTCCTTCCACAGTGTGTGCTGACCGCGTAGAATTTTTTGCCCAGTACAGTGCTAAATCAAATGTTGTTGGTGCATTTTTGCCTCCTGAAAACTGGATTATGTGCCATCCATCCGTATTGCTCTTCTTATCCCGAGGAACCAACTCCTCTGAATCCTCTGCATTCCAGGTCAAGAGAGAGAGAGACCAGTTCAGGTAACAAGGCTATGATTCATGTCAAAATAATTAGTGACGCAGGATTACCACTGAACGTGAAATCTTCTATTTCCTTGGCATTGATTGCAAGAGCCCAACGTACAGAACCCTTTGTATCAATCGAAAGTTGTGTGATCCTTTCATTCCCCTTGTTATCACCATCAACTTGAATTGACGGAATATCTGACTGGGTCCAGCCATCGTCTGTGTCATCGTAGGCCAAACAACCATATTCCATGGTTAGAGTAACAAAATCAATAACCTTATCTCTACCACATATGAATTCTTCTTCAATCAGTTCAACCTCCTTTGTCAACTTTCCAGGAGTGGTAGAATATAAAGCAACATATGAGCTAGGTTCTGACTTTCCACCAAATTTTCCAGTTGCATCAACAACATGCACAACCTGAGAATAATAGAATACTCGTAATCTCTATAACATACATAAAATGACTAGTTTCAAACTAGCACTCGTTAATGAAATCTCATTTTGTAAAGCAATCAGTAGTAGTTAATGAAATCATCAACCTATTTGATGATAAATCGGAAAGGTAAAACTCTAAAATTGAATCTACAGTGAATGTCATGGTAAGACCACCAATTGAATTTCAGCAGAATCAGGCCACTCTAGGGAAAATGCAAATTACAACTGATGCGAACAATGGCTCAGCAAATGAAGTTTCAAACAAATAATTACCAAGTACTAGTGTAACTCACATTCACTGCTCTGGCAGTATCTTCAGTGAATGGTGGAACGCTACCAGACCACACAAGGATGAGTGAAAGGCCAAATAAAACACAACTTGCCAGTGCAATTGGTCCTTTTGCACCTGGACATCAATTTTATAAATAAATAGAGTCAACAGTAACTAATTTCAAGCATAATAAAATCTCAATTGCATCTTTACGTATGTAAAACAAACCCAAAATTTTCATATAAACAAGCACAAGAATGAAGTCTCTTCATCTTCCCTTTCTATTTTAAGAGAAAAAAAAAGAAATTAAGAAACAAGAATTTATTACATTGTACAAAATGAAGCAATTGTACTCCACGACTACAAATAGGGTGTCAGTTTTATATGCTAAATTTGTCTAAAGAATCACCAATTGACAAGCCAGCTGATCGTGGCAGTGACATTGATTGTCAATTAAGAATATGCCATCATCATATTCAAAGAAAGAAAGCATTTCTAGAAAACAATGAATATCTTATTTATCATCTTAAAATAAATTGTCGTTTAAGCTGTTCAAAGGCAACAGCATTTCGTCTTCCAAAATGATGTAGAAGCACAATTTTGTTATGCTATTATGGTAAAATGTAATTCAATATAACTTAGATTAGACTAGGATTTTTTTTCAACTTTGACCACATATATGCCACAAATATGCCCGAATCTCAATATGATGGGGTTATACCAAATGCTAAGATGATCAGTCAGTTTGAATCTGCTAAAATTCATTTCACCTTTACCAATTGACAACCCATCCATTGGCAACACCAATTGTCACATGACTCAGAAGCCAAAAATGCCAAAGTCATAAGCAAAGAAGGAAAGTGTTAGGAAATATGAATACCTGAAAGATGTATATAGGAAAGGAGATACACCAGAGTTAGGCATACAACAACAGCAATAAAAACAGCAAGTATGACACTTGCCAGCCACTCAGGGGTGCCACCAGGGTTCCTGCATATGAATGCGCAACATGATCAGCTTTCTACTGTAGATAGCACATCTAGAATAAAATTCAAGATTCAAAAGTGAGAATAGTCGAATTCATCCATGGCGAGTTGTGTGCAATAGTAGCTGTCAACAATGTTGTCTAAATGGTACACACTCCACAATTGTCTTTCAGTGAATTTAGTCAGTTATGAAGGATTGTGAAATTCTTCACAAACAAGAGAAATGTATGATTCTCTGAAGATGTTATTCAGAAATAAGAATTGCAAGTTTCCTATTAAGTCCAGTAAATATAAAGATACCCCTTTCATTGAAGTTTGGATCCTGAAAATATTATGTGCAAGTATTGATAACTGTCAGAGATCAACACGGCCAATCTAGAACTTTCTTCATTCAAGAATGCATAGATGTTTGATATCCCTGTTTCATTGAGTAAATTAACTTTGAATATTGCATGTAATTTGTGCCTTAACTGTCTCCCTTCTTATTACACCTTGCTTGAAGGTTTTAAGAGACCTATGCAACCTGTGCCCTAATAACTCCATACTACTTAGAAACTCAGTAAGCTAAACAAATGATAAGAAAATGAAACAAAGGAGGCATGGATTTTTTTAAAATACTTTAACTATTAAAAAGAATGCTACAATGATTTACCTATCAAATCGAACTGCAATTGCAACAACTACACTAGCCAATCGAATAAAGTTGCCAGCAGAAACTAAAACTGGCACAGCTAAGCCTATCAGCAGAGTTGCAAGTTTCAATGGCCTTGGCAAACGGGCTGGGATTAAAGTTGCTTCAAGCAAGCCATCTGCATATTCCAAAATAAAACATTATTTTGAAGTACTTACTTGGATAACAAATTCTATATAAGTTACTGACATAAACCATTTCAGAAAAGTATCCATATGATCATATCTCATAATCCTAATTTATGTGTTTTTAACGAAATCATGTATTTAAAAACTAAAACCCATTTCAGATACAAAGTTGATGTCCCATTCTAGTGGCCACATGATGATAGATGTAACTGCAAACTTACATGCAAATGCCGGTGGAACTAGCCAAACAAGAGCCAGATACGTGGATCCAATTCTGTAGTAGTTTCCTAATGCTAGAAGAATAAGCCACTGAAGAAAACCAGTTTTGAAGAGCCATCTTTCAGCTTCCAACTTGATCAAATCAGCTTGAATAATAGGTGATAGCTCCTTGCTCTTGGAACATTGATTTTGAATATATGCTTTCAGAATAATGTAACCCAAATGTTGACCAATTAATGCCCCAAGGAAAGCAGGTGCCACAAACAACCCAACAACCAACCAAGGACTTGCCACAAAGGGCACTGGTGATGAAGAAATTTGGGGTAAAATGAAGGCACTGATAACAGAAAAACTAATTGAAAATACCCACATAAGGATAGCACTCAAGCATGTCAATGCCAATGAAACTACAGATGGAAAACCACCTATAACCAATGATGCAGTCCATATCAGAAGTGATTGCATTATCACTGAATTATGAAGCATATTCGCAAAACGTTGACGGTAAAAGACCATGTATGTCCCCTGAGATACAACAAATGTAATTTAAATATAAAAAGTAGCAAAATGCCAGCAGCAACCTGCCAGGTACTCAAGGTAGAAAACAAAATGGTGGAGATCAGGAAAGGAGCCAAGAATAATATCCAAATTTTTATCATTTACAAAGGTATCAATTACCAAAACATCAAAGTAAACAGCAGCCTCATGGGGAGTTTTCCCCTCTTCTTCCAATGCACTGACTTTCGAAAGATCAGTAGACGAAGCAGTCTGAAGCAGAAAGGCAAGCATATTTTCTCCAAGATGCTGAAGAGATCCTGGTTTTAACAGATCTAATTTGTCATTCTGCAATATAAAAAGTATCCAACTTATAACCAATATTTCAACTAAAGTTACAATTCAAGTCATGCTGTGACATAGATCGCACCATGTTATAATCTGTGATTGCTAAGACCATGAAAGTTGCATGTTCACAGGAGCATTCTGAATAGAAACATTATAGACAAAACCCATATGGTGGATGTACACACAGCGTGTCTCCATAGACAAAAGGGTTTCTGGGCTATATATGTCACCAATTACGTCCCATAAATCAGTTTACTCCTTTTGGGATGTGGTGCTAAGTTCATTAATAAAGAGACAGAGAAAGAGTAATGCTCACAGTTCTCATTCCTCAGAACAAATAAAACATAAATTTCAATGAGCTGTTGTGCACTTCAAAATGAAATGAAGCTAATCAAGATTCTGATTGATGCTGAAAAATATAATATAAGACATACCTTAGTGTGATACACTGCACTTCTGTCCATATATGCAAAGTCAAGTCCCGAAAGTCCGGCAACCTCTTTGTATACTTGGAAATCAGTTGCAGATGTGATGGCTCCCGAGGAGAATAAATCCTGCGACGTTAGAGTTTCTCAGAATGAAGTTCTGCTCACAAGCATATGGAAAGAACGAAAAGTGAATTGGAGACAAAAGAAAATCAGATCGTGGAATCACAAACCTGTGCTATGATTTGCCCAGAAGGATATTTTGCCACTTTGGCAAAATTCTCAATAGCCCATGGATGAGGACCAGCCTATAAGACAAGGAACAAAACATAAGAAAGGAAATAAAATGTGCATCAGCAAACTAATGAACTCTGATGAGCATTTGAACACAGCAGTCTCAGTATGAGAAAATAACAAATACATATAGACATGCTGCTGTAAATTGTGATACAATAAACAAAAGGAGCAACATCAGTGCACAGAATAATTTATAAGGAATTCTTGACCAGCGCTTTACACCTTTGATATTAATTTGTTATCAGAATATAAACAGTGCATTCTGCCATTACCCACAGAATAAAATGCACAAACTATTTGTTAGCATTGTTTGGCTTAAAAAACAATAGAGAGAGGACAGGAACTAGAATTCAGACAATTCATCAGCAATGATACAAAATCAAATTAAACTTTGTTAAGTGCCAAAGGGGGAAACAAAAAAAGAAGAGGTCTTTGTGGGATAGATTTCCAGCAAGCCAACTAATGCTAAGCTAGTCCAGAAATCATATAACATAGTAAGGCCATAGTCAGCAGTTAGCATGAATTCTATGGATGCTTTGGGACTCAATAATTACATAAACAAGCAATTCAAGAGATATGTCAGGAAACAAACTGATACTTTGGAAATTTAGTCGTGTCATGACTTGAGTCTTCCTTAACTCAAGTCTCTAATCAAATACATAATTTAACACCATTCAAGTGGGAGCAAATAATCAAAATGTTCATATTAACCATATACAGCGAAATAGATGAAAATGGAATAAGAATACGTTATTTAGAAAACTGCACCTGGAAAATGCTAGACTTTCCTCCAATACCCATAGCCTCCAAATCTATAGCCACATGAACAGTTGTAGCCCAGGGATGCTGTATCCGTATATTGAAATCTTAATCACTCTACGCATTAGATATTGACCTTCCATGGAAAAATATGAGATTTGGGCACTAAATACTTCTCATGCTTATGTTTCAGAGTGATTATACAGGGGAATCAACCAGAAACCACATCTTCATGTGTGAGGGTCTATGTGAGTCTGTAAATGTGCATTGCTTGTATCTGTTATGGTGCTATATAAAGTTTAAAATTTTTACATCAATGTCATGCTCATTTGAATCAAATTTGCAGTACTTATGACAAAACACGCACCCTTATCTCAAAACTGAAATAGAGGACCATACTTGTCCAACTGCCATCATACAATGCTCATAGTATGATCATACAAGCCAAGCACTGGACTAGCTTGTGCCACATAGATATGCTATCATATTATGAAAGCCATAAACCAGAAAAAAGTACTGAAAATGCTCAAAACCTGAGTTACAAAGCTATGAGCTCCATTTAGACCCTCTTCCTCCCCAGTATTAAATAAAAATATGACAGCATTTTTAAATCCATGAGCCCACTGAGACATTGCCCGTGCAACTTCCAACATAACAGCAACACATGAACTACAGTCTCCAGCCCCTTCCCTGAACCATGCAGAGCACTTCGTGAGGTCGCAAGCAAATTTTATGTAAAAGTGCATAAAAAAAGAAAAAAAAATCTCTTACTATCATGAGGGAGATAAAGGAAGGTGAATGAAAATATGTAGGCTTTGTTTGGGATTGTGGTGCTTTTAATCTGCTTTGAAAGAAAAGCAAAAGATGTATTTGGTAACATCAACTTTTTTGTAAGATCTATACATTTTTATACTTAAAAGCTTTCACAATACAATATCAAATGAATCCCTATTGATGCAATTTAAAAATGCCAAATCAACGCTTAGGGCTGAACTGAGCTGAAAACAGATGGTTTTCTGGTAAAAGCATGGGACAAACCAGAGGAGCTAGCCTCATTAATGCCCTGAATTGGCTAAGGAGCATCGATGGATGTAGCTTGCCACCTCTGTTATATTTAGTAAATTCCCATTTATATTTAGATCAAATCATGGTTTTGTCTCCCCAATTTCAGACTTTGCACCTCCTTCTTATAGATCATGACCATCACCTCTAATCTATGATATCTTATATCTACAATCTTAGGCTATTTTTGGGATTGAGGTGTAGTGGCTTGGAAACTACAATTTTTGTGGGTAGAAATCATTAGATGTCAAATATAAATGAAAAAGGGAGTGGTTTCTGATAAAAGCTGTTGTTTATTAAACACTTTACTTGCTATGTTTTACAGCAGAAGCACAACAATCCCATACTAAGCCTTACTTTGAACAGCTTATGAATTTCTAAAATTATCAAGTATTGATCTAGTGAATCAAGATATATAATAGCAATATTCACATCTGTGCTTGCCCAATCTCAGCTGAGATGCTGCTGTTTTTGGATCTGATATTTTTACATCCTCACTCTCTTGCTTTCATACCATACATACATATATTTTTTTGGTAGGCCGGGACTCTGTTGAACCAGGACACAGGTAGGGGTGAGAAGACTCTGACATGGCATGTGGTAAAAGCAAGGTCCCCGATTCCTGCCACCTTGTTGCCATTTTTATGATGCCTATCTGAGAGGCCAACTTATGCAATAAATGAGAGGATAAAAAGAGAGATAATTCTTCATAAAATTATTAGCTCGAAGGAGGTTCTTTAAGGGCTTTACAGCTTCCTGAAATAAGCTAATAGGTAATCCTTTTTCATTTTCCCTTTTCAACTATATTGCCCATTGGTATCTAGAATAGATTGCACAATTATCTTTCAGGCCAACAGTGTAGAATGTGTATTACCTTTCTTTTCTTCTTATGATAAGAAATATTCGAACTAATACCAATAAATGACCCATTATTAAATATCTTTTTCTATCTTCAAGAAAATGGTAAAATCCATTGAAATTTTCACATTTGCAAACCTGAAAGTTTTAATTCTGGGTTTTATTACAGCAATGCCTACATGGTCCGTTAACTACAGAAGCATTTGACCAAAAAAAGTCAATGTTAAGAATGAAGACCATGATAACCAAGAAGAACCAATTGGAGACAGCAATTAAAGAACTATAAAATTTTGATATATAAAAGTTAATTTTCTACAACATAAGATATGAAATTAAAGGGGTGAAGAAAGCATACGCTGCAAAAACAGTCTCAATATGCAAAGAGACCAGATTAAACAGTATCAATATGTTAAGAATGAAGATCATCACACCCAAGAAGAAAAATTAAAGAACTACAAAATGGAGAGATATAAAAGTTAATTTTCTACAACATAAGATATGAAATTAAAGAAGTGAAGAAAACATACGCTGCAAAAACAGTATCAATATGCGAAGAGACCAGAATTGCATTTTCTGCTGCTTCAGATGCATATTTTGGCAGGATTCTTACTACGATGTGATTTAGATTTGAATAAATAAGTGTTCTCCCCTTGAAAACACCACTAATCAGACGATTTGCACCAGATTTTGCGTGGAAAAATTGCACTTGAACATCAACCTCCCAATGACTCGTTTCTTTAATTTTTTCTGCTGCCGCCAACACATACTGCAGGAAAAGCATGTCAACTATGACAGCTATAAAATGATTGCAGATAACAAATACCCATTATCAAGTTGATATAAAGTAAATTCACAATGAGAAAGAAAGAAGCATCTGAGTTCACGCTACTGCTAATTTAACTTCAAACAATTTACGGACTTCTTTTTTGCTATTATAATTTGTAACCAAGGATATCCAGAAAACAATATTACAGATAAGCATATTCAGAACAGAGTATGGATGAATTTAAAAAGTTGTTTTGTGAAAAATAAGGACAAAAATAAAATATTTTTTAGTGAAGGTACTTGAAAACACCTACTCGTGTATGCACTTGAAAGCACTTTTCGTAAAAACATTCAAAAAAATAAAAACACTTTACGTGAAATCATTAGAAAATTTTTCGAGACGACTTGAAAGCACTTCAAGTATGAGGTACTTTTCATCCAGAAAAGCAATTTCATTACTTTGTCCAACCACTACAAACTGATTAGTTTATCTAACAGTCAAAAGCGCTCATCCCCAGTCACACATCCAAGACAAAATGCATTGCAAGATACTCAACACAATTTTGTTAATTATACACTAAAAAGATAAAGAAATAAATCCAGTTAATACAACCTTCTGAGCGCGATCAAGAGCGTCCGAACCAACAGGATGCGGTCCCAATTCAGTCAACGCTTGGACGTGTTCAATGGCCTCAAGCTCCGAGAACCCTCTTTTGCCGGCCTGCTCAGCGGTAAGTGGCGGAGGCATATACTCAAACTGGTAACGGAAAACGCCCCAAGAGGCGTATATGAAAGCCACAAACACAATGGTCCATACAAATCCAGATCGCTTGGCGCTCCTGACGTGAATACTACTGGTTTTGACATCTGGATCGGCTTCTGATGTATCGCTCGATTTTGTCGCTGACGAAGAAGATCCCTGAGGCCTCTTTCTCATTGCTTAGGAATTGTTGAGTGTATCTTCAATTTTCTTTGCTTGTTGTGAATTCGTCAAAATGTTCGGAATTTTATGGAGGAAGTTTGCAGTTGGGTACTGGCAGAGTAGTTAACTATAAAGGTCATGCATTGGGCGTTGAATTTTTATGACGAAACTCTGTGTGAATAATTATACGGGAAATGTACGGAAAATGACTATATTTTTAAAAGAATACTTGCTAAGATATATTTGTGTTAGAAATATTTTGACAAAGTAAATTAAAAAATATTTTTTAAAATAATGATATTTTATAAAAAATTAAATAAAAATTATATTTAAAAATATTATTTTAAATTATATTTAAAAGTATTGATTTAAATTTTGTTTAAAAGTAATGTTTTAAATTATATTTAAAAGTATTATTTTAAATTATTTTAAAAATATATTATTTTAAATTATATATAAAAATAATACTTTAAATAGTATTTAAAAATATTATTTTAATTTATATACAAAAATATTATTTTAAATTATGTTTTAAAATATCGTATTAAATTATGTTTAAAAATATTATTTTAAATTATATACAAAAATAAAAATTTTCCACACTGTTATTTTTAAAAAGTATCATTATTTAAAAATATATTTTTGATTTATTTAAACAAAATCTTTCTCATAAGATTATTTTAATATTTTTAAAAAATATAATTATTTTTATATAATTTTTAATTTAATTAATTAAACTAGAAAATAATAAATATAGGTATTAAATTATTTTATGTTAAATATAAAACTTAAGTTTATTTTATTTATGCATAGAATGGTGATAAATTTTTTAAAAAATTCAAATACTTCAAACTAAATAAATCAAATTGAATATATTTTTCTTTTAAGTGCAAGACAAAATAAAAAAAAATGAAAAATAAAAAACGGTTTAAACTGGTTGACCGGATATAAAATACAAAATTAAATAGAACATAGATCCCCGAGAGGGGCTTTTGGCTTCAGAACATTGCTGCTTCCTTCCTCGGCTCTCACTCCGGATCCCAATAAGCGAGCGCCTTGGAAGTGCCTTTTCACTCCCTCTAAGACTCAAAAACAAAAAACGGAAATTGAATATTGAATATTGAAAATTAAAAATTAGGTTTTAAATTCTTTAACGGCGATGTCAGGGCTCCTTCGATCTTCAAGTGAGCAGTTAAAGAACGGCGGCCTTCCTTCTCAAGAACTCCTCGACGATCTCTGCAGGTAAATTATTTGCTTTTCGCTTTGATTCTTCTCATTTTCTCAGTTCTTTATCCATGCTTGGTTGACGAGAAACTGTTGGAGAAAATAGTAATGGAAATTCGGAAATTTTGAGTTCTAATAGCCCCCCTTGTTTTTGTAAAAACAAAATGAATATAAATGTTATTCCCCTTTTATTTTCTTGTTGTGTAGTTTAAGCCTTTTACATTTTATGGACTGTTTGTCTTACGAAAACATACCGGAAAAAAATAATTTGGACTTTTGAGGTTCTCTCAAGGTCGGGAATTGGGAAAAAAAAAAATTTATTGTCTTCGTCTATGTGCTCGTTGTTTGTTCAGTTAATATTTTTGAACTATATTTGGTCTTCTTGTTAATGCTTTTTTTGCTTCTAACTGGTTATGGATAAAATTAGCTCCTCAAAAAAAAGAAGTATTGAATTGCTATTTTCTTTTTGGTCTATTTACTTTGTTGTTTACTAAATGTTTTGGAACTCTTTATGGACCTTTTGGTTTCTGAGAAATTCACAGGCAAAGAAATGAAAATTTGAGGTCTCAGAAGGCCATAATCAAATTGACTCCTTCATTTAAGAAATGAGTTTAAATGTTGTTTGTATACATTTGCTGGCTTGCCATGGTCGTTGCCGAGATGGTTTATGGTCTTTTGATACCACTGGAATTTTCAAAATCTTGCTGTTACAAGATGCTATATATTTTATTTAGACATGATATATGGCCTTATAATCTTTCATTTATAAGTATTTGGGTTATATTTTGCCTTTTTTGTTGGAAACTGGAATCCACTTTTGATATAGTATTGGACACAATTGTTCTTTATTGTCTTTGTCTTTTATTATATATATCTTTTTAACCTTCTTCTTCCTGCTCCACATTGCACTTCATTACATATCCTTAATCTCTTTGGTCAAACAATTATGCTGCAGTCGGTTTGTGTTAAATGTGCCACAAGAAGATCAACAGTCATTTGAGAGGATTCTGTTTCTTGTGGAGTATGCACATTGGTTCTACGAGGACAATTCAGTGGAGAACAATCCGTCACTGAAGTCATTCACTTTGAAGGAGTTCACTTCTTTGTGTATCCTTTGCAGCATCTATTTTGGTTTCATCTTTATTTTTGATAATATTGATGTTCATTTGTCAAATTAATGCCTAACTTGTTGACTTCCTTTATGAGTTGTCTTCTGAAACTAGCTTTCACCTTGGTGTTGGAACCATATGAAGGTGAAAGATAAAAGTGAAGTTGTTCAATTATCATATGTGTTTTTTCAGAAAATTTGCCTCCATGATACTGCCTGTAAAATATCCCTTTATAGAATATAAAGTATACTTTCCTTAAACATATCTCAGTATTCAACAGCTGTGATGTATTAAGACCTTATGTTGCTCATATAGATGACATATTTAAGGATTTCACCTCTTACAAGGTCAAAGTTCCTGTAACCGGGGGCATTATTTTGGATGAAACCTATGAAAGGGTCAGTTTCTTATGAATGAAAGCAAGTTTCAGTCTCAACTATAAACTTCACTGCGAGATTCAGTCAATCTGATTTTTGATTTGCTTGTTGTAAGTTTTCACTTGATGCTGTTATTGTGAATTGTTACCTGATGTCTTATATGCTGCAATACAGTGCTTACTAGTGAAGGGATGGAAAGGGACAAGCTGGAGCTTTCCTCGTGGGAAAAAGAACAAAGATGAGGAAGATCATGCATGTGCCATCCGAGAAGTAAGCTTGTCACTTATGGCAATCTTCAACTGTCTGTGAGTGCTGATTAATTTATTTTAGCACCCTCATTGTGTTTGAATGGAAATATCTCTATGCATGAAGTGATGGAAATATGGTATTCAAAAGTTTTAAGGTGTTAGAAATTTTTTTTGAAATTTATTTTTTGGAATAGAAATTGATTATTTGACTCAACTTGGCAAATGATCGTCTGATGGTTAATGGTTGGCCTATTATTTATGTCTGACTGAGCCTGTTGCATAGACATGTGCTATTTTAGATTTCCATCTTCCTTAGTTGTGCAGACGCCAACCATGGGTATTGTATGATGGCTTCCATTGAGACTAGAGATTGCTAAACTGAATGACTGGATGTTAATTTTATTTCTATTGAACTAATACTCTCATCATAAACAGAGAATGTTTTTGTTCTATGCATTCTAAACTAAAATTATAGCTGGGATTGCATAGCAATTGACGAAAGAAACTTATTTGATTCTGGATGAGAGGCATAATCCGGTGCTAGAAACTGCCAAAAGATATCGAAATTAACTGATCCATTTTCTTTTTCCGTTAATGGATACAAAGAAATGAAAGAAGAAAGTTCTCTTATTTAATTCTGAATAAGAGGCATAAGCAATTGCAAGAAATTGATACAAAGTTATACACTTTAACTTAGGGCCACAAACATGATGCAGCCAGTTTCTGTTCAAATGTTCTTTTGTAGCAGCATGCAGATTGTTTAATGGTAGTTGAAGATCTTAAGAGGGTGCTAGTCATTTGTTCCTCTATATTTAATGTTGACCTACTTACAACGGTGTGCCCAGGTCCAAGAGGAAACGGGATTTGATGTTTCAAAGCTTCTTAACAGAGATGAGTTCATTGAAAAGATATTTGGACAGCAGAGGGTGCGGCTCTACATAATTGCTGGTGTGAGGGATGATACTGCCTTTGCCCCGCAAACAAAAAAGGAGATTAGTGTATGTTCCCCTTTTGTTGATAAACATAATTTTTTCCATTTTCGTACTTCATAAAATGTACTGCTCTTTTGGAATCTAGAGCAATAATTTGGAATAACAATGTAATGGCTTGATCCCGAAGTTTTTTGAGTGACCTTAAAGTGAAGAAAACATGGTACAGCTTTTCTCATGTATGCAGAAACAGATGTTTTCTGTGAAAAAGGAGATTGGATTTTGTTATCCTTCTGCCAATATTTCTGTTATCTGGCTCTCATTCTTCTCATTCTTCATAGAATTTTAAATATGTCTAATCTTCTTTAAAGAGAAAACTATAGTTGCAGTTCCTCTTGTTTATACAAAAACAGCAGTTTAAATGGTTGTGCTTGCCATTTCTTGTGCCTTTGAATTTGTAATTATAATTATTTGTCGAATCTTTGTAGAATGATGAGCTCTATTTTTCTCCTTTAAACCTGCAATTTGTTTTACTTCCCACTCTTTGACTCTTTTCATATGAGCATGCCTTCTATTGCATGCAGGAAATTGCATGGCATCGACTTGATGAACTTCGGCCCACAAGTGATGATGTGATATCCCATGGAGTCACTGGTCTTAAACTATACATGGTTTCTCCCTTTGTGGTGTAAGTACTTAGTTCGATGCAATTCAACTTGATCTGTTAAAATCTTCTCTGCCATTGCTTAATGGGTATGATATATTTGTGCAGATCGTTGAGAAAATGGATTTCAGTACATAAGTCGCCCATTGCTCCAAAACCAGACATGCCTCTCAAAGGTTCTCCTTCCCCGTTACTTGTAGAATTTTTATTCTGTTCGAATATTATTAGAATTAGCTTCATGCATATGCCTGTTGGATGGAAAGAAGGGGGAATAAATTGTTTTATTTCGCAAGAATTTACATACAAAGGATTTTGTATTTTTCCTTTGGCACATGCTTCTGCCCACACGAAAAACTGAAACCCTATAGATCATTACATCCACATTTTAGATTTATAACTTCCTTTAATGCTGAACATTGCAAGGGATATGTGGAAATTTGGAACCTGACAAAGGCTCCCTGTTATTTGATTCTGTTTGCTTATTCCTTTGGCTAGGTATCTTGGTATCAAATGTACATGTACAAGAATAAATAAATAAAATAAAATAAAGAAGATATTCTGTTGTTTATTGGATTAAGTATGCCAGTTTGTCACTGAATGACTGGTGCTTTGTTTCAGATTCTGCTGACTGTATGTGATGTTGTGTTTCTAATGTGTTCTTTTTCTTTTATGTAAGGGATCTGTATGTGGAAAGCAAATAACAATTCTACAGGGAGTAACACAATGGTACTGGAGAGCCAATTAACTAAACCTACACCTGAATGTCAGCCTCCTGACATAGGCCCCGGCAAAAGCTTCAGGAACTTCAGATTCGATACTGTTGCTATCTTCCAAGCGATGGAAGCTGGTTTCACTAATTAAAAATGTCAAATTCGGTCTTTTTTGTAAAATATTTGGTTTCCAAAATTCCACCTGTCTTACCAAGATCACAATCAATCACCCTTCATGCCTATTTGGTAGCTGAGTATTGTTTCTTAGATTTCCACGTTTGGGTGCTATATATATTCTGTACAGAAATGCTTTTGTGGAAATGGTGCTTTGTTGTTTTCTATCTTTCCGAAGTCAAACTCAATAATGCAGTCTCTTCCCCACACATTTTCCTTTTTATATTTATGTTGCGGGGATTACGCCCAACTTTGTTTCCCAGAAACGGAGTAAACATTGACACTACTTCGTTGGTTAATACTCAGTTAAACTGTAGGTAATATTTGCAGGAATAGCTTATCGAATTGTTGGAAGGGGGGAATTTTATGACTAAGAAATTAGATCAATTCTACGAGGATTACTGATTAGTCATTCAATTAAAGAAAAAGTATTGTCATGTTTCAAAGAACTACCTAAACAATCTGACATTCATATAATTGAGGAAAGAAAAAACTCGGTTGTAATTTGATTTTGTCTTGTTGTTTGCGTTTGTGCGAAACGTTGCAACAGTAAAGGAATAAAATTTCGTCTTCTTTTTTTTAAATTTTGTTTTGTTTTTCATTGTTGTAAACATCAAAGCAAGCCTAAGTTCTTAGAAATAGTACAACTCTTTCCTATATTTCATTCGTTTTGTTTTTGATATTCTTTTTGTGCAAATCCTCCGTATAATTTTGTCATCTCGTGCCATGAAATTGAGCGTGCTCGGACAAATTATTGCCAATTGAATGAATAAGGTTGGATTCAATTCAATGCCATACTGTAGAAAGGTGCGGTCAAGGTCTCCCATTGAGTACATCATATCCAAACCAAGTTTTCAATAATCAAATGAATGAATTGGTTGTTTCATCTGCAAGCAAAACCAAAAGCCAATGATATTGGATTAGATTGCCCCTACGAACCCGAAGGTAATCATAACTGTAAGTAGGCACTTGCATCCACCAAGAACACATTTTTCAGTATTCCTCGTGATTTACATCCATTACATTGACAGATTTCACAATTTTACGAGCAAAAGTGATTGTAGAGTATTTCGTCCTCCCCTTCTTGAAGCTTTTAAGTGCTTATAATTTCCATCATAATTTCCACCATTTTTTGCCACAAAAGTCTAATTTTTCGTGCCCTCTTGCTTGATAAGATAATAATGGCAAGACTTGCTATCCTAAATCATACTTTATATAGGTTATATCTTATTCTTCTTTTCTTTCTTCAAGTGTTGGTGTTGCCGTGTGGGGTCTTTTAAAATAGTAAATTGATAGGAGAGTAAGTCGACACAAATTAAGGTAATCTTTTTGAGTTGACAACAAATCATTGGTTAGGGGCAAAAATTTGAATTCGATTTACACACTATAGATTGTGTTTAAGCAATTCAATTTAGTTCAATAACATATTATAAATAGATTTAATTTAAACTATTAATTATTTAAAATCGTTGTTTGAGTATCTTAAATATGAGAAAAAAATAATTAAATATTTATCAAAAAAATCTTAAATTCACACATTATTGTGAAATATTTTTATTCTTAATATAAGAATATTTTAAATAACTCATAATATTTTAATTTTAAATGAGTTAAAACAATTCAATTTAATAAATTAACAGTTTAAATTAATTTAATTCAAATTCGTAATTTAAAAAATATCAATTTATGAATTAATTTAAACATATTTTTAATTGATCCAAACCAATCTAATGGGCGATTTAAATCCATTTATCTAAATCAATTTAAATATGGCTACAGCTACCAATAGCTCGAAAAAGGTTATATCAACATCAATACATTTCCAACCCGGCCCTGTTATCTATCTTGCCATTACACTTGAAATCCATAAATTTTATAGAATAAGAGTTCATTTAATATTGTGATATTAATACTTCTAAATTATAATTATTATAAAATAAAAATATCAAATATCAATATAAATATGTGAATTCTATTAAAAAATAATATTATCAATTTTTTTATTTTAATTTTATTTTTAAAGCAAACTATAATCCCGGGAATATCATACAAGAGCCTACATTTGTGTAGCTTCAGTACACTGTGTGATGTATTCGCTGTAGAAAACTTTTCATTTTGCATACTAGAAAGTTGGAACTCACCATGAGAACTCTCTCAACAGAAGAATGTGAAGCAAACAATAACAAAAACATGGTTATATTAAAACACTGAATAACAAGATACTATGTGATAATATCACTTAACAGAAATGAATGTTGTTGTGTAATAATATTTATTGCAAAATTATTATACTATTCATACGTCTATGATTGTGAAGGAAACCCAATTATAATTATTACCCATTATTTTCATTTTTCTTCAAAAATTTTATTTTCAACTAAAGAGTCCAAGAGAGATTTCCATCCAATACGACAAGAATATATTGACAACAACTTGAAGCATCTTCATTTCCAGATTTATTCGGGACAAAATCCAGTTTTTTCCATAGATATCTCGAGAAACATTTCATGTAGACAGTCAACAAAGGAGGCAGCCGACCATTTTAAAAACTTTCTTTAATTTTTTTTTTTTTTTTTAAGAATATCTAACCGATTGAATTCTAAATTATGGTGATGGAATATTTTTTTTAATTTTTTTTTAAGTATAGTATAAATTTAAATTAAATTAGTTCTTCATTTTAATGTGAGTTATATCCAAATATTTATTATTTATATTTTATGTCTCGAAATTTAAAAAATATATAACAAATTATGTGATGTATATTTATTAAAAGATGAAAGAATATAATAAATAATTTTAAAAATTTACGATATCTATCACGTTATTTAATAGGACTAAAATGTGAAAAATCTTTTTAAATAAATTTTTATTTATATTATAAAAACAAAATTCTGTTTAAATGCTATGAAACTATTTGAGAAATGATAAATCCCCGCGTGATACTTTCGGATCAATAACCAATTTGACTGTGGGATTTGTCGGTACACGTGGCGATCTCATAGCCAGATCCCACATAATACAACGTGGAAAATGAGATTGCGGCTGTGGGAAGACGGTGACACAGATCGTTGGCCATCTCATAATTCATTTTCTGTGGGGTCCATCATAACGTGGCTTGTAATCATTGGATGGGTGACTATAGACTATGAAACGGGTCGGTGGTCGGTTCCTTGACGACGTTCAATGCCCTCTCCATTTTTGTGCTCAGGCCCTTCGACAGAGCCGTTAAAAACACAATCCTGCCTGTTAAATTTGATTTTTTTTAATTGATAAAATAATAAAAATTTTATGCAAAATTTATAATTTCTCAATGTCCACTGTTATTAATAGATGAAATGAATGTTTAGACTCAAGTAAATAATAAATACTCTTACGAATTTATTAAATAATAATTATCTTTTGTTTTATATTTTATAATAAAAATTCTTTTGATGTTTAAAAGTTATGATAAATATTTTCTACTAAATTAAATTATTTAACTTTTTATCTTTTTTATTATAAAATGACTATAATATAAAAATTAAAAGAATCTAAAATATAATTTATAAATTTCTTTTATCTTTTTGAAATATAAATTTATTAATAAATTTTATACATTGTATATAATTTTTTAATAGTAATTTTATATATTTTATTTAATTTTTACATTTTTATAAAATTTAAGGTTATAATAATTATTATAAGGCAAAAAAATTAAAAAATTAAAAAATTTAATTTGATATAAGTATTTATCACAACTTTTTTAATTTTAAAAATTTTTTATTACGAAATATAAAATAAAAAGTAATTATTATTTAACAAAATTATCAGGACTATTTGTAATTATCTCCTGTTTGAAAAAAGTCTATAAAAAAATATATACATTGAATTGAAACGAGTGATAGCCGTTGGAATTAGGTAAGAAAAGGTCTACCTAGTTCATCAATTAATTCTAATGAAATTAAGTTGAATTTCGAGTGTTTTGAAAAGAAAAAAAAAAAATCTAACATAAAAGAATTAAAAAATATTGAATTGATACGAGTTTACCATGAAATTATGAAATATTTTAAAAATATTATTGAGTATTAAATTAAACTATATTTATTTAAAAAATAAAAAAAATCACGAAAAACCCATTTTATTTGATATTGTAGTATAATGATTTTTAGCATTTAATTATTAAATAAAAATTATTACATATTAATATAAAAATATACGAATCTTATTAAAAAATTATATTATTAAATAAATTTTTTAACTATTGTAAATATTAGCTCATAAAAATTGATAAGAGACAGTGATAAAAATAATCAAAATATAATTTTAGTGTTTTGCTGACATTACCCTTAAGGTACTTGTTAAAATTTATATATTTGATAAATTTTATTTTTAATATATTAAAATTTATTATTAATTATTATATTAAATATTCAAAATTATTATAAATAATAAATATATAAACCTTGACAAGCGCTCTAAAGGTATTGGTTAAAAAAATTCATAATTTTATTTTTTACTTCTTTCAACTTACAAAATGCTTACAAAGGGCATATATTTTTACAAACTTCTTGACAGAAAACATTTCGGAAAATTAAAAAATATTCTTCAGAAAATTATAAAGTTTTTTTGAAAGTGAAATGTCTTAATTATACATAAAATATAACATAAATATTAAAATTTCAAATAAAGTCGAATTAAAAAAAGAACTTTTCAAATGATTTTGTGGTAATTTTTCTAAAAATCCACTACAATTCATTATATTTCTCCACCTCATTTACAGATGAACATGAAAATTGTACAAAAATGATTGACTTATTGCCAACAAATCAAAGTTGTTAAAAGAAAATAAATGGGATAATCGTGCAATAATTAATTGCTTCAATGAAAAATTTCATTTTCACATATTATAATATTAATTAGCAGCATGTTCTCTTCGTATTCATTCTTCCAAAGTAAATATTTTGCTTATTAAAAATTGAATATCAATTATTGAACAAATTATTTGATAAAATATTTCTATAAATAAAAAACATAAAATAATTAATTCAATTTTTAGTTTTTATTGCGTGTACATAACATAATGCTGTCGGAACGCTAGTTGGTGGTGATAGAAACGTAATTTGGCTAATGGGATTACTCCATTGTTGTAAGAAATCAAAGTAGGGTATATCAAAATATTATTTTTAAAAATAATAATAATAATAAATTTTGATAAATAGCCAACGTCTTTTCAAATAAATTTATTGTCTAGTAGGCCATGAATTTGTCTTGCATGATAAATCATTACATTGGATATGAATTGCCAAACATATACTATAGCACTATTAAATCAAGTGCACCTTTTTTGGGGGCAATTTTTTTTGTTTAATGATGAAATTATATTATAAGAAAAATACCAACCATTCATAAAATACTCGAGATGTGAATTTTAAAAATAATATTTATTCATTTTAATTTTGTGAACAACATTGTTATAATATAAAAAATTTTTAAAAATAATTTTACTCAAATTTTAAAGGTGAAATGACAAATACGCTTCGATTGTTTTAAAAAATTATAAATATATTTTTAAAATTTAGAAATGTCCATTAATTAATTTGTCTTATTTTGTTGTATAATTATCATTATATTTTTATAATAATTAAGAGTAAAATAAAAACTACACCATAAAAAAGATAAATTAATTATATGAATATTAGTCATCAATTTTAAATTTTAAGAGAGAATTACTCATAAAAAATAGTAGAAGGTATCTATAATTTTATGAAAATATAGGGGACATTTGTTATTCTTACCAAGTTATAATAAAAAATTTTATAAATAATTCATACAAATCAATATTTTTTCATTCTCAATTTTTTATTTTTACTTTTGAAATAAATTTTGATTCAGAACTTTGAAATTTTTGTTATGAGTTTACCGTTGATCGTGAAAGTGAAAGGCAACGACCCAAGAGGAAGTACCAAATATACGAATTAATTGCTTCATCACTTTAAGTCGTTCCATATGTTTTCTTTCTTTAATCAATTAATTCCCAAGTTGCTTGTTAAGGTTAAAAATCCAAACAGAAGACTTCAAAGTCTTCGATTGGATTCCCTGTCTTTTAGGTTAATTAGCCGTTACCCACTAACGAAAGTTTGTTTATTGAACAAGTGGAAATGATAATTTATTTTCCATGATTTAATTTTACAAAATATTGTGATTCATAAAATATTAAAAATATCATTTTGATCAACATGATTTCAGCCGGAGTTGCTGTAATATTTCTTGTAATTTTTTGCATAATTAATAAGATAAATAAAAAAATGTTAAATTACATATTAATTATAGCCTATACTTTTATACTTTTATATTTTTTATCCATGATTAAACTTAAATACTTTTAATTATTGAGCATTTATCTAATAAAATAATAATGCGTTTATAATAGTCATTGAATTAATTTAATGGTTATTATTTTATTGTCTTTCTTATGAAATCATTTTTATGATATTTTTTGAAAGTGTATTTTTTAAATAAAAAATAATGAAGTATAAATTATTATATTAATTATATCACTATTATTAAAACATTCTTAGTTTAATAAAATAAAATAAAAAGTGCTCATTAAATTTTTTTAATTATTAAAATTAAATATTAAATACATATTAATTATATAAAAAATACCTATGTTTAATTGTTAATAAAAAATTATTAACAAAATATAAAATTAAGGATCATTCATTGTTTGTTTCATTATAATTAATAATAATTTTTAGGTAGAAGAATCCAAACAGGGCAGGAAGACCGTCAGATTGGATTCCCTCGCTTTTCAGTTAACTTTTATTTTAGAAATTAAATTAAATATAAATCTCCTAATAGGTTCATAAATCGGTGTCGTTTTCCTTCTGCTGCTTATAAAAGTACGTTCTGTGTAACGTCTATAAGAGTGGGGTCAGATTAGGTGGGCTCCCATATGCTTGAAACCCGTTGCTTCGCTGGATGACCCACCAATCAAAACCTCTTTCCCTTGTGGGACCCAAAGGACACATTTAGCGGATATTAAAAAATTGAAAAAAAAAAAAATGCACAACAATTGTTACATTTTTGTAAAAATATAAAATAAAATAAGTTCCATTTTGGGATAATTTAGATAGATTAGTAAGAGAGTAAAATAAAATCATTAAAAATATAATTAAAAATTTAGAAAATACAACGAAAAATTTGAGTGTTCTTACCATAAAGCCATAACAACGTAATTTTATTTCTATTTTTATTAATTATGCTTTAAAATTGGAAAATGCACGTAAAAAATTAATTGAATGACTAACTTGATCTTACTTCTTTAAAATAACAAAATTATGGCGATTTGATTCGGACCATGTGGAAGGGAAGTGGGAATTGCTTAATCAATTTATAATGACTTTTGATTGCATATTAATTATAATTTCTTTTATCTTTTTAAAAATATTATTATTTTTTATAATGAAAAATATTATTACATCCATCATATTTTTATTATGAATCAAATAAATGAAAAGGAATAAAATCTATGACAGTCACTTAGCCAACTATTTCTTATTGTAAATTAACAATATAAAACTATTTTACATAAGTATCATTTAACTCAAGAAATTTTTATTTCAAATAAATTGCATATTTAAGTATCAAAAATTTGTATTATTATTATTATTATTATTATTATTATTATTATTTACTTATAATCTTCCAAAAATAACCCATTTTTTATTGTTAGTTCATGTTAGCAAAAATGCAAAATTAGTGATATAATTAATTTAAATTTCTTAAATATTTTTTAAAACAAATCTTAAATTAGTTACGATAATCCTCTTTACTGAATTCCGAATCCGAAGTGTTTGCCCAAAATTTTTTCCATTTCCTATTTTCGCATACCGTGTACTGTGGGTCCTTGTCAATTAATTAAAACCTTTTCCTTAAACAACACTCCTTCTTTCGCCAGTAATAAGACAACTGATACAAAAGCCCCAACTCTTTTTTACTGTTTACAGTCAACAATAACAACTCAGCAGAATCTTTAATACTACGGACGATGACGTTATCGCGTTATCCTTCTTATCCAATCAGAAACCAGTGACTACGATACGCGGTCCCACGTCCAAACCGCCTCAGATGCCAAGCCCCAAGGATCTTTGCCACGTGTTATCATGTGAAGTGCAAATCAATTACAGAGCTGGGTTCTGGGTTATGATCATGTGAACCGGAAGAAGCCACGTTTCTATCTCTTGATATACGCGAAACGTTACTTTGTATTGTGTCCTGGCGTTAGTTCCCTTCGTAATTTTCCCGGTTGTTTCTGAACCGAGTGGCTGATCCAATTAGAAATTGAAACGTCATCGTTTTGTATGTAGTGGAGCACTGACTCAGTGCGTTAATTAATGAGGTCTGTATCTTGATTCCTGAACTTGCTAGAACCATCTTTTTGACCCGTGGCCGTTGGGTTGCGGGGTTCAGGTTCAGGAGTCACCGAGGACTCCCCTAATTTTCACGTCTTTTAGGCACGGGAGTTTCTTTTTTCATTTTTTAATAAAGCATAATGTCATTGAGACACCTCAAGATTTATCATAATGACAAAAAGATATGAAAATTCAAAAAATTGTTAATGAGATATTTATTACACACGAAAATCTTTATTTATCCCTTTCTTTTCTCTTTATGAAACTAAAATTGAGATTTCTTGCGATCTTGTTGAAAGAACAAGCGTGAAGCAGCAATAAACTAAAGATTTAGTATAAAGTTTTAATCCTTGACCATTTCTTTATTCCAAGTAAAGAAAACCAAAGTGAGTAAGCTTTAAGAAAAAATGATAAAATCCAAGAACAAGAGTACGGGGCATGCAAATGAAATGACTGTTGCCAGTAAATGAAACCCAAATTGCATATTTAGCAGCTAGAAAAGAATATAGTGAGTGGGGAGGGAAAGTCAAGTAGGGTCAGTGAAAGGGGAACCTACCAAGGTAACGCAATAGACAGAAATTTTTATTTTTTTTTTATTTTAGCGAATTAATTAGTTAAATATTAAACTAACCTAAAAAGTAACTAGAAAAAAAGCCTACGATTTTCTGAAAAGTAAATTAGAAAAAAGACCCCCCTAGTCTAGTATCATCCATTTCTCTGCATATATACCCCCAATTGCATTCCCTTCTTTTGCACCGAAACCTCTCTGAGCTTACTTCTTCCGTTCGCTCTCTAGAGTTTGCGACTTTTTGCTCTCTGTTTCTTTGGTATTATCGCTCGCTCTCCAGAGTTTGCGACTTTCTGCTCTCCGTTTCTTTGATATTAATGGCAAAGGAAGAGCATGGCTCATATTCAGCCAAGGACTATGCGGACCCACCGCCAGCACCACTTTTTGATGCGGTGGAGCTCAGCCAATGGTCGTTTTACAGAGCTTTGATTGCTGAGTTCATAGCAACTTTGCTCTTTCTTTACATCACGGTTTTGACTGTGATTGGATACAAAAGCCAGAGTGCTGCAGACGCATGCGGTGGAGTTGGCATTCTCGGAATTGCCTGGGCCTTTGGTGGAATGATCTTCATCCTCGTTTACTGCACTGCCGGTATCTCAGGTGGGCCTAGAAAGCTGTTCTCTTTGAAAGTGCCCGCTTTTAAGTTTTAGTTGAAATTTTTTTTTGCATGTATATGAAACCTGATATTCGTTTTCCGGATTTATTGTCTATGATTTCAGGTGGTCACATTAACCCAGCAGTGACGTTCGGTCTTTTCCTTGCCCGCAAGGTGTCTCTGGTACGTGCCTTTTCGTACATGGTGGCTCAGTGCTTGGGCGCCATCTGCGGTGTTGGTCTGGTCAAGGCTTTCCAGAAATCATACTACAACAGGTACGGTGGTGGAGCCAACACGCTGGCGCATGGGTACAACACCGGCACTGGATTGGGCGCAGAGATTATTGGAACTTTCGTCTTAGTTTACACCGTTTTCTCAGCCACTGATCCCAAGAGAAATGCTAGAGACTCCCATGTTCCGGTAAGCTTCTATATTAATAATTAAAGTGACACAGGTGTTATGTTTTGATCTGTAACACACATGACGTTAATATCTGTTAAGATTTTTATGCTACCATCTGTTTAACACGAAGGCAAATTACAAGATTTCAGGTTACATATTTATTACGAATGTTTACTCATGACTATTTATTCGATTTTATTTTGATGAAACTCCAGATTTGATACAGTTTTTAACTTAAAATGAATGTAAATATAAATCTTAGTATGGATGAAATTATATTTCTTAGATTTTCTGTGAATTAGAGTCGAGTCGAGTCGAACTCAAATTTTCCATGGATTCGCAGAAATTTTACCGTAAACATACCGGCACCCACTTACGCTGAGTAGGTTCATTTGACTTGATTCATAGTTTTCATACTTTAATCGTAGTTTTATTTTCCTTTCGAAGGCAGTTAGTAGAAATAATAGTAAGGAAGAAGTTATTATTATTTACTTTCGTTTTTTATTGGCACAGATTCCGTCTTTACTTTCTTTTCCTCATAAATAGACAATCAGATAACAAAAGTTGACAGGGTAACATGCTAAGAGCAAGATGGTACATGAATTTGTGGCCACCATTTATCGAAGAGAAGATGAACATGTTGTTGCAATGGGGACTAAATTTGTATTTGTCTTTTTGTTTTCTTCTTTCCCACAAGATTAAAGGCGGATTCTGGTTTTTCAAGTGTCCTTTTGGTTTTTCCTTCTCTGTGAAGCACACACACTCATTTTGCTTTGCATCTTTATGGATTCTGTGATGTGGGTTCTTGTATTTGACAAAATGCAAAACCTCTTTTATCCGTCATCAGCAAGGAGACGGTGTCGTTTTCTTCTTTTTGAGAATTCCGTGAAGACTCGGACTTTCATTTTAAATAGACTTTTTAGATCCAATCATGGGCTTCCCATTTGATTTCATGGTGGGGATTTGGAATGTCAGGAGCATACAATGCCCGCTGCTTATTCTTATCCTTGTACTAATTGACTCGACAGAAAAAATTCATTGAATGTCTTCTGATTATCAGCAACTTCTTAGATAACAAAAGGAAACTATTTAAGTCTTTCTTTTTTTTATTGCTTGAAGGTTTTGGCCCCCCTTCCCATTGGTTTTGCTGTGTTCATGGTTCACTTGGCTACAATCCCAATTACTGGAACTGGTATTAACCCAGCTAGGAGTCTTGGAGCTGCTGTTATTTACAACAAGGACAAAGCATGGGATGACCAAGTACGTTGGATATTCTAAACAAAAACACAAATACCATTTTCTTTGTGTTATTTGTTGCAACTTCTAATTTTTTGTATTTTTCTTTGAATTCACCCAGTGGATCTTCTGGGTTGGCCCCTTCATTGGAGCAGCCATTGCGGCATTCTACCACCAATTCATCCTGAGGGCAGGTGCAGTGAAGGCTCTTGGTTCATTCAGGAGCCAAGCCCATTTCTAATTCCCTTATTCTAAAATTGGGAAGAAGTGGGTCTCCAATTTCAAAAGTGAATAGCTGGGGAAGTGATTGTGATGGGTGTGCTGCTCATGGAGATGTTGATAAAAGTCTCTTAGAGAATTAGGGGCTTTTTTTGTAATCCCATTTGTTTCTTTTCGGCACTTTCCTTAGAATTCACTTTCATTAATGGTTATGTTGTGTCTTTGTATTATTATCTCCTCGCTGTGGTGGTATTATTATTACGATGATGAAGATGCTTTAAGATGAAATTTAATTTTATTTATGTTACGTTTTTACCGTTTCTAGGAAATAAATCTATACGAATGAGCTAGCCACGTTGATTAAAGATCCCACGAAAAAAGGGTTCTTTTTCTACGAAAATCTCATCAAAATGGACGTTGAGACTTGGCTATTGTCTTTTTGAGCCATTTTGTATCTTTATACAATTTTCAAATATTACTTTTTTTGTAGCATAAGTTAATAAAGGTAATAAGATAGTTAAAGAGTAGCAAAATGGAAATAATTGAGCATGATTTTCCCAGATAATCTTGTAAAATTGTAGTAATTTCTTTGAAACTTTAGCTAACTGTTTACTAAATGAATGCCCTCGCGATCTTCTTCTCCTTCTGTTGTACGAAGAAGACAGAGCGCGTAAAACCATGTTAAACATGTTGATCTACTTAAATTGTCGATTTTCTTAACTACGAACTACCTACCTAATGATGGATTCTTGGGGACTTAGATTGCGACAATCAAACATGTTGTTTGAATTCAGGATCACACAATAAAACCATATTATCTTTAACATCTCTGTTTATGAGTGGTGTTGCGTTGAGTTACTAGCAAAACCCAAATTAGGTCTTTTCGAGACACCAAAATTTTGTGCATCTCTAATCCAAAGAACAGTCAATGGGAACAAATTTTGCCCTTATACTTTTTACAGCCAGCCAAGGCGATCGAAGGCCCAATCCAAACAAACAAGGTGTCCATCTTGTTTGCAAACACATAAATTAAAGCCCATTTTGGAAGGCAAATTATAGTTTGTTTCCTTATATAATTTATGCAAAATCATCACAAACGTAACCACGTGATCATAACATAACTGAATTAGCAATAAGATTTTCTCTGAGACAATGCTTATGAATGGAATAAAACTCTAAGCAATATGTGTTTGTTTATTTGGCTATACTTGTGCGAAAGCTTCTCCTCCCCATCACGGAAAGAAATCCTGTATATGTCGCAAGAAAGGTGAGACTCACGAATTTTCCTATTTTAAGGGATAAGATAATGTGCGATATGAAATTATTTGATGATGGGGTACATGAAAAACATTTCAACCAGGGAAAAACTTTTTCATAATTGATGGGATTAAAGATCTTAAACATTTTTCATAACTGATTCCCATAAATAATGCTACCTTTTTAAATATTAAAGTCATTTTCTACTGTAATTTTGGGCCGTAAAACATTTTGCTAAAGCCGATGAAACAATTTATACTAAGATGGGTGACGGCACCATTATCATGATATTATACATATAAATTTTTATATAATTTTTTTTATAGAAATTGATTACACTGTTATAATAATTAACACAAAAAATTTGTGTAATAATATAAATTTTAATTGTGCTGATAAAAATTGAAGAATCCATGCAATAGGGGTCATATCTAAGAAGTCAAATCGATGGACCTCTTTTGGTTTCTCCTATTTGTTAATTAGTTGCCTTGGCTGAAAAATGTGGTATGCTTCCCACAACTTTTATCTGATATTATGTTGTAACAGCACCCTCGAATCTATCTAGTTTCATGAGTTTGATAATTTGTAAAAAATGAATAAATAATTTGAAAAAAAAAAAGCAAACAGAATGACAATAACAACAGTAAACTTTCCTTGAACCCATTTGTATTCAGAAATAAATGAACCAATTTGAGCAAAACATTTCCGAGCAATCGGATTTTCTAGAATATTTGAGCACTAATATTATATAAATTGTTAAGCATTGCAATGAGAATAACTTCAGGATTCTAGCAACAATGTAGTATATTCGTCTGGTGCTGGATTATCGAAGGAAAAGATAGCTCTAAGAAAAATGAAAAGATCCATTATTCAAAGAAACAGTCGATTCTTCTTGCTTTGTCTACTTGAGGTAGAAAGCTTGTTGTAATCCAGTTGTATGTTAGCATTTGGTGTTAGACTGTTTGTTGAGACTGTGGCTTAATCCCAAATCAATCATAGCCTGGTTCTCATTATTTAACCTATGGTTGTGGATAATAAAACTAGTTAGCTGATAACTGAAACGATTCCATGCATGTTTGTATTGTATATATGTTGCAATAGTTTGGTTGATGACATAGATACATTCCCCATAATAATGGACAGTCATATATTATATATATTAATTTTGTATTGGAAGAATAAAATGGAAATTAATGACAGCGAAGCCGACATGCATGCTCTTAACGTATTCAACGTAAACAATACACACACATTTGACAATAGTTGACTTCATCTCCCTCTGTATTTATAACAGCTCATGTATTGCGTTCCACAATTACACCAAGATAAGTTTATTAGAAGCTCATAATTAATGGGTTTATGGAGATTACAAGCATCTTTGCATGAAATTGTATAATATTAACTTCCAGTTCGGATGTCTGAACTAGGACATTGTTAAAAGTCATGGAAGCTTCATGACATCTATCAGAACAAGAAGACAGGTTATAACAGACAGGAATGTCATTATTATCAATTAATTAATTGTAAATATTCTTTCAAAAATGAGTTTGGTTTGTAGAAAATTAATTAATACATTTGAAACTTACAGTAGCCGGAAAACCTTTCACCAATTTGGAAATTTGTAAGGTATCATCCACATAAAATATATATTGTCATCATACTATTAGATGTAGGTATGGAATATATATCTTTTTTCGAAGATATGCTCTAAAACAAATCAGTTCTCTCTCTCTATAATTTTGTTCTATCATCTACATACACCCATATGTATACAAATAATATAATTTTTTGTATTGTTTGATTTTTATTAGGGAAGAATTTTTGTATAATTAAAAAAATTATTTTGTTTTTACTAGAAAACACCCGAACTTTAGGTAATAGAGCTTTTTAAATTTTTTTTGAACGGTTAATATTATGATATAACTTAATTTTATTTTAAACGTTTTACCAACCTAATTTTTAAATATTTACCTATTAAAGTAATTATACAATTTTTATTAAAAATTATTCATATATATATATATATATATATATATATGAGTGCGCGCGCGCTCGCGTATATATATATATTTTAGAACTTTATTTTAATAAGCTCTACTTATAAAGGTTATAACATTAACCTCAATTTCTTAATAAAAAAAAATTAAATAAAAAGAGAAATCAATATCTATGTTGTTGATGTGAAAGTGTTTGATATAGTGGGTCTGTTACCACTAAGAATCTGGCTGTTGATATCCGGTTTTCATCCTAAATATCTATCAAAAACCCCACCAAAAAGCTATCAAATATTCAAATTTCTTAATTGTCAAAAACTAGTTTTGATGAGAAATATGTATGCTCACCATAATTGGATCCCTTCCATTACACAGCCAGGCCAACTACATTGAATTTGAAAGTAGGATTCATCTTTTGGTGGTCCCAAATGCTGACGTGGAAAAATCAGTGAATAGGTAAAACCCAACTCAGGAAAATTATATTCTAACTTCTCTGACTCTCTTTGAGGCTGTACCTATTAATTTGATTTCCTACAAGCCAAGGCTGCGACTTCATTTTCTCAGCTTCCTCGATATCAACTCTTTATTTTCTTTTCTTCCCGCTGATATCCCACCTCAACGCTGCACAGAATAAGTTGAAAAGTTTCATTCCTGAGTCGGCGGAAAATATTAAAAACCTTTCAATTTAAAACAAATTGTATATAAAGTTTTGGGCATTATTGTTGTACATGGGAAGGCATTCTTGCTGTTACAGACAGAAGGTAAGGAAAGGCTTGTGGTCTTCAGAGGAAGATGAGAAGCTTATGAATTATATGACGAAGCATGGACATGGTTGTTGTAGTACTGTCCCTAAACTAGCAGGTATATATATAATCTAACTAACCATAAATATGTAAGTTGTGTTGTTTTGGTGTACCTATGTATATTGAAATGCATTTACCTGTGTTTGAATATGATATCTGTATACAAATTTATCGACAGGTCTGCAAAGATGTGGCAAGAGCTGCAGGTTAAGGTGGATTAATTATCTGAGGCCTGATTTGAAGAGAGGAGCATTTTCTGTGCAAGAAGAGAACTTGATAATTAAAATCCATGCACTTCTGGGCAACAGGTAATTTATAATATCGTGCAATTAATCGGGTTGGTTGGACACTACTGATCGTAATTAATCTTTATTTTCTTTTGTTAGTGCTTGATTTTGGCATATAATTATCATTTTTAACTGGTGTTAGTGTTTATATATACCGTGCTACTTCATCAGATGGTCACAGATTGCAGCCAATTTACCTGGTAGAACTAATAATGAGATTAAGAATTTATGGAATTCCCGCATCAAGAGGAAGCTGAGGCAAAGAGGCATTGACCCAAACACTCACAAACCACTTTGTGAGTGTTTGTGAGCGTAAAGAAAGCAGCTTACACTTACAGTTAACGATGACAACGCTGCTGCTGCTGCCTCTGAGGATTCCAAAGACTTGAACCTAACCGAGGCTGTAAAAAATACAAGTTTCTTCAAGCTCAAATATCAAGAATAATAACTTGAGAAATACCCCTCCCACACAGGAATTCCTCCCTGATAAGTTTGCTACCGCCAATGAAAGCTCAACCATAAGTTGCATGCCTGATTTGGTAGGATATTCCCCTTTCCAGAAGTTAAACTACGACCCCAATATTGAGCTTTCAGTTAACAAAAGCACTTCTCTTTGCTTCGATCAGAATTCCGGCTCCCTAGGGATGATTTCTGAGTTGAATTCTAGCATGACACAGACAATTATCCCATCCACATCGACCTCAATTTTCCAAACTCCAGTATATGTAAAGCCTTCCATTAGTCTTCCTTCTGATAATCCTTCAATAGGCTCCGGTGATATCCCTAGGATCCTGAACTGGGAAGCAAATAGCTTCAGTTATAATGGCGACACAAGCAATGCAAGTACTACCAGTAATGAATTGCAGATTAATAATAGTTTTTTCGAGTGTAATGTCTCTGATGCGGACCAGCTAGCGATATAGTACATGGAGCAACTGGACCGGCATAAGATTGTACGAAAACAGGTCTAAATTTTATATTTGACGTTCATTTGAGACTTAAAATTATTTCAGGAATATTTTAGTCTTTTTTATTCATTTTTTTATTAAAGGTTTTATATTTAGATACTTTATATATGTTATTAGGGAGAATACTTTCGCAGTTTTTTTTTTAATTTTGAATAAAATAAATTATTTAAATAATTTTTAAAATTTTTAAAACAAGATTGTTTTAACTCTTATCGTCATATTAAATCATAATGATTAAACTCGGAGTATAATTATTTTAAATCAATTTTTTTTTTTTCGGTTCTATGTCAACAAGCAACAGGCTTATATTGGTAAGATGCACATACGACTGAATTGGGTTGATTTTTATTCGTACATTTACACAAGAACAGATTTATAAGTATTGGTAGATGCACACTACTGATGTTATCAATCTGATAGCTCTAAAATCCTAATGCTCTATAGGTTGGGAATTATCCGAATTTTGAAGGCACGCGATGCTTGCTTATAGTTCGGAAAGATGGATAGTTGATTAATTTCTCGTATTGGAAATGTATAAAGGGCTTGATCAATAAAAAATATTCATTGTAGGCTGACAGTTTTATTCTCAGACATTTTTTGAGACACTGGCGCAATGAATGATTTCAGAAATATCATCCTTTACCTTTCCCTTAATTTCCCTTTTTATGTATATACCAACCAGCGCCGAACTAAATTCCTCTATAAACATGCTGTCTAGCCACATAGCTTTCGTAACTAGGTAGCTGTTGTGAAATAAAAATAAAAATATTAAATATTAATTAAAAAATGACTAAGTTTTCGTTTAATACTTTTATTATTATACAATTTTTACAATTTTATTTTGATTATTTTGCTTTTTAAAATTAAGTAAAAATTAACTATAATAAATATATCCTATATTTCTTACACCACAATCCTACTCTTTATTGTTTAGCTTGCATATTTTTTCCCATGACAAGTGAAGAAACGTAAAAATATAGAAATAAATTTAACTGCATAATTATATTAGGGTATTGTTTGATACGTGCCATGAAACATGAGATTCAATAATTATGTACGTAATTCATGTATTTTTATTTTAAGTTTCAAGCATCTAAATTTTATTCCATTCTATGTGCAATCCTAAATTCAAACATGTGTGAACGACAAAAAAGATTATTTGATTATATTAGTGAAAAACGCCCCGTTATATCCTGGAACTAAGTTTAAATATAATAATTTAAAATAAAAATAATTTTATAAAAGGATATTTATAAATTAACTTATTTTTAATCAATTATTTTTCATTCACCCTTATTTGAACAATTAATAACACAAAATTTTAGTTGATGACAATATAAAATAGATTATTAAGAGTTTATCATTATTTATTTAAATATTTAACTGATAACAAGCATAAAAACATAGAAATAAATTTAACTGCATAATTATATTAAAGTATTGTTTGATATGTGTCATGAAACATGAGATTGAATTATTTTGTTACAATTAAAAATTTTTTTTTTCTTTTTAAAGTTTAAAACATTCAAATTTTACTCCATTTACGCACAATCCGAAAGTTGAACACATGTAGATATGTGGGTATTAAAAAAAATTGTTTGCTTATATTACTGAAAATCACTTTGTTGAACCCGATACTATGTTTAAATATAATGACTTGGAATAAAAATAATTTTATAAAAGGATATTTATAAATTAATTTTATTGATAATCAATTATTTTTCATTCACCTTTATTTGAATAATTAATAACAAAATTATAGTTGATGACAGTATAAAATAGATTATTAAAAGTTTATCATTATAAATAAAATTTATTTAAATATTTCATAACTAAAATTTTAATTACTCAAATATTTGTTTAATTTGTTAAGTTTTAATTATATTAGTCACCAACTAATTTTAACTAGTTAACTATTTTCTTAATTTCCATTTTATTTAATTTAATTATATTAATTATTAATTAATTATCTAGTAGTTAGTGATCAATTATTTTTAGTAATTTTAATAATAAATTATATAAATAATTTCCACTTTGCACCATGATAATAAGAAATATTATCACTAGTGACAAGACCCGCCTCGATTTCTCAAAATTCAGGACGAATCCTGAATAACAAACTAAAAGTTTTCTGTCCCCATTCAATCTTTATAATTCTCACCTAATATAATATTTGAAAATAAACACACTCGACTTCAGGCCTTCATCACTCTCACAGAATGAGAATTCGTGCATCTTCAACACTTTTACATGATCATATGCCTCATAATCATACTTCTGTACAGATTAAAATTATGAAATATATATATATATATATATATATATATAAGAAAAGAGAACTCATGCAATAACATAGAGTGAATCTAATTTTTTAACAGAATTCTCAACTGTAATATTGTGTGATTTGGAAGAAAAGAACGAATTTACTGTAGATTCATGTATCTGTCTTAAACAAATGAGGCTATCGAACTTCCACATAACTTCTTCGACTGCTGCGTGGTTCCTCCTCAGTATTTTAATTTGCAGGATTGTCTTATTACGTAACTGTTGCTCTCTAAAGTCTAAGATCTGAAGTGCTTCCTCCTTGTAGGTCTAATTTTCTTTTAACTGGACTTAATTGATGACAAATTAACGAAAAATGAAAAAAATAAATAAATAAATAGATTTGCTGGACAACTATAAAAATAAAAGATTTCACGTTGTCATCTTTTCTTTATTGTAATTTTTGTCTGGAAAACTAACACAGTTTTACAAATGCAAAGAAAATTATAGAGTATATGAAAAAAAAAAATCAAGGGGACTAACTTTAAACTATTGAAAAGAAATTTTGTAATAATAAATTAAATTAACATAAATAATAAATTATACCATAAATATTTTTTTAATAATTTATTTTTTTCGAAAATGTTAATATTAGAAATATTGGAGTTCAAAGAATTTGCCACCTGTAATCTCATTCCTGAGCGGTGTTCCCGTGGGCCCCACCAGTCTGACGTAAACCGTCCGGATCTAAAATTAACATCTTCAAGCAACGAATGGGATGCTCACTGCAAAACGAAAAATCAGCTAAATCGATCGCATGATCAATCTCAGAGAGTCTGGGTTAGGGTTTGGAAATCGTTGAAAGATGTGGCACGAGGCCAGGAGATCGGAAAGAAAAGTCCACGACTTGATGGACGCTGCTCGAAAGCGAGCCCAGAGACGTGCCGTTTTCTTGGCGAAGCGCCGCGGTGATCCTCAGCAGTTCATTCAGGTCTTCGGCACACTTTCACGTGTGTATCGTGACGACGGCCTCTACCACGCCACTGAGGATGAGCAAGGCCTGTAAGTCGTCTTTTCTACGATTTCTTTCATTGTTTTATTTGTTTGTACCCGTATGGATCAGGAATAAAGTGGTGAAAGTTATTATTGGTGTAATAAATTGAGAAAAGATTAAATGATAATTGCTGGTACTATTTCGTTGCTGTTTAAATTATGGGAAAATCATCACCATCACCACTGTTATTTAATTTCGTCGTAGCTGCAAAATTATGAGAGCGAGGGTGTTAATTGACTTAATTCATGATCAGTTAACGATAATGATTACAGAAGCGACATTTTACAGCCGACTCATGTTAAAATGGGTTTTACAAGTGAAAACTATTCAAATAGTAGTGGCTCAGAAATGAGAGAAGTTTGTGAAATTCGCCCTTTAAATTAACATGTTTAGCTTGCATTGTTTTGGGCGGCATCTTTTTGTTGTACACTTGTCTTTGATAAGACTAATTGCTAATGTTTGCTGTAGGATTCCTTGGAATGGGAAACAAGATGTTTTGATTGACAGGTGCATTTCTCTCTCTCCCTCTCATTTTTGTGTGTTGGTGCATGTCTATAATGTTTAAAATTGATGTTTTGGATTTCTATGTTTACGCAGATTTGATGGTCGCGCCCTTCTAGATTTCATTAGGGAACCTGTGAAACGTATTCATACCCAAGAAAAGTCTGAAGAAGAGGAAGAACTAGAAGAGTTTGTTAATTTTGAGCGTTATCGGGATTTAATTAAGCATCGACGTAGAGGATGTCGGTACTTTTTTTTTTATTTGTGATAGATGTGTCAAATTTATTATCTTTTAAATATTTTTACTTGGTTACCTTTTCTTTATGGGAAAGAATTCAAGACAAGTGCACTTTTATCATTTTTCACCTTTGAGGTCAATTTGAGATTAAATTTTTAGGCTAGGGATCAATATGAAATTAACTTTACTAGCTCACTTTCGTACAATAACAGTTACTGAGGAGGAAGGTTTGGAACATGTAAATCAAGAGATGGAGACCAAGGCTGCTGCGGCATTTGGACCAGAGAGGTTTGGGTTTCTTTTATTCTTTTTTTTTTTTTCTAATTTGTTTTTATTTACTTCCTCTATATCAACATTGAATTCTCTATTCATCAATATGTGATGGATAATCAAAAGCTCTTTCAGAGTTCTATTAAGTTTAGACTGTAATTTCCTTCCCAAGATTAATGTGGAAAGTATATTTATTAAGATGTTGACTCCATGAGCTTGGTAAAGTTTTAATCAGATTCTTTGTGTAGTTTAAACAGATTAAAACTAGGATCTGCTGACATAGTACAAGTTGCCTTTGTCATGCAAATTTGTGAGCAGTGAGTGGTTTTGTTTTTCACATTTAAATGAAATAGCAGTAAAAGCTAATGAAATGATTCTCATTGTGGACTTTTTAGCCTGGGTGCATATTGCAGCTATGTGTATCAGTATGTTAAAAATGGAGCATTTAGCATGACTATGTATGTGGGTGATTCCTTTATATTTTAGAAAGAAATAGCTCTTGTTTGCTTTGAAAAGAACTTGGTCTGGGCTATTTTCTCTTCTAGCAGTTCTCATATAAAGCGGCCAAAGTTTTTGGTTTTCTGATCAGGGATTTTGGTAGTAACTCTTTTTTGGGTGTTGCCTAGCCATTTCTTGTTACAGTTGCTTTGGCAAATGGATGACACTTTTAGTATTTCTGTAGCATGGGACCGGTGTTCTCATTGATGCTTGATCAGTTTTTATGGAAATGAGTTATTTATCAAAACAGTTTACATTGTGTTTTTGCTGATTTTTGTAATTTTAGCTTTCATCTTTCTCTTATTTGTGACTACTACAAATATAATGTTCTCTCTTGTCCTTTTATACTTGTCTGGTAGATTTCAGCCACCACAACCTCCTGCAAGCATGGGCTCATATTCACAGGTTGGATTCTCTTATGATGGAAATGGAAATAGAAGTGAGGAACCACATTTTCTAGATAATGAAGATGAGGATGATGAGGATGAGGATGATTATAACAGTGATGATAGCAATGATGAAGGAATGGAAATAATAGCCAAAGAGTTTGGTGTGAAAAGGTATGGTTGGCTTGTTTATATGGATAAAAAAGTTAAAGAGGAAGAGAAAAGGCAAAAGGAAGCAATTAAAGGTGATCCTGCAATTGTAAGTTCTTGATAAGCATGGATTGAACGTTCATTTTGTTTTGCTGTGCTTAATAGCGCTACCAGTTTCATGTCACTGAATTTTGAATCTGTAGAGGAAGCTGAGTCGCAAGGAAAGAAGAAAAGCTTCTCAGATAGAAAGGGAAAGAGAAAGAGAAGCTGCTCGGGTAACTGGAACACGGGCACTCCATCATGATCCTTATCGGTAGAACTCTGCAAGTTCTATTTTTCCCAGAAATTACACGTCCTGTGATCAAGTTGTAGAATATAATATTGTACTAACTTTATTCTAATGTTGCTCAATATTTTCATACACAGGGAACCAAGACAAAGTCCAACTTATGAAGCTTATCCTCTCTTCAGAAGGTATGCCTTCTGTTGGTGTTTCTGTGGTTTCCCTGCTGGATGCATTTTGTAGGTGGGCATTTGAGTTGGTTCTATTTATGCAGATCGAGATCGAGATCACTGTCGTACTCCCCATCCTATTCAAGGCGGTATGCTCATGAAGATTATTCTAATGAAGTTCATAGGAGCAAATCAAGGACACCGAAAGTAGAGTACATTACTGAATTTGGCAGCTCAGGCGATGGGGATGAACCAAAGCTTGGAGGATTTTCTCCACCAGCATCTCCTCCATCCCAAGCTGATTTACTAAACCGGTTGGAGACTGGACCCTTAATTCTTGCAAAGATAGATTGGACAGTCTTTACTCTGCTGCAGCTTTTACCATTTTGTTGCTTGAGGCAAACTTTTCTGGCTTAGAATAATAAATCAGGCCTAGGGTTAATCAGCATAACTGGGAAGAGGGAAAGGAAAAGAAGCTTTTTTTCTGGAGTTTATGTTTCCCTGAAATGGACCTTTTATAGACAATTCCAAATTGCACATAGCTATTGAAATTGGCGTCTCTAATGCTTCTCATTCCTGCAGGGCATCATCTGGTCGCATACTTGAGGCACTGCATGTTGATCCAGCATCTGATGTATCCCTTGACAGGGAAAAGAGTGCTAGGTCAATTAAACCAGGAGTAAGGTAGTCTTTAGAGCATTTGGACTGACAGCTGTCTTTTCATGATTTAGTCTTGCCATGGTGGGTGGGCAGGCTGGCAGGTTGTTTTAGGACATTTTGATATTATGATCATTTGCATATGATATTTCTTTCAGCTACAATAAACAATTGTTCTTACTCTTGGAATGCCTTCTCTTCCTTTACAGTTCATCTTCAGCATTGGCGAAGTTAACCAAATCAAATGCTGCCGGTGGCCTCTTGAAACAGCCACAGGGGCAGAAGAAAGAAACTCCTCAGGAACGGCTAAAAAGGATTATGAGCAAGCAGTTGAATAAACAAAGTATGACCTATGCATGATATTTTTTGTAGCAAAATAGCCAGTTGTGCATGTATTTACTTGTGCTACTTCACATTGAGGGGATGGTGTTTAATTTTGGGTTATTGGTAAGGGAAGAGGTTTCTAAGTTGTATTGTACTAGTATCCTGTATATATTTATGGTGGCATTACTTTTTACTCCGGTAGTTAAAAAGGATACCGCTGCTGAAATGGTGAAGAAACGAGAGCAGGAGCGCCAGAGGCTGGAAAAACTTGCAGAAACAAGTAGATTAAGTCATAGGTGTCACAGCCGCAGTCGCAGCAGGAGCTATAGTCGTTCTCCTCGAAGGTAACTCATAATGATTTTGCATGTACAATCATTTTTTTTCACACGGGTTTACTATATCTTATTTTTTCTGTGCCTCATCATCTGTGGCCGATGAATATATAGATATTGCAGCCATGAAAGGTTTGTCCAATTGATGAAGTTTTAAGGTGGTTTAAATTTGTAATGTCCTTATCAATTTAAACCATTACTTATTCAAGTGTATGCTTTTTCAAAAGAAGGCAAAACAGAATGTAGTTGGTTGTTTCATATCAGCATTAATAAAGGTATACAAGATTAATAGTACAATACCCACTAAAAATTTATTATTAGTTGATACACATCTGAAACTTGTGAAGATTGCTGATGTTGTGCTGGATGTATTTGTGCTTTATCCTGAGTTATTGGTATTCGAACTACATTCTCTTCACTGGCAGCAATATTGGTTGATCTGTGAGATTAGTTTTGGACTGACTTCAATGTCAGTGATTTTACAAAGTCTATTTTGAGGACCCGATCCCAAGGTTGGCAAGATCTCTTTTGACAGTGACATTTTGACGTTTTTCATGTACGTGTTAATTGTAGTTCCCACTCAGTTGTTAAAGCTTGAGTTTGTTATCAATACCCAAATCTAAATTATATGTCAATGGACCCAAGTAATGGCAAGAAGTCATCGCTATTAAGTTTGAAATGATTCTCTGATGCAATGGTGGCATTGCATGCTAATTATTTGTCAATGGACTAACTAATGGCAATAAGTCAGTGCCATTAAGTTTGAAATGAGTCTCTGATGCAATTGTGGCATTGCATGCTAATTATTAGCTTACCTTCAATTTATACATGCCATGTTTTGGGTTGATTTTACAACTTCCTTGTCTTCTGTTGTGCTTCTGTAGGAGCAACTTACGGCATTATTCCAGTATATACTGATCTTGAATCGATGTGAAGCTTCCAATTGTACTGATCTGCTTGTTTATCATAGATGTTTGTTTTATATCAGAAAATCTTTGATGTTACTGGCTGCTAAAGATGTCTATTTTACTAAATTTCATTGTATTTCTCTCAGACGACACTGCTATAGCAGAAGTCCAAGTAGGAGCAGTTCTCGAGGATATTATTCTCATTCCCGTTCTCGATCCCGATCCCCTTCTCATATCCGATCGCGTTCACGATCACCGAGGTTATTATACTGGTTTAATCTTTCCTGTGTAGGTTGTCTTTACAGTGTTGTAAGACTAATCTGGAGCTGTTTAACATATTACAGGGTAAGAAGCCGTTCGAGGTACTAATGGAGTGATTGCAGCAGGAGGAGGAGGAGGATTTTGGAGATTTATTCTGGCTTAGAGTGTGGTTGGAGTGTGGGCAGCTTTAGTACTCGTGCTTAAATTATGAATGGTATAAGTTTGATTGTATTTCTGGAATGTGGACAGCATCAATCAAAGTATGCATTGTTTGTAATTTGTATTGCCTGGTTTCCTTCCTTTCATGTAATATAATGAACAAAGTTTGATGCTCTTTTCTATTTATTTTTATTTTTAGCAGCAAGGTTCGTTTCACATAACCGTTCTTTGGTAACGGGGGGTTGTTGGGAACGTTCTATTGTTACAAATGACGTGCTGACAATTAAGTGGAGCAATAGTTTATTGCTTCAGATACCATTGATCAATGGAGTAGGATTGAGTACAAATTTGACGACTTTATGAATGAATGCAAGAAACAAGGTAGCGCGTAACATAAACAGTAATAGTATGCAATGCAGTTAAAGAGGCAGATGTCATTCCAACAAAGGAACCATTGATCGCAGGCGATGATTGTATGTGTTGCATTTGTCCGTAATATACCTAATACCACAAGACTTTTGAAGGGTTGATATTTCCACGTTTCTTTTAATGGTACCCCACTTAAAGGCCGTTTAGTACAACTTTGTAATTGAATTTTTTTGCAAGTACAGCTTTCGACGAAAAAGAATGTTTTTGATAAAAAAAAAAAAAAAAAATTGAGCCTTTCGTTGTTAATAAATTATTTGGTTACATAATTTGAAAAGTATTTTATTTTTTTAAATTACTACAAAGAACATTATTAAATAAATTTATCTTAAGATTATTCATTACATATAAATTAAATTGGTATATTTAAAGTATACAAAATTATAATAATTCTCATGCTCTAAAATATCACTTGAAAACATAATCTCTAACGATTCTGACATGATCGTTCATACGTCAAAATAAGAACAGGAGAAAATGTAGGAAAATGACATTGTCCTGATTCAGACAGATTTGCTCTACATTATAATGTATTTTTATTGGCATTGTTCTATTTAGACAATCATTTTGCAGGCCTAAACCTGAAAGTGTGTCTGGCCATGGGTGTAAGCTGAACTTCACACATGGGCAAGTTGGGGTGGTGTCACTCGTCATCCATCACGCTCGAAGCTGTGGGGTGGTAATGTTAGAGAAGGTTTAGCCATGCTTTTGGAGTAATACGACTTTCCACCCTACCAGGGTTTTGTGGATGTTCATGCGTTATATCACGTCGCTAGCATTCCTCTTACGTATCTTTGGTGGAGCTTTGTCAGAGACGATGCCGAATTCCGGACATCAACTCTCCTGAAAAAAGTGAAATAAAATTCCTTCATCCAAGACATGAATTGATTAGACGGTTGACTGTATCTGATACATTGACAAGCTCGCCTCTCTATTAAGCATCAGAATGTGTTCTCTTACTCCCTGATGACTGCGTTTTCCAGACAGCTTGCCTTAGCAGGTCCTGTTGTTTCACATTTTTGTTTTTGATGGCACATCATTTCCTGGAGTAATTACTATCATATTCTTGTAACGGTATTTAAATTCATAGATTTATGTTTACATTTTTTCCCAACAAAGTGAGTTCTGTTGGTAGGTGGAAGACTGCAACTAAAGCATCTTATTTTTGCTGTAAATTCTGCATTATGTCCATTAGCATTGTGGTTGATGGTTGTTGTCAACCTGATAACAACGTAAGGAGTATAGTTAGATGGGATTTTATTTTAAAAAGGTATATAATAAAATTAAGAAAATAATATTAGAATATTTTTAACTTTACAACAGTCTTAAAAAATCACAAACATTCTACTCTATACATTTAATTTATAAAGTTCTATAAACTTTTAAGAATTACAATTTTTATAAAATAGTTCATATAATATCAAAAATAATTTTAATTACAGAAATTTTAAATAAAATTAAATTATCAATATTATTTATATTTAGTGTTTTTAATAATTCCTCACATTCAAATATTGATTCATAAATTTTTTATATCAAATTATAAAATAATATAAAATTTACCTTATCTTTTCGAATAAATTATGGTGATAATTCTCTTTTATATTTTATAATTGCACTCTATTTATTAATTTTTTTATTAATTAAAATTATTTTCCTAACAAAATAATAAAAAATAAATAAATATTAATTAAATTATTATCTATATTATTTTTAAAAGTCTTTTATTATCATAATTTTTATGCACTTTAAATACTTTTTTAAATTAATATGTTTTAGTTCATATGATATAATATGTTAAAGTGACAAATAAAAAATATAAAATTAAAAACATTTAAAAGAAGGGTAATTTTTATATTATTTTTATAATTTACCAAAAGCTTTTTGACAGATATTTAAATATAAAAGACAAATATTAATTATAAACAAAGTCATTAATAATTAACTTTTATTTAAAAGTTATGTAATTCATAGAATATAAAAAATATTATTTTAATTTATAATAGAGTATTCTTGTTATTATATAGATTAATTTACACAATATTATACTTTTTAATTTTTGCGGGCATTTTTCAATTAAATGGGGTTGGAAATATCACCGCCCCTTTTGAGGTCATGTTGATGAAACTTCCCCTGGCGCTTTGAAAATATTCTTGATGGCAGAATCGCATCATGATGATAATGGGGTTGTCAATTGTAACGATCTCAATGGTTGAAAAGTCGATATGTTTGGTTGAGACTCAAAATAAAATTCTAAAATTAATTATGCAGAATATTAATACTACATCTTAGTGAGTGGTTTGGTTAGGACAGGAAATCATAAATTGATATTATTTCCTTTTTAGTGTCTGTTTTTATCTTCTATGTAGTGGAAGCGCCATAATATGCGAGATTGTGCTGTGAAAAATCCAAACCTGGAAATTAGTGGATGCTTTATGTCAGTTTTCAGCCTGAAAAGATGAAGATAAGATCATAATCGTGAGTTGGATGAATTATTTCCTAGGTTAGAAAAAGGTTTGTAATTTGCCCCAATATGGGTTTAACAGATTTGACGTAGGGAAAATGAAATTTTGTTTGAAAGTTCATAAATGAGATGAAAAGGAATTGAAGTATTTTCACTGCACAAGATATTTCATTATAAAGAAACATAGTTAATCGTCTTACAAGAAATTTTATAAAACAAAACATTTCCTCGGAAACTATTTTCAAAGTTTTATTCGTAACGGATACAAGTTGCCCATCATCTTCATCTAGTTTAGTAGAGAGGTTTTTCTTTTAACCTTTTTCCTTGGAGTCGTTCCTTTTGATCAAATGACAAAAGTAAATTCCCTCAACTTGACAGTTCAGATTGAAATGGCCTTGGCCTCCGCAGGAAGCCATCAATTGAAATGGACGAGTGAGAATCCAAGTTGCTTTCTTTTTCACTTTGCTTCTCTTTTCCATGCCGTGTACAGTAGTACAACAGTAGAATACAAATTTGTTCTTTCTCTCCACAGATAAAATAAATTAAAATAAAGCATTTAAAAGGTATCTATGATCTAACCGAAATATTAACTTTATTCCATCCTTCTCACACGCACGCTGATCGTTGATGAAAGATATGCCCAATTCACAAAGCCATACTCATCAATTTCTGCAATTTCCTTTTGCCCAGAATATCTGCCTAAGGGATTTTGAGAGAGAGAATGACATATCAACTTTAACATTACTTTTTTATTAATTATTTTTTTCTATATCCAAAAAGCTTGCTTCCCAAATCACAATATAATTGTACTTGGTGCAAGAATCATTCACTGGTTTCTAACTAGAATTTTCTAATATTTAACTTTACAGAAAGAAACTTTACATACAAAAACTTCTCTTTCAGCCAATTAATTAACATTTGAATTAGCTTTAAATAATTTGTAAAATAGGAAGCAATGAATCCTTATTCATTTCTTTTGGAATATATACCCACTTGGATTAGCCTATAACTACCCATTATTCCTATTGAGACTTGGCTAAACGCACATGGGATGGTGTATATCTCTTGCATTAATTAACGTTTATTATTTATGCAATATTTAATAGAAGTGTATATAAAATATAATTATCAGTAGATTAGATCGTTACCCTACAAAATGATTTTATTCTTCGAAGCATTCGTTCGTCTCTTAAATCAATTACAATCACTCAATATTATATTATCCTCATAATCACAACTAATTACCAATTCAAAATTCTATTCCTCTTTTTTGTCCCAATCTATGTAGACTTTGAATTACAATATTTAACCCCATGGTATCTCTTTCTGGCGTCAAACTGATGTCAATACTAGTTTATTCATGCATGTGCGATGCTGGAATTAAAACTATAAAAGTTAGAAACCATGTGGATTCATCGTGACTTATTTGTGGTGTAACATAACTTGTATGTAAGCAGAGAAAACGTTTGGATGCGATAATATTTTCACTTACATGGGACAATATATAGCTGTTACGAAAATTCCACTAAAAGTTATAAGATGGCCATGGCTAAAATCAACTTTATAGTGATCATGGTTTTATATAGATAGGTAGATAGATAGATAGATTCGTTGTTCTTGCTAGCTTTATGCAGAACGTGATGCATTAGAAGTTATAAGATAATTATATGATGTGATTTTCTAAATAAAGTAAATTACAAATAATGAACTTTTGTTGATTTTCTCCATCAATTACTTGCGTGCGTGTGCTTATTTATTACCAACATACTAATTGAATTAAATATGAAACTAACCCTTCATAACAAATATCGACAGCATCAACTTCATAGAGTTTCCCCCTCTCAATGTGAAACTCATATGAAGGGGATTGATGTGATATACTAATAAACGTATTTAAATAATGAATGGAAACAAAAGACTTCACAAATGGGAGGTAGAGGGAACATTTATATATGTGTAAGGAAGAGAGATGATCGAGGAAGATAAGCAAGCTATTCTGCCCAAACAATCTCTCTAATGAGTTAAAGATTTGTTTGATTTTGTTGTTAGAATGTTAGTCCCACCTTGCCTGCTAATTTCATAAACAAGACAAGAGAATCTCCCCATTCGTTTCATAGAAGAATAGGCCAATTTGTTCCAATATCAAACAGCAATAGCTGACCTCTCCTAGGGTTTTGTATCTTCTGTTGCATGTAATTCACCATCTCACTTGGTCCATTCATTCCTCTAAATCCCGACATATCTATTCGAAACTCAACCATACCTGTTTTCGTAGTCCCTCCAAAGTCCCACATACGATAGCCGGCATATCTACAAACAAATTGTTCCTGCATTTGTTACAAATTTAAGTATCAAGCCAGGTTACTCAGTTAACACAAGTAGGAGTATCCAATAAACGTAATATTTATATAATTTGAAGTTATAAATATTATATGTAGGGTTATGGTACATGCCTAGTTGTTTACCTTTTTTTCTTAATTTTTTTATTATAATTTTTCTCATATAAAAGTAGAACAAACACTAATAATCATGATAAAAGGCTAAAAAAATAAAATCCAAAGAGTTAAAAATTATAACAAAAGAGTTGTAAAAATTTAATAATACAAATAGAAAAGTTGTATCATAAACAATGACAAGTCCCATGCTATTCATTTTTTTATTATTATTATTTTGTTTTTTTTTTTGTCGCATATTTTTAATATCCCATTTGTTTCATATTAGCATATTGCATTCACAGGGAAAAGATATTTGATAGACGTTTGATTTTTATTTACTAAAAACAAATGACTGTTACTAAAAAATACGTTTATAAAAGTAGCATCCAACGTATAAGAACTTTTTTTTTTCCTGGCCCGGAATGAGTGTCAACGAAGTTACTTTCAAATGAAGAAGTTCGAAACTAACATTTGCTTATTAGGGTTTTTCCGGGTTCTACATCTACACTCTAAAGGTTATGGCATTGGTACAACGTCATTATAATATATGGTTAACAAAATTTCTGAACTCATAAAATTATTTAACTTAACAAATAAAAAATGGATCCCCATACCAATGACATCTTAAATTAAACCGACCAAATGATTAAGACCAAAAACCTTATGAATTTATCTTTAATTCATTTCACACAAAGTCAGGAAATGTCAGAAACCGAAAGTAAAGGGCAAAGTCACATGCTAGCTTTTTCAGTAGGAAGTGAAGTCAATATTCTCAAATTCAAGTTTCCCTTCCTCGCAATGCAACCTCAAATATATAACAGATAGTACAGTACACTAATGGAATACAGTAAGATTAAAAAAAAAAAAAAAATGTGGTTTTGAAGGATATTTAGAGTTCTAATCACGTGCATAGGTATGAATGAACCAACCATTAATTGTCAACTTGTGTTTACATTAACAAAACCAATGTGATTCGAGGACAAAATCTGCCAACTGGGTTCTTCAACATGAGGGAAAAAATGCATCACTAACGTTTCCAGTAAGGTAAAATGAATTATTGAATGCTGATTCAAATATTAATTAATTAGATTTTTATTTGAGATAAAAAAATGAAGAATTCTTTTTATATAAAACTGTATATCTGATGCAATGCATAGGGCATACCTAACAATTTTTTCTGAATGATTCTCCGGTGTTTGATGATGATGATGATGATGATCGCCATATATAAAGTCATATGAATCGTTGTCAGTCGACTTATTCAATCCCATGGAAAGATTGATCAAGACAGAAACCTGTAAATTTAAGTGATAACTATTATGAAACATTCACCAAACCAACTAATCAATCGTAAAAGGTAAATCATGTATCACAAGAAAGATTCAAAAAAAAAATTCGAATACGTCAATTCAAAACAACTTTCTTATAAATATAATTATATTAAATAAAAAAATTATAGGTAAAGTAAAGAGTTAATAACATTTACGGTTTTATGTCCATGTAATTCTCAAATATAAATTAATTGTTAGTTTGTTGCCCAAAATCATAATAATTTCTACGAAATTTTTTAACAGCCGGCTGGCCATTGGCTGCTTTTGCACACTTTGTGAGTAGTAACATTTGTCATACTATTAAATTAAATTAATTTAAAAAAGTGTAAGTTGGATTATGATAATAAAGTATATGATAAAATTATTTAATTACCATATGGAGACGAAATTCTTTCACTGTTATATTCCGTTTGAAATGGGATGTGATTGAAATGTGGATGGTGGTTTTAGGTTCGGAATAGGTAAGTTCATTGTCATTGACTAGGGGTAGTAAAGCCGGGTGTTTGTGTGTCTGCTGGATAAAGTTAGGCAACCCATTTAATTTAGAAAATACCATAAATTTTTCAAAATTACAATAATTTATAATTTAGTTCATATAATATTAAACATAAACCTATCATAATTTTTAAGATATTAGATTTTTTAACAACATAACTTTTAGATAATATTTAAATTATTAATAATTGTCTATAATAAACTCTTTTTAATATTACATCACTTCAAATACTTATTAATAAATCTTTTAATACCAAATTAGAAAAATAATATAAAAATTATTTCTTATTCTTAAAAATATTGTGTTGATATTCTTTCTTTATTTTTCTAATTACATCCAGCATATTAAAAATTTTATTTTTAAAGAATAAGAAATAATTAATTTTTATGCACCTTAAACACTCTTTAAAATTAATATATGTTAAAATATTAATAAATGAAAAAAATAAGCAATTAAAAATATTTGAGAAAAAAAATAATTTGTCATAAAAATTTTATTGACAAACTTTTAAATATGATGAAACATTAAAAAAGGAAGTATATTGAGTAGATACAACTATCAACAATTTAACTTTGTTTAAAAGATGTTTAATTAATAAATAAAAAATAAATTATTTAAATTTATAATAAGATATTTATGTTATTTATAAAATATTATGAATTTTAATGTTGTATAGTACTTTATTAATTAAATGGGGGTTATTAAAAAAATGTGGGTGGAAATATCCCCACCCTAAAGTTAGTTGAATTTAGGTTCATATATGTTTCATATTCATTTTGATTTTCATTTGAAGATGAATCCCACCGAGCACACCAAATCCTTGACCGAAAAATATGTCATTTTTTACTGTTTACTTCATGTTTTTAGTGGGTCATGATATGGGGAATTCGATGTGTAGTACTTTTTTTTCTTTCTTTCTTTCTTTTTTTTTTTTTTTAAAGTTTTTTAATATAATTTATAATATATATATACAGATTAGAAAGTTAGAAATTTTAAAAGAAGAATTAAAAATGATAATAAAAAATTAAAATAGTAATAATTTGTACCATATTTTACATTTTTATATTTATTTATATTATTATTAGCGCATATATAATTTATTTATTTGTTTCAATTCTCGAAACTCTCTCATTAATTAAAGTTAGTAAGTGGTAGTAGAGGAGTCTTATTTCTCAACTACATTCACATTCAAATTCACTTACCCAAAAGATAAAATTCCATCGTCTTTCCTCCTCCTCAATCCTCAGGCAGCTCGTGACAATATTTATGTATTCATCGGCAATATGAATTTATCATTACGAATTATACAATCCAACTCTAATTTAATAGAAGGGTTATTATTAAATAAACTTTAATTGTTTGGGAAGAAAAAGTTAGAAATTAAAAGTTTAAAAGATATATTACTCAAATTTTCTTTAATTATATTTTATTTCATCTAAAATTTGATAAAACTTGACTGTTTTTTTAAAAAAAAAAAATTGACTTTAAGCAAATATCAATAAAATATTAACAAAAATCTAAAATAATATTTATACTCTTAATTGTTATTTTATTGATTAAAAAATTCGTGTTAGTATTTATCCCTTAATTTATTTTTTAGATTATATTAAAACTTTCGTTGCTTGCATTATAGTTAATTTTTTTTGTATCACATTTATTCTATCTTAAATAAAATTTGTTGGACTTAATATATAGCCTCTTATCTTTATTAAATTCTCATTCATTACATTTATCAAATTTACAAAATTATTAGGTAATTTTTTTTTTATCAAGTCACACTTGATGTTATTAAAATAGAACAATAAATTTACAATTTTATTCATATAATGGAGAAGTATTATATAAATTAACTTATTTGATGTACTTAATAATAAAAATAAATTTACAATAATTATAAATTTATAAATAAATAGAATGACAGAATCCATCCTAACCCCTCCTTAGAATTTGGATGAATCCTATATACCTTCCCATCCTCATTGAAATTTTATATTTTTCACATAATATAATATCTAAAAGTAAATACATATATACCATCTCGGACTTGTATTATTTTCACAAAATGAGGCTATGTGCCTCCTTAATATATAAACACAGTCATATGCATTATATATAATTACACATTACATTCATACATATTAAAATTATACACGTTTAAATATAAAAAGAGAACTCATATAGTATGTGTTTAACAAACAACTTTTGATAAGAGAGTATGATCTGAAAAAAAGAGTGAGCTTATATAGTTCATCGAGTAAGTTTTCATTTAGAATATATATTCTTTCAAAATATGATAGAACAAATATCATAAATTATATGCAACTTAAGTATCATAAAATTTTTAAGAATATACTTTTTAATGCACGTATGTGTACCAAACCAAATTACATTATTCAATACCTTAGAAAAATTACTTTACAGCCTTGTATTATGGTTCGAATATTTTATCAAAATATTCGGATCCTAAAGATGAAGGGAATGAATATTTTTATAGTAATTTCATCATATTGTACTATAATTACTTTTATAATAAATATTACTTCTCAGACAATACACTTTATCAATCAATTCACGTATAAAAGATATAATAATGATATTATTCAAAAATACTTATACACAATAATATTTTATTTATTAAAAACAACACATAAAATAATAAGAAGGATTCGCTTCGGGAGCCTTACTAAGTTGTCAGATTCATCAATTGAAATAAATACAAAAAATTAAAAATAATATTCAAATTATATCTCTGTTGTTATTACATTTCTAAGCAGAATAAGGCAACCTATTTTATTATATTTAATATAGTTATAACTACTATATTTAATCATAAATCTCTTACCAACTAGTCAGTGCTTACTAGATATTTTTTTTATTTTATTTTTAAATTTGATTCCATTAATTGAATTTTTTTATCAAATAGTCCAATCTTTATACTTACCTCTTAAAAATTGTGATTTTTAACTTAAAAATTTAATTAAAACTAGTAAAAACAACTGTAAATTCATGTAGAGATAAGATTTTTTATTCTCATTTTCATATTCAAATAAAATAGAATAATAAAGACGAAAAATAATTTTTGTTAAATATATTTACAAGTTTTATTTTGCAATAAGTACACTTATCTTAATTATTTTAAACTTTGAACATATGTTGTATTTATGAATATAAAAAATAATTTATATTTTTTTTTAGTTTAATAAAATTGTCTTAGGCTATTAATTTTTTTGTAACGATTAAATTTGATCACATACTTAAATGAAATAATAAATAAGTAAAAAATATTTAAGTATAATGTACTTTTTAACTTTTGATTTTTGAATTTTTTTCACAAATAATAGGGATTCAATTAATAATAACCCTTAATAGAAATATGAAATTACACCAATTTTCTTGTAAAATTTATATTATAAATTACAATAGATGAATAAAATGAAAAACAGTTTGGTGTTTTTACTATGCTTTCTATGAAAAATATCAAACAATATTAATTTTCTGTAAAAATTTTTTTTAAAATTTTTTATACATAGTTTATAATAACTTTAACTTCTTAACGTTTCAATGATAAATAATAAATAAAGAATCGTTTGAAAACATAATTTCATCATAAAATATTAATAAAAGCTGACATTAAAAAATAAATTTCAAACCCATGATTTTATCCAAGGTAGGATATTACTGTACATGTTTACCCGAATACTACTAAACAAATAATATATATTATATGCAAATAACACTATTAAAATATTGTTATGATTGATTATTTTTTTTTTGGCTAAGATTATTAATAATTTTCCATAATAATATCTTGAATTAATATAATCATCTCTCATCACTCTCCCCTAAATTTCAAGAAAAATGTCACTAACATTCAAAATAATAATTATGTAACCAAAAATGATTCATTGGCATAGTACTTAGGATGCTAGCGAAGAAGATGATTAACGATGCTTTCTCAGGCACAAACACATACTATGTACTCTCGTTCCGCGTGAATTCTTTCTTTCCTTTAATTACATGGAGACCAACAAATCATTGGCTTTTACTAAGAAAATTGGGTCTAATTATCTTTCTTCAATAGAAGAAAAATTAAAATTAAAATAAAAAAAAGTGATTAATTAACGTTACAAGGAATACAACAATGTGAGATTATGATGGTGTGTCTAACTTTACTTAAGCTGTCAACCTAATTTATCATGCCAATTGGGGCCCATATTTCTCGAACCAGTCGGTTTACAAGAAATGCAACGTAATTTTTTTTTTTTTTTAATTTTATTCATTATAAATTAGAATATGGATTTCAATTCGTATATATTATGAGAAATATTATATTTTAAATAATTAGAAATCTTTAAAATTAATTTTTATTTTCTTTCGCCAAACATTTATTTATCGTATCCTAAATCACCGTTAGAGAGCCGTTACTGGCGCCTTTATTTAATAAAATCAGAGACACTTACTTCGATCCGTGGTCATTGTCAATAAAACTAAAGAAGTTAATTAAAATTAAAAGAAAAGAAAATAATCCAGCGTCACCAAAATCTGAAAGTGGGCTCCATACTCATAGTAGGTATAAATACACAACCTTTCCTGCCGAAGAAAACTCCTCTCCCCCTTCAGGGATTTTCACTACTCTGTCTTCACTTTTCTTCTTCATTTCATTGACTTCTCTCCTTATCGTTCTCTTCTCCTGTTTTTTTACTTAAAAGAAAAATACTTGCAACTCAAAAAACAAACAAACATTTTTTAGACAGAAAACATAATACAAAACTACCATCTTTAGCTGATTTTAAGGTTATTCGGAGGTTTTTGTTTTCATATAAAAATGGTCGACGTCGACCGGAGAATGACCGGTCTTAACCCGGCTCACATAGCAGGATTACGACGTTTATCAGC
>JAWDEX010000009.1:10236328-10263462 GCA_035221805.1 Trichilia hirta
TTTATAAAAAAAAAAAAAAAAAAAAAAAAAAAAAAAAAAAAAATGGAACACTTTATGTGAAATCACTAGAAAAAGTTTCGAGTACCAATTGCTTCTGCAGAAAGCACTTCATGTATGAAGAACTTTTCATTCAGAAAACAGATTTCATGTATTTGTCGAGCCACTACAAACAGATTTAGTTTATTTAAAAGTCAAAAGCGCTCACCTTCATTCACACAACCAAGACAAAATGCAACTTTGTAAATTATACACTAAAAGATAAAGAAATAAATCCAATTAATACAACCTGCTGAGCGCGATCAAGAGCGTCCGAACCAACAGGATGTGGTCCCAATTCAGTCAACGCTTGGACGTGTTTAATGGCCTCAAGCTCCGAAAACCCTCTTTTGCCGGCTCGCTCAGCGGTGAGCGGCGAAGGCATATACTCAAACTGGTAATGGAAAACGCCCCAAGAGGCGTATATCGCAACCACAAACACAACCGTCCATACAAATCCCGACCGCTTGGCGGTTCTGACGTGAATAGTATTGGTTTTAACCTCTTGGTCGGTTATTGACGTATAGCTGGCTTCGGTGCCCGAAGGTTTTGTCGCTGATGAAGAAGAACTTTGAGGCCTCTTTCTCATTGCTTACGAATTGTTGTGCGAATCTTCAATCTTGTTCTCAAATCGTCAAAAAGTTTGGAATTTTTATGTAGGAAATGTTTGTAGTTGGGAGCTGGCATAGTCGCTATGACAGCATGGATTGGGCGTTGAATTTCAATGAAGAAAGAGAAATTCAAATGGGTTTCAAAAATAAAATAATAACATTTGAGTGCCCTTATCTTTTAGCATTTTTTAAATAGGAATATAAATTTACTTAAAAAAAATGCTTACGAGGGCCATTCGACCCTTACTAATATTTTTATATTTATTATGTATGATAATTTTTAATATTTAATATAATAATAAATATATTAAAAGATACTCCGTAAAAAAAAATATATAACTATTTTTTATTTTTTACTTTTATAGAAGTTACACTATAGCCATTTATTTTTTAATTTCATTTTTATAAATGATTAGATTTAATTTAATTTTTATTTTTTAGTGACAAAATGGTAGTTTATTTTTTAATGAAGTATTAAGTAAAAAAAAGAGAAAAAATAATTGTTTATGCTAAAAATGAAAATAAGTTTTTTTGAATTTAAAATAAGTCTTTAAATCTAAATTCTTATTAATATGATCATCTCTCATAATAATATTAATTTTTTTGTCAGAATATGCAACTTAATATTAAAAGATAGTTTAATTATTTTAATTATTTTAATAATTTAAAATCCTAACCCTTATTAATTAAATTACATTTTTGTGTTATGATATACATGTATATAAAAATTTATTGGCAAATATTATTATATATAATTGAGTAACATTTTCTTTTTACTCTTTTTATTATTTTTTTCTTCTCTATATCTTCTTTCTATATATTTGTAGTTATGTATATTACCATAGGGTTAAAATATTAATTTATAGAGGACAAAATATAAACAATAAAATTAACATAAATTAAAATAAATGAATTTATATGAATCGAAAAGAAAATTTAAAATTTTAATTTTTGTCAGTTAAAATAGTATATTTAAATTATAAAATTTAACTTTTATTTATGTATATAGAATAAGTGATAAAATTTTCTTAAAAAGTAATGAGCTATAAAATTTTTAAAAACAAAAAATATTACAAATATCCTAAAACTAAATAAATCAAATTGGAATTTTTTTTTTTTTTTTTTTGAGTGGAGGACAAAAATTAAAAATATAAAAATAAAAACCGGTTTAATCCGGTTTACCATTTATCCGTCAGATATAAAAGACAAAATTAAAGAGAAGAAGTCCCGAGAGAGGCTTTTGGCTTAAGGACCAGTTGCTTCCTTTCTCTGCTCTCACTCCAGATCCCAATAAGAGAGCGCCTTCGTAGTCCCTTTCACTCCCTCTAAAACTCAAAAACAAAATACAGAAAATTGAAAATTAAAAATTAGGTTTCGAATTTTTTAACGCCGATGTCAGGGCTTCATCGATCTTCAAGCGCACCGTCAAAGAACGGCGGCCTTCCTCCGCAAGAACTCCTCGACGATCTCTGCAGGTAAATTATTTGCTTTTCGCTTTCATTCTTCTCATTTTCTCAGCTCTTTATTAACTGTATAGTTGACGAGAAAATGTTGGAAACATAGTAATGAAAATTTGAAAATTTTTAGTTCTCGCCGGTCGCAATCGAAATATATCCTTGTTTTTGGAAAAACAAAATGAATACAAGTTTTTTTCTTTTTATGTTCATGTTGTTTAGTTTAAGCCTTTGTACTCTTTCTGGATTGTTTGTCTTACGAGAAACACACGGGAAAAGAAATAATAATTTGGACTTTTGAGGTTCTCTCAGGGTCAGGACTCGGGATCAAATTAAACAAAAATAATAATTAATTTTTGATTGTCTTCATCTATGTGCTCGTTGTTTGTTCAGTTAATGTTTTTGAAGTATAATTGGTCTTCTTGCTAACTTTTTTTTAAATGTTTATGTATTAAATTAGCTTCTTAAAAAAATGAATTAAAATGTTATTTTCTTTTTAGTGTATATTCTTTGTTGTCTAGTAAATGTTTTTGAACTACCTGTGGTTGCCGAGAAACTCGCAGGCAAAGAAATGAAAATTTGAGGTCTCAGAGGGTCATAATCAAATTGACTCCATTGTTTAAGAAAATGAATTTAAATGTTTAGCACGTGTACATTTCTTGGCTTTCCATGGTTGTTGCAATGATGTTTTGTTGTCTTTTGATGCCACTGGAATTTTCAAAATCCTGCTGTTACAAGATGCTGTATATTTTTATTTTGATATGGTATATGGCCATATAGCCTTTGAGTTACAATCATGTGGATTATATGTTAGCTTTGTTGTTGGAAATAGGAATGCACTTTTACTATAGTATTGGAAACAATTGCTCCTTATTGTCTTTGTCTTTTATCATACATATATCTTTTTGACCTTCTTCCTTCTTCTTTTTGCACTTCGCTACATATCCGTAATTTTTTTGGTCAAATAATTATGTTGCAGTCGCTTTGTGTTAAATGTGCCACAAGAAGATCAACAGTCATTTGAGAGAATTCTGTTTCTTGTGGAGTATGCACATTGGTTCTACGAGGACAATTCAGTGGAGAACAATCCATCACTGAAGTCATTCACTTTGAAGGAGTTCACTTCTTTATGTATCCTTTGCATCATCTATTTTGGTTTCATCTATAATTTTTATTACATTGATTTTCATTTTTAAATTAATGCCAAACTTGTTGACTCCCTTTGTGAGTTATCTTCCAGAACTAGCTTTCACCTTTGTGTTGGAACCATATAAAGGTGAAAGATAACAGCAAAGTTGTTTTGGCATCATATGTATTTTTTCAGTAAACTTGCCTCCATGCCTGTAAAATATCCCTTTGTAGAATATCAAGTATACTACTTTTCCTTAAACCTGTCTCAGTATTCAACAGCTGTGATGTATTAAGACCTTATGTTGCTCATATAGATGACATATTTAAGGATTTCACCTCTTACAAGGTCCGAGTTCCTGTAACCGGGGCCATCATTTTGGATGAAACGTATGAACGGGTGAGATTCCTATGGATAAAAGCAAGTTTTGGTCTCAACCATAAACTTTACTGGGAGATTCAGTCAATCTGATTTTTGATTGGCTTTGTCTAAGTTTTCACCATATGCTGTTACAGTAACCTAAAGTCTTATATGCTGCAATACAGTGCTTACTAGTGAAGGGATGGAAAGGGACAAGCTGGAGTTTTCCTCGTGGGAAAAAGAACAAAGATGAGGAAGATCATGCATGTGCCATCCGAGAAGTAAGCTTGTCTCTTATGGCAATGTTCAACTGTTTCTTTATGCTGATTAATTTAATTTAGTATCCTCATTGAGTTTAAACTGTAATGCCTTTATAGATGAAGGAATTGAAATATGGTATTGAAAAATTTTAACATTTTAGAGATTGTTTTTGAAATTCATTTTATGAAATAGAAATTGATTATTGCACCCAACTTAGTAAATGATCACCAGATGGTTAATGGTTGGCATAGTATTTATGTCCTACTGAACCTGTCAAAAAGACATTTGCTATTGTAGGTTGCCATCTTCCTTAGTTGTCCAAACACCAAATATATTTATTGTATGGATGTGTTCCATTGAGACTAGAGATTAGCAAATTGAATGACTGGGTTTTTATTAGCTTTCTATTGAACTAATATTATCATCACAAACAGAGAGTGCTTTTATTCTTGGCATTCAAAAATAAAATTATAGCTCACATAACATTGCAATTGACAAAAGAAACTTATTTGATTCTAGATTAGAGGTATAATCAAGTGCTAGAAATTGATAAAAGATATAGAAATTAACTGATCTGTTGTTTTTTCCCAGTAATGGATACAAAGAATAAAAATAAGAAAGAAGTTCTCTTACTTGATTCTGAATAAGAGGCATAAGCAGGATAAGAAATTGATACAAACTTATAGACTTAGGCCCACAAACATGATGCAGCCAGTTTCAATTCGAATGTTTGTTGTAGGAGCATGCAGATGGTTATTGGTAGCTGAAGATCTTAAGAGGGTGCTAGTCATTTGTCCTCTATATATAAATGTTGGCCTACTTGCCATGATGTGCACAGGTCCAGGAGGAAACAGGGTTTGATGTTTCAAAGCTTCTTAACAAAGATGAGTACATTGAAAAGATATTTGGACAGCAGAGGGTCCGGCTGTACATTATTGCTGGTGTGAGAGACGATACTGCCTTTGCCCCACAAACGAAAAAGGAGATTAGTGTATGTTTCCTTTTGTTGATAAGCATATTTTTTTCAAGTTTCGTACTTCACAAAATTTTCCGCTCTTTGGAATCTGGAACAATAATATTGAAATAATAATGTAATAGCTTGATAATAATCCCTGAAATTTTTTGAGTGACCTTAAAGCGGAGAAAACACGGTACAGCCTTTCTCATGTATGCAGATATGCAGCTGTGAAAAAGGAGATTGATTTCATTGTCCTTCTGCTGATAATTATGTTATCTAGTTCTCATTCTTCATAGAATTTTACATGTGTAATCTTGTTTTAGAGAAAACTATAGTTGCAGCTCCCCTTGTTTATGCAAAAACAGAAGTGCGTGTGTTTGTGGTCAAATCCACCCATCGTTTCTTATTTGACTCAATTTTGGACTATTTTATACCTTCAATGTCTATAAATGACTGCATATATTATTATTTATCTGCAAATTTGGTTGTGATGCATGAATACTGATCTTTATTTATCTCGCTGAAAACAAAATTATATGAGCTTGTGACATTACATTTTGTTATTAATTGTTGAAAATTACTTTTGCCAACAAATATTGAATAGATTCTTTTAGTGAACAACCATGTAACAAAGTCTTCCAGGAAATAAGATCGTTTTGGGGAAATTATAAGATAACTAGTACTCTAGCGGGAAATTATGATGTTGAACTACAGTTTTCCTTTCAATTTGATTGTCTTTTTCTTGACTTAGTTTATTTAATATCACTTTTTACCTTAAGAAATAGAGAAAATTGCTTCTTATTTTATTCCAAAAAAATTGTAGTTTATAGTTGTGGATTGATCAAGCACGTGACATACCCATCATCTTACCAGCAACAGGCTTTGGAAATTGAATTTTTAATTAATTGAAGAATCTTGGTAGATTGATGAGCTCTGTTTTTGGCTCCTTTAAACTTGTAATTTGTTTTATTTTCCTCTCTTTAACTCTTTTCTTGCGAGCATGCCTTCTGCTGCATGCAGGAAATTGCATGGCATCGACTTGATGAACTTCAGCCAGCTAGTGATGACGTGATATCCCATGGAGTCACTGGTCTTAAGCTCTACATGGTGGCTCCTTTTTTGGCGTAAGTACTTAGAACCATGACATTCACCTTCATCTATTAAAATTTTTTTATGCCATTGCTTAATGGGTATGATATATTTGTGCAGGTCGTTGAGAAAATGGATTTCAGTACACAAGCCCCCTATTGCTCCAAAATCAGATGTGCCTCTCAAAGGTTCAACTTCCCCATTGTTTGTGAAATTTTTATATATCGTCAATTGAATGGAAAGAATGGGGGAATAAAAGCTGTCTAGTTTTATAAGAATTTACAACCAAAGCATTTTTTACTTTTATTTTGGCACGTACTTCTGCCCATGTGACAAACACAAATTAAGCTAAAACAGAGTCATACCCATATGGATCATTACATCTATGTATTAGATTTATGACTTTCTTTCAATGCTGAGTGACTGCAAGGAATGGGTGGAAATATGGATCCTGACAAAAGCTCCCCATAATTGGATTCTGTTTAAGTCATTCCTTTCGCTATTTATCTTGGCAATCAAATGCAGATGTACAAGAATAAATAATACGAAATAAGGATTTGGTAAGAAGGTATATGTTTTTGTTTATTTGACAAAGTTGAACACTTCGAGTTTGTCATTGCCTGGATGGCGCTTGTTTAAAATTCTCTTTATATATTTTTGAATCTAATTAGTCTCTCAAGTTCTGCTGGCTCTATGTCGTGTTGTGTTTCTAATGTGCCCTTTTGCTTTTGCATCAAGGGATCTGCGTGTGGAAAGCAAAGAACAATTCTATAGGGAGTAACACAACGGGACTGGAGAGCCAATTAACTAAACCTATACCTGAATCTCAGCCTCCTGATACAGGCCCTGGCCAAAGCTTCAGGAGCTTCAGATTCAATACTGTTGCTATCTTACAAGCAATGGAAGCTGGTTTCTGTAATTAAAACGGTCAAGTTCTGTCTTTTTTGTAAAATATCTATGTTTACATAGTTGTGTTGGTTTCTACCATTCCACCTGTCTTACCAAGAGCACAATCAATCACCCTCCATGCCTATTTGGTAGCTGCGTCGCTTGTATATTGTTTTCAGGTTTGGGTGTTGTGTATATTCTGTACAGAAATGCTTTCGTGGAAATGGTGCTTTGCTGTTTCTATCTTCCCTTGGTTAAAGCTGAGGAATGCAATCTCTTTAACACAACTTTATCTGATCCTTGATGATTATAATGGTTTTATTTTTTTCGCACACATTTTCATTTTTATATTTATATTTCTTTGTTGACAGGGAACAGAGTAAGATTCCACACTACAGTGGTTAATCCTCAGTTAAACTGTAGGGTAATATGAGTGAATAGCTTATATGCAAGGAAGGGGGAAATTTTGACTAAGAAATTAGATCATTGACTGTGAATAAAGAGCAAGCTGATTTATCATTTAATTAAATAAAAGGAAAAAAGTTTTGTTATGTTTCAATGAACTAACAAACACTCTGGTATTCATATAATTAAGAAAGAAAGAACAAACTTGGATTTGAGCTTGTCTTGATGATTCCATTTATATGGAACCCAGCAACAGAAAAGGGCTAAAAGTATTTGCCCCTATTTGTTTTGTTTTGTTTTGCTTTAGACTATAAACAACAAAGTTTACCTAAGTTTAAAGCAATAGGACAAACTCTTCCCCATGTTTCATTCATTTTATTTTTAATATTCTTTTTGTGTGAGTCCTCTGTATAATTTTGTCATATCAAGCCATGAAATTTAGCATGGTCAGATGAATTATTGCCGATCGAGTGAATGAGGATGGATTCAAATTCAATACCATCATGCAACGTTTACCGATCGCAGTCGAAATGTGTTGTTAAGGTCTCATGGTGAGTACTTCCAGTCCAAACCATGCTTTCAATAATCAAATGAATGACTCGGTTGTTTCATATGCAAGGAAAACACCCAACTAGATTGCCCGTAATGATTTTATCCCACAAATTGTAGTTTATTTTATTATCAAATATGTTTTATCTGATGTAATCACGAACCCAAAAGTAATAATAATTAGCTAATTGCATCCGCCAAGAACACATTTTTCAGCGTTCTCCATCTTTCCCATCTGCCAGGCACACAGATACCGGAATTTTGCAACCGCATGCGAGAAAAGTGATTGTTGAGTATTTCTTCTTCCACTTCTTAAAAACCTTTTGCGTGCTTATAATTTCCATCATAATTTCTACCATCTTTTGCCACAGAAGGCTAGTTTGTCATGAACTCTTGCTTGATAAGATCATAATGGCAAAACTTATTATTCTAGATCTTACACTATAGTTTGTATTTTTTTTTATTGTTGCTGTCGAGGTGGGTGGTTCTTTAAAATAGTAAAATTTTATCGGAGAATGAGAAGATGATATCACCTAAGAAGATGATCTTCTGGGTTGAATTAGCACCTGACAAGTGATATCAAAACATGTCGAATTTGCAGTTGTTATGGGGTAACGGTCCAATCCGTCTAGCCATTACACTTGGAACCCTAAATTCTATAGACTAAGTGTCCCTTTTATATTGTGGTACGGAATGACACTAAAAATATCAAATATTAATGTAAAAATATAAAAATATAAAAAATTTATTAAAATTTAATATATATAAGAACCTAAATTTGTGTAGCTTTGGACCTTGCTCCTTTTATATGCCTTTCCCCCGTGTGGTGTATTTGCACTCGAGACAACTTTTTCTTTTACATACTAGAAAGTTGGAACCCACCATGAGAGCTCTCTCAACAAAAGAATGCAAAGCGAGTGGGAAAAAAAAAAATGGGGACCAAGAATTGACCATTGATTCCATAGAAATTAAGGTGGATGTTTTTGATGTTTTTCCGTTAGAAATTTTGAATATGGAACTTCGCATTTTCTGCCACAGACATTATTCATTATCGTCTTGAATTGTCTGGCCTACCATGAATTTTACAGGCTTTTTCGGGGCCTTGTAATGTAGGCACGTGCTTGAAAATACCTTTTTCGGATTTCTCTATGTTGTAATGTAGGCACGTGTACAAAAATTTCTAGAATTTCTTCTTCTTCTTTTTTTTTTTTCATTAGTTTCGACTCACAAAAGATATATTTTTTCATATTAAACGTGATAATATTTAAACATTAAATAACAAAGTAATAAATAAAAAATTTTCAAAAATGACCATTATTTATGGCCATTTTATTTTTGTAACTACACCACTATGAAATTTATTATTTTTTTATTTTACATTAAAATACCTTTAATTTTCTCATTTATTGGTTTGATTAAATTTTATTTATATTTCTTTTTATTTTCTGAAGAAGAAAATAGATAAACTAAGCTAATAAAATAAAAAAAATAAAAAAGGAGAGAGAGAGAGAGAGAGAAGAAAGGAAATTAAGGGAAGCTTTGACAGAATTTTCAACGTTGATTTAGTCTCATCTCACTTTTCGTAAGCTATTTTTAAACTCTCGTTTATGTATTTTATTAATTCAAATCATATTAATTCTACTACAAATCACACGTTCAGCATTAAAAGCATGTAGTAAAATAAATTTGTATTTAAATTAATATGATTTGAATTAACAAAATAAATAAACAAGAATTTAAAAATGGTTCATCGAAAGTAATATAAGGCTAAATTAGCGTTAAAAATTCTGTCAAAATTTTTGTCAATCTCTTCTCTTCTCTTCTTTCTTTCCTTTTCCTTTTCCTTTTCATCCAAAACTTCCATAAAAGAGTCCAAGAAGATTTCTAGTTGGAATACGACAAGAAGAAACATGAGGCAGACGTCCATTTTAAAAATTCTTCAGTAATGTTTTGTTGAAGAGTCTCGTTTTTATTGTTTTGTTATAACTTCACATGCTCGAATTCGAACTCATATATTAAAAAAAATAATAATAAACAATTTTTTTGTGAGAGAAATTAGTTAAATTATTTTCTTAAAAAGAATAATTTCTCATTTTTTAAGAATGTCTAACAGCTGATAGTATATTTTTTATCTTGTGTTTAAATATAATGTAAATTTAAATCAAATTGGTTTTTAATTTTAATGCGAGGTACATTCAAACTTTTTGTATTCAGATTTGATCCCTTGAGATTTACGAGGAATAACATTAATCATCTTTAAAATATAATATATATTTATTAGAGAGTAAATGAACGTAATAAATAATTTTAAAATGTAGAATCATAAATATACTTTATAATTTTACAAAAATGACAAATAATTAATTTTTTATAATAAAATTTTCTTTCAAATTTAAAATTTGTGATAAATTTCTTCTAAAATATTATTATCACCTCATTTTAAAGTAGAATTACTATTTTATCCAAATAATAAATTGAGTAATTATTATTATATTTCTAATAAAATAAATATACACGAAAAATAATAAAATTACAGAATTATTTTTGCTTTTTTAATATTTTTTAGGGATAAGATAGATTTCAAGAAAGTAATTTCGCAAATTCTATATTTAAAAAAAAAAAAATCTCAAAATATATATTTAAAAAAAATCATGTGAGGAATTTGTCGATTGATAGGACTAAAATATGAAGATATGTTCAAATAAATTTGTATTTATATTATTAAAACAAAATTCTATTTAATGCAGAGAAATACGTTTTTAAATTGTATTCTAATCTTTTAAGAAGAATACAATATGAGAAACGATAAATCACGCGTGTTGCTTTCGGTTCAATAATGAATCACCGTGGGATTTGTCTGTACACGTGGCGATATTGTAGCCAAATATTATAGCCTATACAGCGTGGAAAATCAGATTGCGGCTATGAAAAGTCGGTGACACAAATCATTAGCCATCTGATAATAATTTTTTGGGGTCCACATGACGTGGCGTGTATCCATTGGTTGGGTAACCACAGAGTATGAAGGCGGGATTAGCGGCGGTTGCATGATTACTTTTTGTGCTCGTTCCTTTGTAGGGCGCTGTTAAACATCCAATCCCATCTGTCAAATTTGATTTTTTTTTTTTTAATTAATAAAATATTAAGAATTTTAGGGCAAATTTATAATTTCCCAATGTCCATTGCTATTATAATCTTTTTGTAACGCTAATAGATGAAATGAATATCTTAGGCTAAGGTAAGAAAAAGCCTACCGAATTAATTAATTATATTCAAATTAAATTGAATTTCAAGTATTTTAAATTAAAATATATTGAATTGAAACGAGTTAGCCGTTAAGACTTAGGTTAGAAAAAGTCTATGAAAGTCGTTCATTGATTGTAATAAAATTAAATTGAAATTTAAGTATTTATATATATATATATAATGAACGACTTTCATAGATATATATATATTGAGTTTAAATTAAAAAAACATAAAATTATTTATTGAATTTTTAGTTTAATTGTGTGTATATAAAATCGTGTTCTCGGGCGGCAAGTTGGTGTTCATAGTGACCTGCCTTGACTAGTGGGGGATTACTTCTATTGTTGCAAGAAATCAAAGTAGGAATATCAAAATATTATTTAAAAAATAATAATAAAATTTGATAAATGAACAACATTTTTTCAAATATACACTATCATGATATTAAATAAATTGCACCCTTTTTTTTCCAATTTTTTCACTTAATGAGTAAATTATAATATAAGAAAAATAGCATCCGTTAATAGAATATTCTTGACATGCATTTAAAAAAAAAATATTTGTTTATTTTAATTTTATGAACAATATTGTTACACGATAGGTATGAAAAAATATTATTAATATATTGTTTTTAAGATAAATATTACTATTTAATTTCTTTGAAGAATCCTTTTTCATATGTCAAGGATCTACTATTTTTGTGGGGTTCAAATTTTGAATCAAAAGTTAAAAAGTAAAAGTACAAGAATTTAATGTAAAAAATTTATAAATAATGCATAGGAATCAATATTTGTTCATTATTGTTTTTCATTCTCATATTTTGTTATAAGTTTTTTACCTTTGCTCATGAAAATGAAAGCTCCTAACATAAGATGAACAAATAAATGAATTAATTGATTCATTATTTTCTCTGTTCAATCAATTAACCAACTTACTTATTAGGGTTAAAAATCCAAACAGAAGAGTTCAAAAGTTTTCATATGGATTCCTTCTCTTTTTATGTTACGATTTCTTCAATTAGTCATTATCACTATCCGCTAAGGAAAGGAAGTGGATATTCTTATTATAATTCATTTCCATGATTTAATTTTACACACTCTTGGGATTTATAAATTATTTCAGTAGTATTTACTGTAACGTTACTTTTTCATTTTTTTACATAATATAAAAATAGTAAATGACATATTAATTATTATTATTAATTTTATTTAAATTTACTAGTAGGTTCATAAATCGGCATCGTTTTCCTTCTTCTTCTTCCGCTGCTGCTGCTGATCCTCCTAATAAATAAATGTAGGTTAAGGACAAACCTTATAACGTCTATCTGAGTGGCAGTGGAACCTAGGAGGGGTAATCTAGGGTGGTCTCCCGTGTGCTAGATGCCGGCTGCTTCGATGGATTACCCAACAATCAAAAACGGTCTCCCTTCTTGTGTTTTCAGAGTTTCCAATTTTTGTTGCCTTGGATCTTCATAAAAAAAATTTTCTTCCAAATTAATAAATTCCACTTAAATTCTCTCACAACTCTAACCTAATATAAGTAATCCCAAAATGAAACTAATTTTATTTTATTGTTTCTCAAAAATAGAACAATTGCTTTTTTTTTTTTTTTTTTTTCCAAATTTTTTAATATTCTACAAACGAATCCTATGGGTAAATTTGTATATTTTAATTTTGATATATAACCATCAAAAACATACTTTAAAAGTTTACTTTTCTTTATTGATATGTGCACGATTGTTACATTTAGTTTGGACATATTTTTTGGTATAAAAAAGAACGAGAAAATCTTGTATTAATTTATATAAAAAAACCAGAACGAGAGGAAAGAAAGTTGGTAACTCTCATTTCAATGTTGTTTATAATAATTCAAAAAAACTATAACTATTTTATTTGGTCACACTTAGTACAGCTGCTATATAATATAAAATTTAAAATTTTTCGTTATATTTTTTAACTTTTGCCTTATAATTTTTAATATTTAAATTATAAATTTAATTTATAAAAATATAACAAAAAATTAAGTAAAATATAATAAAATAATTGAAAAGTAAATAGAAAACTTGAAAAGTACAGTAAAAATTTTTATAATTCCTAACTTGCAGTCGCAACAATATAGAATTACTCCTGCTTTATTAATTATTCTTTAAAATTAGAAAATGCACATAAAAAATTAATTGAATAACTAATTTCATATTAATTCTATAAAATAAATAAATTATGACCGTCTGAATTGGACCATGTGGAAGGGAAGCGGGAATTGTTTAATTAATTTATGACATTCATGCAATTTTTTAAGTTATAATGACTTTTGGATGCTTATTTGTTATTTTTCAATAAAATGGTGTACTCAATTATTATTATTTTCTCCTTTCAAAAATATTATTATCTTCTTTATCAACAAAAGATATTTTTTAACTTAGACAATAACATCACACATGTTACTTACAACCATATATTATATTTTTATTATGAATAAAATAAATAAAAAGAAATAAAATCTGTGACAGTCATTTATTAACTTTATTAGCCAATTATTTCTTATTGTAAATTAAAAATATAAAATTATTTTAAATTTGTTTTCATGCTAAATAAATCTCATTCTCATATTTACCAATCAAAATTTTAAAATATTTAAAGCAATATATTAGTTAAATTGACAAGTATTTATCAATATAACCATTTTTGAATGCTAGCTCATGTTGGCAAAAGAGCAAAATTGATTAAATTTCATAAATATTTTATACAAAAAAAAAAAATTCTTCGTTAACCCTCTGAAGTGTTTGCCTTAACTTTTCGTGGTGTTTGTCATTGACAATTTTTTCTGATCCAATTAATCGAACCTTTTGCTTAAACAGCAGTCTTTCTTTCTCTTGTGATTAAGGTACAAAACCACTTTTTTTTTTTACTGTTTACCTAAATAATGACAACTCAGCAGAATCTTTAATGTCGCGGACGATGACGTCATCTCGTATCCTTTTTATCCAATCAGAAACCGGTGACTAGATACCCGGTCCCACATCCGAATCGCCAGGACGTCAAGTAACAGATATCTTCGCCACGTGTGATCATGTGATATCCAAAGCAACCAGAGAGTTGTACTGGGGGATATGAACAAGTGAACCGGAAGATGCCACGAGTCTATTTCTTAAAATACGCGAATGGTTACTTTGTACTGTGTCAGGTCCCTTTGTAATTTTTTCCTGTTTGGTTCTGAACGGGTGGATGATGCGATTAGAAATTGAAACGTCATCGCTTTGTGTGTAATAGAACAGTAAATCAGTGCCTTCTTTAATGAGTGGTACGTTACTGATCATGGTTCGTATATTGATTCCTGCACCTGCTTGAACCATCTTTTTGACCCGGGGACGTTGGATTGAGGTTCAGGGTCCACTGAACACTGGCTTAATTCTTCACGTGTTTTAGGTGCGGGTGTTTCTTTTTCAATTTTGATAACAAATAATTTCACTGAGACCCCTCAACATTTGTCATAATGATAGACAGATAAAAATCCAAATCATTATTACCGAGATTCTTTTGATGTTAGTTGAAAATAGTTATTTTTTTTAGTTGATGGTCCTACATTATGTTTTTTTTTTTTTTTTTAAATGGTTTTAATTTATTTATTTTATAACCTTTCTTAATCTCATTGAACTTAATGTAAAGAGAATGACAATTATATGGATACATTTTTAATCAACATAATACATCAACACGAAACAATTGAAAAAAGTAGGTTAGAAAAAATAAATATATATATATATCGAGAGAGAGAGAGAGAGAGAGAGAGAGAGAGAGAGAGAGAGAAAATGCTTGCAATAAAAATATTGAAAGTAGCCAATAAAATTAATTTTCATCTATGCAATTATCAAAAATTAGTCAATATACATCAGCACAAACTATATATCTATATTTATATCTATATCTATGTATAGATATATGAATGATGCTAACTAATTTGTAATATTCTTTTTATTTAAGGATAAAATGATATTTTTGTTTTATAATTTATTCTCTCTTGCTCTTTGTCAAATTTTTCTGCTTCATCATATTTTTGTTGCAATCATATAGCGATTAAATTCAACAAAATATTAATTACTGTTGATATTACAGACAAGAAAGTCTTTATTTATCCCTTTCTTTTTTATTTTATGAAAGTAAAACTTAGATTTGTTGTGATCTTGTTGAAAGAAAAAGTGTGAAGTAGCAATAAACTGCAGATTTAAAATTTAAACCCTTTTAAGTTACAAATGAAGTAGCTGGCAATTTCTTTTTTCCAAGGTAAGAAAACCAAAGTGAGTAAACTTTAAGAAAAAGTGATAAAATCCAAGAGCAAGAGCAAGTGGCATGCAAATGAAATGACTGTTGTCACTAAATTAATCAACCACAAAAATGCATAATTAGCAGATAAAAAAAGGAATTTAGGGAAAGGGAAGGTGGTGGGGCGGAAAGTCAAGTAGGGTTACTGAAAGGGAACCTACCTAAAATAACACAGTAAGCAGAAAAAAATTAAAAATAAATATTATTTTGACAAATTACTTTGTTAAATATTAAAATGACCTATAAAATTATTTTTTAAAAAATTATTTTCTGAAGAGAAAATTGGAAAAAAGAAACCCCGACTCCTGGTCTAGTATCATGCATTTCTCGGCATATATACCCCTACTTGCATCTATTTAGCTACCAAAACCTCCATTAAGTACACATCTTTCACTTACTCTCTAGAGTTTGCAACTTTCTCGTCTCTCTTTCTTTGAATTTGGTTCTTGATATTAATGGCTAAGGACGCGGGGGTGGCAGAGCATGGCTCATTTTCAGCCAAGGACTACGCAGACCCACCGCCAGCACCACTTTTCGATGCTGTGGAGCTAACCAAGTGGTCCTTTTATAGGGCTTTGATTGCGGAGTTCATAGCAACTTTGCTATTTCTTTACATCACGGTTTTGACTGTGATTGGATACAAAAGCCAAAGTGCTGCCGATGCATGCGGCGGAGTTGGCATTCTCGGAATTGCCTGGGCGTTCGGTGGAATGATCTTCATCCTCGTTTACTGCACGGCCGGTATCTCAGGTGGGCTTAGAAAGCTGTTTTCTTTGAAAGCGCCGGCTTTTAAGTTTTCCCTGAAAAATGTTTTTGCATTATATGAAATGTGATATTCATGTTCCGGATTTGTTGTGTATGATTTCAGGTGGTCACATTAACCCAGCAGTGACGTTCGGTCTTTTCCTTGCCCGCAAGGTGTCTTTGGTCCGTGCCTTGTTGTACATGGTGGTTCAGTGTTTGGGTGCCATCTGCGGTGTTGGTCTGGTCAAGGCTTTCCAGAAATCATACTACAACAGGTACGGTGGTGGTGCCAACACGCTGGCGGATGGGTACAAAACTGGCACTGGATTGGGTGCAGAGATTATTGGAACTTTCGTCTTGGTTTACACTGTTTTCTCAGCCACCGATCCCAAGAGAAAAGCTAGAGACTCCCACGTTCCGGTAAGCATTGGAAGGGTTTTTCAATTCTTACAAATTTTTTAAAATTAATTTTTCTATATTATCTATTTAATCTTTTAATAATTAAACTGATAGAAGTGTTATATTTTAATACACATGTCGTTAATATCTGTTAATATTTTTATTGCTAGCATCTCTTGAAGATAAATTACAAGATTGCAGCTTACGTATTTATTGCGAATGCATTATACAAGTTTTACTCATGGCTATGTATTATATTTTATTTTTATGTATAATTCTCCTGTGATTAGAATCGAGTCGAACCAAAATTTTTCATAGACTCGGAGAAATTTTATCGTAAACCGATCGGCACCCTCTAACACTGAATATGCTCATTTTAATTAATTCATAGTTTTCATAATTTAATCTTAGTTTTTAATTCCTTTAGAAGGCAGTTGATAGAAACAATAACAAGGAAGACTTTAGACTATGTCATGTTTTGTAGGCACAGACCCATCATTCCCTGATGAGGTAACAAGAAGAGTGAATTATAAATACTAATTTGTAAAATACATAATATATAATATAATTCCTGAGTTGGAATTACTTCCTTTTCTTCATAAGCACAAATAGACCCATCAGATAAGAAGAGTTGAAAGGGTAATATGCTCGGGGAGGATGGTCCATGAATTTATAGCCATCATCTATCAAAGAGAAGAAAACTTGTAATTGCAATGGGGCCTAAATTTGCTTGTTTATTTATTTATTTATTTGTTTTTGTTTTCTTCTGTCTCACAAGATTAAAAGCAGCTTCTGCTTTTGCAAGTGTCTGTTTTGTTTTCCCAAATCTGTAAAGCACATACACCCCCACACCCACGCTCACGCTCACCACGTCCGAGTTTGCTTTGTAGCTTTATGGATCGTGCGATGTGAGTTATTGTATTTGACAAAATGCAAATCGTGTTTTATTCACCAGCAAGGACGGTGTATTTTTCTTCTTTTTGAGAAATTCCTTGAAGACTTGCTCTTTCATTTTAAATAGATTTTTGAGATCAAATTATGGGCTTCCCATGTGATGTTGACGTTAGGGATTTGGTATTTCACGAGTATGCAATGGCCACTGCTTGTTCTTTCCCTTGTAATAATTGACTCGACCGAAAAAATTGATTAAATTTGTCTTCTAATTATGGGCGAATTCTTAGATAATGTTTTTGAGTTGTCTATTGTTGATCATTGAGACGAATTTATATTATTTTTTATCCCTGCTTGAAGGTTTTGGCACCGCTGCCCATTGGTTTTGCTGTGTTCATGGTTCACTTGGCCACAATCCCAATCACTGGAACTGGCATCAACCCAGCCAGGAGTCTTGGGGCTGCTGTTATTTACAACAAGGACCAAGCCTGGGATGACCATGTATGTATTTTATAAACACAAACAGACATAACGTTTTCTTTTAATTATTTCTCGAAGCACAGCAACATTTAATTCTTTGTATTTTTCATGAATTTTTACAGTGGATCTTCTGGGTTGGACCCTTCATTGGAGCGGCCATTGCAGCATTCTACCACCAGTTCATCTTGAGAGCAGGAGCGGTGAAGGCTCTTGGTTCATTCAGGAGCCAAACTCATGTCTAATTTCCTTGATCAAAAAATTGGAAGTAGGGGGTCTTCAATTTGGAAAGTGAATCATAGGGGAAGGTATTGTGAATTTGTGATTATGGGCGTGCTTAATGGAGATGGAGATATAAAGTCTCTTAGGAAATAGGGGACTTTTTCGGTATTCGCTGTGTTTCCTTTGGGCACTTTCCTTGGAATTCACTTCCATTAATGTTTATGTTGTGTTGTTAGAGATTCCTTTTTATTGTCTCCTTTCTACTATGTGATAATAATAATAATTATTATTATTATTATGCTTCAAGATTAAATTTAATTTTATTTATGTTACGTTATTTATTTACCATTGCTAGGAAATTATTCTGGACGAACGCGTCAACCACATTGATTCTACTTTGCGTGGCATGCAAACTTTATTTTTGTTAAATTCTCACGAAAATGGATGTTGGAACTTGTGTTTTTTTCTTAATATTTTGAGCATGTTTGGAATTTAAGCTCTGTAGTTGAAGGTTGTTTTTATTTTTATTTTACTATTATTATCAGAATTGTATTAATTAAAATATAAATAAATTTTATTAAAAATTTAATATTTTTAAATATATTTTATAATTTTATTTTTAAAATAAAATGTAAGTTTGTTAGTTATCTCAAACATTGTCCTGCGCTTCCATACGAGTTTAGTTTGGTTTGGAGCTATTGACCACCACAATTTTCAAATCTCTCTCCTGCTCATCGTTTGTATATATATTTTTTATTTTCCTATTAATTAATAACGATAATGATAAAGAGAAAAAAAATAGAAATACATGAGTATGATTTTCCCGGATATTTTGGCTGAAACTGTCGTAATTTCTTGGAAATTTTAGCTGAATATTAACTGAAAGAATGAAAGGTTACTAAAGAATGCCCCATGGTCACTCCATCCCTCCTGTCAGAAAAGACAACGTGCGTAAAATTGTAGGTGGAAATGGGAATGGGACCAGCGACGTTTGTGGTGCCTCCTAATAATGAAGCAGACGGAGTAGGCTAAGTTTATGAAAAAAGCTGAAGCCCATTTAGTTGTCAGCGTATAACTGCAATTAGCAGCCGAAGAAAAGAGAACGGCTTCCTAAAATTTAGTATTTACTAGGACTATAATTAGTACTATTAGTAAGGGACAAATACTTTTATTTATTTTTTTCAAAATCGTCAAATATCCTTAAAGTATGGGAAAGCAATATTTTTTGTTTGAATGAAGGGAAAACAACATATTGAACCTGCATATTTTAATAGTATAAATAGATTATTTCTATAATTTGAAGCCTATACAAATGTAACTTAATAATTGCACTAAATTTCCATCTCGGATAAATAAAATTACCCCAAAAAGTTAATAATACAAAATCGAATTGCAGGAGCTAATTCCATAAAAAAACGGAAGGAAGGAATTCTGGAAGCTCGCTATAGAATCTTAAAAATAGTTCATCCCATACCTAAATTTTCAGAGGAAACTATAAATTTTATTCGTCAAGTCAAGGCTTTCATGCCTTTTCACTCGCAAATGGCATAACGAACTTGTTGGCTTTCTTAACTACCTACTTATCTAGTAACTAATTTTTTTTTTGATAATCCAGAACTCCTCTGGTCAAATCTTTTGAATTCTCCAAACGGCACTAAACTGAGGCGTCTTTAGCATCGCAAGCTCCTCCTACCATAAATACACACTTATTCATGACTTATTTAAAAGGGTAATTGATTCTTGCCAACACATATTGCAGTAAACAAATTTGTTGTTTGAATTAAGAATCATTGTTTATGAGTGGATTTTGTTGAGTTGAGATGACTAAAAATAAAATGGATACAAACAAATAACTACCAAAACATAAATTAATTCACATCGAGACACAGAAATTTTATGCATCGCCAATCTAACAAATACTTATAGGAAGGACTTTTGCCATCGTACTTTAAACCCAGCCAATGCAATGCAAGGAACAAACAAAAACTCTTCTATTTTGTTTGCAAAGGCAAATTAGAGTTCGTTTTCTCATATGATTTATGCACAATCATCGTAATACAACTAAATTAGCAATAGGATCTTCACGAATGAGACAATATTTTGTGAATGGAATAAAAACTTGATTACTAATATGAGTTTTTATTTTTTATTTTATTTTTAAATTACCCTAACCGCACTTCACCCCAATTATTGAAATTATCTTGGACTTTTCAAGCTTACTAATTATGCAGCTTGAGCTCATTCCGCCGCTCTATGCCATCCTAATACAAGGCTTGGCCATCAATAAGAATTTTTATTTGACAATTTTTGGATGATTTTTCTTTATTAGTGAACTTTGTCCTTTTATTAGTTTCATAGTACAATTATTTTTTATTTGGCTATACATGTGTGAAAGTTTCTTTGTCTAAAGGTGGTTGACCCAGCCCAGTTTGGGCACATAATCAGTGTTGACCTGGCATGTCCTATTTCATAAATACTAAAAAATTAGCATGGCATAGGACAGACTATTAAATGGGCCACGTTTGGCCTAAATGTTAAACCCGTGGGATGGCTTGGCACGGGCTCGTCATGGTCCCGAACTCACGACTCGCCACAGACTTCTCGGCTTGTGTTGGGCTTTGGCTTGGCTTGTGACGAGCTTAGGCACGGTCTGTTATTATATTATAAATTTATTATTTAATTAATAAATTTTAAATATAAATTATTAAAATAATAATTTTAAATTATTATTATTTAAATAATAAATATAAAGCTCATGCGCTTAGCCTGGCAAACTTGACCGGTGAGACTGGCCCACGAACCCAACCCGACACTTTCAAATAATAATTGAGTTTTATACCAACAGTTTGACACGACAAAATATAATTGAGTTTTATTTGTGATTTTATCTAAAACCCATTGAGATATCCATGTGCTTATGTTACCTCATTGTGTCAACAAAACTCGAAGAATACAATAGGGGATCGTATCTCAGAACTCAGATCGATGGACCTCCTTTTTCTTTTCTCCTATTCGATGGACCTCTTATTCTTTTCTCCTTTTGCTTTTTATCTGATATAATGTTGTAACACCAACCTCGAATCCATCTAGTCATAAGAGTTTGATAATTTGCAAACAACAAACAGAAAATTGTAAGAAAGATAAAAAATAAAGGAGCAAACAGATGACACTAACAACAATAAACTTTATTTGAACCCATTTGCGTTCAGAAATTAAGGAATCATTTTGATCATAGAATTTCTGTTTTCTGACCAACGGATTTTATAGAATATTTGAACACTATAATATATAAATTGCAAGGCATAACAATCAGAACAACTCCAGGATTATAGCAGCAGTGTGGTTTTATCTGTCTGGTGCTGGGTTCCCAAAGGAAAAGATAGCTTTAAGAATAACGAAATGAGCCGTTTCCAATTTCTAGGACATATACGTATATGCATTATGTCTCCCGCTATTTCAAATAAGCAATCGATTATTTATATTATTCAAAATCCTTTTCTACAAAAATTTCAATCAATTATGACAACCTTGCTCTGTCCCCTTTAGAAGCTCCTTTTTTGTGTGTGTAGAGGAGATTTGTAAAGAGGAAGAGAGCTTGTTGTAATCCAGATCTGTGCTAATAATTGGTGTTTGGTCAGACTCTGGCTCATTCCAAATCAAACCATAGCCCAATTTTCGTTATTTGAACCAATGGAGGATAATAATATTTAGGGAAATGCACGAAAATGACCATATTTTTAATAATATTTATTAAAATAATTACAATAAAATAAATTTAATTAAGTAAATTAAAAATTATATTTCTTAAACAATAATATTTTTATAAAAAATAATATTTTTATAAGAAAAAATCGCAAGAGAAATTTTTACTTTCACACACAATTTAAAATAACACTTTTAAATATTATTTAAAATAATATTTTTAAATATAATTTAAAATAATACAAATATAATTTTTATTTTAATTTTTTATTAGGATATTATTGTCTAATTTATTTACTTAATCAAAATATTTTTATACAGTTATTTTAATAAATATTTTTAAAAATGTAGTTATTATCGTACCTTTTTTTAATATTTATAACTGCAATGATTATATGCTTGATTTTATATTTGGATATTTGTTGTAATCATTTGGTTAATTACATTTATTAGCATGATATAAAATGGAAATTAATGATAACGAAGCCCACAATGATGCTATTAAAGTATTTAGCTTAAAGAATAATACGAATATATGTGCGAGCGGTTGACAATAGTTGACTTCCTTCATCTCTCCTTCTATCTATAACAAACAGCTCAGGTATAGGTGTTCTGCAATAAGATAAGCTTATATGTAAGAAGCTCATAATGAATGGGTTTACGGAGATTTGATGCGGACCTCACCTTAGGAACAGCAAAAGAGAAACAGCAAAGGAAGGTGCAGAAGAGAAGAGAAATCAGAGGATAGGATGAATTTTGGTTAAATTAACCATACTATTGGCTCGAACGAATTTAAAAATTAAAATTTTTAAGAAACATAAATTTATTTATTTGAATAAATTTTCTAATTTATTCAAATAAATCCGGACCATAAACATTTTATAGAGTATAAAAACATTTAATCAAAAAAATCGGGGTATAAATTTGATCAAACTTAAGAATTTGATACTTTCAAAAAATAAGAAAAATTTCGATAAATTAGATTACTCGTTTAACTGAATATATATTTTAAATTTTTTTAGAAGGGATTACAAACTTCGGTTGAATAAAATTTTCTATTTTTTTGATTGAATCGTATGTCATTTTATGTAATTATCCTTAATTGCTTTTGTATATTTATTTTGGATTTTAAGAATATAATTGTAATTATATAAAAACCTAGCTTCAATATTCATTATGTAATTTTTAATCATAATTTATAAGTTCTCTCAATTTTTATTTTAGGGTTTATAAGATATTTGAATTTAAACCCATTTTATCAAATCTTGGTGAATTCTAAGATTATTCGAAACCCAATCCTACATTGAATTCGTTAAGGCAACGTCAAGATTACAAGCATGTTTGGATGGAATCGTAGAATATTGACTTCCAGTTCAGATGTCTGAGTTATGACATTGTTGAAAGTAATGGAAGCTTCACGATGTTGAGGAGAACAAGAAGACAGATTACAACAGACAGGAATGTAACTATTATCGATTAATCAATTCTAATTATTCTTTCTAAAAATTGTTTGGTTTTGGTAAAATTAATTAATGCATTTGAAACCTGCAAAAGCCAGAAACCCTTTCACCAGTCCGGACGTTTGTAAGGTGTCATGCTTATATAGAATATTGTCATCAAACAAGATAATCAATTCAATACTACTATTTGATGTATGCATGGAATATATATCTTTCCGGGGAGATGTGTTCTAAAACAAATCAACTTGCTCTCTCTATAATTTTGTTTTATAATTAAATTCTACCTATATAATATATATTCAAATTGACAAACCTACTTTTTCACATAACGTTATTTAGATTAAAGAAACAATAAATGATGATCAATGGAGCCAGTGGAATATAGAAGGCCTTAGTTTCTTTCTAGAGAAAATTAAAGAAAAAGAGATATCAATAAATATGTTGTTGATATATGTATTTTCATCCTATATACCCTTCGAAAGCCCCAATAAAAAGCTATCAAATATTCAGATTTCTTCAATTCTCAAAAACTAATTTTGATGAGAAATATGTATGCTGACCAAATTATTGGAGGTCCATGGCACATGGTCTCTTTACCATCGTTGGATCCCTTTCGTTACATATCCATGGCCAGGCCAACTCCATTGAATTTGAAATAAGTATCCGACTTCTGGTGGTCCAAATACTGACATGGACCAATCAGTGAATAGAGAAATCGCAACTCAGAAAAATTATATTCTGACTTCTCTGATTCTCAATGAGGCTTCACCTATTAATTTGATTTCCTACAAACCAGGCTCCAACTTCATTTTCTCAGCCTCCTTAATATCAACTGTCTCTATTTTCTTTTCTTACCAATTATATTCCATATCCATACTAACCAGAATCAGTTGAAAAGTCTTGTTCCTCGGCCTGCAGAATGTACTAAAAAGCTCTTTTAATTTAAAACAAATTGTATGTAAAGTTTTTGTGCATTAATATTGTATACGGAATGACACTCTTGCTGTTACAGGCAGAAGGTAAGGAAAAGCTTGTGGTCTCTAGAGGAAGAAGAGAAGCTTATGAATTGTATTATTAAACATGGATATGGTTGTTGAGTTCCGTCGCTAAACTAGCAGGTATGTATGTATGTATGTATGAGCGTGTGTGTGTGTACGTTGTGTCGTTTTGGTATACATATGTATATTGAAATGCATTTGCCTGTGTTTGAATATGATCTCTGTATATGTGTTTATCGCCAGGTTTGCAAAGACCTAGCAAGAGCTGCAGGTCAAGGTGGATCAACTATCTGAGGCCTGATTTGAAGAGAGGAGCATTTTATGTGCAAGAAGAGAACTTAATAATTGAACTCCATGCTGTTATGGGCAACAGGTAATTTCTAGTATTGTACAATTATTCATGTTGGTTGGACGTTATATACCTTAATCTTTATTTTCTTTCATTATTGCTTAATTTTTGCATACATAAATCATTTTTAACTAGTGTTAGTGTGTTGATATACCGTGCTACTCCACCAGATGGTCTCAGATTGCAGCCAATTTACCTGGTAAAACTGATAATGTGATTAGGAATTTATGGAATTCCAGCATCAAGAAGAAGCTCAAGCAAAGAGGCACTGACCCAAAAACTCACAAACCACTTTCCGAAGTTGAGGATTGTAAAGAAAAGCAACTTATACTTACAGTCAACAATAAGAGAGCTGCTGCGGCCCCTTATGATTCCAAAGACTCGAACCTAATGCAGGCAGCAGAAAAACAAGTTTCTTCAAGATCCAATACGAAAAATAATAAAACAACAGATACCCCTCCCACCCAAGAAGATAAGTTTGCCATCTCCAGTGAACACAAAACCGTAAGTTTCAGGCTGATTTGCTAGGATATTTCCCTTTCCAGAAGTTGAACTATGGCCCCAATATTGAGCTCTCAATTAACAAAAATACTTCTCTTTGTTTCAATCAGAATTCCAGTTCTTCGTGGATGATTTCTGACTCGGAATCTAGCATAACAAACAATTATCCCATTCGATTTGACCTCAATTTTCCTGTATATGTAAAGCCTTCCATTAGTCTTCCTTCTGATAATCCTTCTACAGGCTCTAATCATATCTCTGGCATCCAGAACTGGGAAGCAAATAGCTCCAATAAAAATGGCAGCACCAGTAATGGAAGCAATATTAGTATTGAGTTGCAGAGTAATAGTAGCTTCTTCAAGAGCAACGTCTTCTCATGGGGGGTGGCTGAAAGTGGAAAATCAGGTCAAGAATCACAAATGGTCTTATAGATTGTGATGATCAAGAGCACATCAAATGGTCTTACTATCTCAACACTCCATTTCTTCTGGGTAGCACTATACCAAGTCAAAACTCTCGAGCTGCTGTTTATGGCAAATTTCAATTAATCTAATCTAAGTTGATCTAACCTGCTAATTTACGACTTAAAAAATTTATAAATTTACTTATAGATTGAAATTTTATAATTTACTATTTGCATATTGAATTGTGAATTGAATTAAATTCAATCCGCCAATTCGCATAAAATTGCATAAATATAAAAGGGTTGTTTCCTAGTATTAGATCTATCTTTTTCATTATATTTTTAATTGATTTTCTTTTTTTTTTCGAAATATATGAAAAAATGATAAAAAATGACTAGGTAATGTTCAATAGTAGGAATTGATGTAACTATTTTATCTTAAAAAAATATTAAATATATTATAAATTGATTAATTTATTTATATGACAAGTTATATTTTTATTTTTTTCTTAACCTAGATTTTGATTCAATTTAAGTTGCTCATATATTTAAACTTAAATTTAAATTATATTTTTAAATTTAGATCAAAAACTCAATTTGCGAAACTAACCTGTTTCATACAAAGTGAATTGGATCAAATTATGACATACATACAAATTAAATTAGATTACTTTAAACACAATTCACATTATGTGGATTGAATTAAAATTTTAGCTCAATTCAATCTAATTCGCAAATGTCGTCCCCTAATTAGTGATGTTAAACCAGAAATACAATTCATATCAGATGGTTCAAGTATTAGTTACCATTAGAACCAGCATCGACAAGCTAGGCAACAATTTATACTAAGGATCTGCAAACATTTTCTATGGCTTTTGGACAAACCTTTAGCAGATAGCTAGCTACATTAATGTTAACTAAAAGGGAAGAGAGAATTTCAGAAGTTATTCATCTTCTGATGTATTTGAAAAAGGTGCCTTCTAATTATAGGCGTGTGCCATTGATTTTATTTTGATTTTTTAAATTAATAAACTTTAACTAAGCTTCGTGGTTGAATGTTAATTACAAAATTAGCCAAGAAAAATGTCATAAAAATATGTTGAACTTGATAGTCATTTTGTCTGCATATCTGCCTGATTGTTAGCTGTTTCAATCTTAATTATTTAAGGAACTCTTTTACAAATCTATATGTTTGATTTTTTTAATGATACATTTGATTTTTTGTCATCGATGTAAATCATTTTACCTGTTGTAGCTCTTGAATGTAGCCCAATCTAAGAGAGCTCATACGCAGAATATGCTCAATCTGAAAAGTAATACGTTACAAAAAAATTATCATTGAAGAAGATAAAATTAAGAAGTAAGTTCAATTTGTGTAACGCATTACTCATAAAAAGATTACTTTAATCTTTTAATCTCGGGGAGGTGATCTTAATTCCATAAATCTTATAAATAAGATCCTTAAATACGAAAAATAGTATTTATAAATGCAAGTCATCCATATCAATAATAACTTTTAATGTTAGAAAAACTCTTTGAACCAATAATGGGGGTACAAATACTATATTCTACTAAAAATTAATATTAACTTTTAAACAAAGTTGAATTACCATAATCCTAATGAGATCTTAGACTAAATTGATTAGTTGATTTCTAATATATCATAATAGTTCATAAACAACC
>JAWDEX010000009.1:10264919-10277851 GCA_035221805.1 Trichilia hirta
AAATCCATGGTGATTATGAACACACCAAATGGTTTGACTATCTTTAACATTCCATTTCTTCCAATTAACACAATACCAATTGAAAGCTCTCAAGCTACCATTACTGATGTTAAACTAGAGACACACTTCATATCAGATGGTTCAAGCATTAGTTGGCATCAGAACCAACATCAACAAGATAGGCAGGCTTCAGTAATTTATAGTGAGAACATACATCCATTTGCTATGGCTTTTGGATTTAGCAAATAGCTAGAGACATTTGTTTTCTGAAAGGGAAGAGAGAATTATAGAAGTCATTTGTTTTCTGGTGTATTGGAAAAAGGTGTCCTCTGGTTACAGGCTTGCGCCATTGATTTTGTTTTGATTTAGTAAATCGATAAGCTTTAACCAAGCTTCGCAATTGAATATTAATTACAAAAACAAATAAGCACAATTTGGTCAAACCTATACTAATATAAGATGAAATCCGAAAGAGAATTAAGCAAGAAAACTAAGAGTAACGAAACAAGTATAGGGATTGGCAAAAATACCTATATCCATGAATGAAGGATCAGCTTCAAGCTTTACTATCAACGTAGAGATGGTAAAATCTAGAGAATGAATTTCAGAGAACGACTGATTAGAAAACTTCTCTAAAAACGAGCTTCTTTCTCCGGAACATCTCCGTGATGAATACTGCGTAGCAGTCAGCCAACTTTCTCTATTTTATACCTTAAATTTTCATGAACAAACTGACTCTCCAGCTCCGTAACCAACTTCACTAAACCTAATAGAATCAGTTAAGCCATCTCAGCAGCCTCTAACTCAGCAATCCAATCAGCATCTCTTTAACAAACAAAAATAATTATTTTAAATCATTCACAATACCGCAAATCTCCGTCCTAAATCATAACAATGAAAATGACAGAGAATGAAAAATAAAGAAAATAGAATTAGTCTAAAAACGTTTATACAAATTTAATTAATATTATTTGATCTGACAATTATCTTATTCTAAAAATTTTAAAAATTACTTAAATAATTAATTTTATTTAAAACGAAAAGGATGTAAAAATATTTACTCTAATAACATATATATATAGAGAATTTAAATATAAAATTTTAAATAAATAAACGAATAAAAAAAAATTCAAATATTCTTAAAATAAAAAAATGATTGAATAATCCCCGAAATGAAGAAATTTAACCCAAAAATATGCATCAAAACCTATAAACTCAGTTATGCTTCTTAAATTCGTGCGCCTCGAAATTTCTTTATCCAAAAAATTATTATAAATTTCAAATAGACGTACAACGTAAAAATTAGATCTATTTTGGTATGAATTTGCGTCAGTCTAATTGTTCTATGTATTCTACGGCTAATTGATCTGTATCAGAAAACGTCCCTATCTCCAACCTAGATAGCCTATCAAGTACTCAAAAAAGTTGAATTTAATAGTGGTCAAAGATTTTGTAAACATATCTACCAGCGGTTTCCATTTTAATTATTTAAGCCACTCTTTTACAAACTTTATTTTTGATAAAATAAAGCCTAACTTCTATATGTTTGATTTTTTTACGATACGTTTGATTTTTCGTTAATGTAAGTCACTTTACCTCTCACAACGAACACCGACATGGCTTTAAACTGTGCCAAGCTCATTCACTAAAGCATTCTTTTGTAAAACCCTTTTAACACAACATTGGTAGAAAAGAACTGCTACATGCTGGAATGATGCTTTCCAGCTCGTTGTACAATAGAATAAGATGAAAATGTAGCCTGTTAATAAATACAGAATAAGCACGAAATGCAAAGGTGAGAGAATTCTAAGGGGAATTCTGGAAAGTCTATGGCTGCTGGTATTTCATGCTATAAATGCAAATGCAAGCTATCCATATCCACAATGACTTTTAATGTTAAAAAAAAAAAAATCTTTGGACCAATAACCGGGTTATATCAAACAAAGACTATATTCCATTAAAAATCTATATTAACTATTAAACAAAGATCTTAAACTGGATTGAATTGGTTGATTTCTAAAGGATTGTTTAATATTCGAACGGGCAGCTGGTAGCAATCAGCATTCAACACCAAACAAACATATATAAACCTTTAAAATAAAGAACATATAAAGCAAGTTGTGCAAAACGTCATCGTTCCGTTGCGCTAGCTTGCGTGTGTGTTTACTTTGTCCGTTTGCCGTGTGCAAGCTTCCTGTCGTGTTACGCCACTTCCTAAACATTTTCCTTTCTGCAAATTTTCTGCGACTCCTTTGTTTAGCATCTCAGAGAAAAGAAAGAAATGCATCTATGGCCGTCGATGAGGATAAGAGACTCATTCAAAATATCGTATCTAAAGAAACTGGAATGGAACCTCCAAAGAATGAACAGCGAGAAGGAACGGCAGTCTCAGAGCAACGATCAGCAGCAGAGACTCTTGGTGGATGATAACCAAATAAATGATGCTTCTGGGGAGGATTCAGAGGCACCCAGTTCAAAGAATTCTCCTTTTGGATTGGGGTTTGTTGCGGTTTGTAGAGAGATTCTCATGATTGTTTCTTGCTGTTATTGTTGCTTCTGTTGTGGAGGTAATTTATGTTTTTTTAATATTTTCTTATTAGTTCGTGTTGAAATTGGTGTTTCATTAAATACGATTTTGATTAAAGGAGAGAATTATTTTTTGTTTGTGCAATTATGTCATTGGATTGAGTTCACAGCCTCTGCTTGTGGGGTGATATACTTATAGTAATTTCTGCTTGGAACTTTGATGCGGTACTTTGTTTACTCTTCCGACGGTTTTTAGGATACGTTTGAGAAAGTGCTGTTGTAGATGCAATCTGTTAAAGCACTTAAAGCATGTTCTTAAAGAGTATTTATCCATCGCCTCTTCAAAAAGCACTTAAAGCAAGTGCCTTTTTTTAATTTCCAAAACTTCTGTCATTTCAGCCTTACAATATGCATTATTTCACATTGGTTATTGGAAATGTATTTCTCCTAATCACCGTTAGGTTTGTTGGTATTCATTAAAAATTAACCTACTTTTTTCGAAGTTCCGAGGGGACTGACTTCGAGGAGATTTAATATTTTTCTTCATATGCTTGCGCACGAATTGCTGAGGATATGCAGATTCTGAAGTTGAGCTCTGCAAAGAATCATATTAACTGAATTTGGAATGAGATAGTGTTGGGACTTTGGACATATTTTTAACACCTGATTTAATCAGGGTCTAGAAATTGCTTGATGTGAGAATTTAGCTGCCAGTATAACCACCGTAGAGTGGTTCATGTCTGTTCGTCATTGGTTCTATTGCAGCACTCATGGAAAAAAAAAATCTGATGTAGCTTGTGAATTTAACTGTGACAAATAAGGAATTTAACTGTATAGACTTTTAAATAGGCATAGTCATCATTTGCCAAGACTTTCCTAGAACTTCATCATTGGTGATGGCATGGATGCAATGATATTCTAGATCATAATTTGGATATGCCAGTGTGGTTGCATTGAATAGTGATGTATTTGATTCTGAGCATCAGAATAAGTGTTCACTCAGATCTGAAATAGTTTCTGCATTCATGTGTCCTATTGTCTACGTGTCTTATTGCTTTGACTTTCCCTAATTTATTATCCATCTGGATTTAGAAAAGACTTCAATATGAAACCAGTCCAACCCAACCTACTGTCCCCTCCCCCAACCGACCTTTCGGCTCAGATTGGGCAGATGCAGAAGATGAATGTTTCCTTTTCATTGTTGAGATTGAAATCATGTTATGTTGAAGGTGGTAGGTATAATGCATGCTGGACAAGTCGGATAAGGACTTCTTGTGGGGTGTTTTGTTTCCTCTTGCTTTCTGTTGTGGAACGATCTAGAGTGAGCTGATTAAATACATGCTTCTTCAAGACTTGGCAACTGGTAGTGGTCATGCATATAACAACGGCTTAGTACTTTGACTTTGGCTGAGTGAATTACTGTATGAGCATTTTATTGGTTGTTTTAATTTTTCCATTCCTTGCCAAATGGACACTATTATAAATTTTCATTGTTGATTGACAGTATAGTCAACTGAAGGCATTTGGATACTTTACAAATATTAGTGTGTTTTTTCACCACTCGGACACCAACCCACCCTTGTGAACAAATACAAATTAATGAATTCTCCCTCCAAGTTTGGTGTGAAGGGGAATCAATTTCTTGGCCTCTAGCTTCATGGCAAGAGGCTAAACAAATTGACCATCCTCTTGATGACTTTCACAGGGCTAGTTGCTCATTGACTTCTTGTTATTCTTATTCTGTTCAAGCAAGTACTTTTCTTTATAATCTTGTTAACGAATGTGGGGAATTTTTTCCGTATAGCCAACCATTGTGCGTTTTCTGCTGAGAAATATCTTTCTCAATCTTTTTCTTTTTTTGACAATTTTTTTATTTTGAAATTATATTCATCCTTTATCTGTCATGTAGCATTTTGAATTGCTTGTAGCATACCACAAATAGAACAAATTAAGATTAAGAAGCAGTGTGATTCAATACTATCTTATATGCTGTTCAAGTATGATGCTTTCTAGAAAATATGATCTTCTATTTATGATATCTGCTTTTCTCTAATAGTAAACTGTGCTTTGAGTTTTAGATGATTGTGATGTTCTTTGATGGTGGTGTTCATTGTATTCCTCTGACTTTCTTTTCCTTGCTTTATCACCTTAATTCTAACATGCCGCTTAGTGAGGTCGATAAAAAGTACTATTCCTCTGCTGTAATTTCCTTCAGCATATTTCCCCTAGATTTTAAGACTTCAAATAAGCATGCATGCACATTCTTTATTTCCATCCGCTGAGCACCTTCAGTGCTTGGATTCATCCCTATTTTCTAAAGAGAATATGAGCAATCATATGGAGGGCCTGCTTGAATATTATTATATAATTTGAGACTTTGTTTATTTCAGCTTGCATTGATCAAGAGAAGAACTGATGCAGTATTTAGCAGGCATGCTGTCACTGCAACAGATTGTACATATAACAAGATTGTTATAATCAAATATTAGTGATCTCGCTCCTTAAATGCTAAAAAGAAGACATAGAAGGAGGTGTAGTGAATGTTTTTTAGTATGCTATGTACACTGTTTCATTTGTCTTACAGTAAATGTGGAAAAGGAGTAGTATTTGATCTGTAGTTTGATTTATATGATATACCCTACTGCCTATTGTGTACATCGGCTAGCTTTCTTGTGTTCTAGAGTTTATGGAGCTTGCTCAGTTTTTTATTTTAAGGTTTATTGTGTAATGTATTTGCTCAAATTGTAATGGATTTCTTTTTAGCTGTCAATCCTTTTTATATTTTAAAAAATCTTAAAATGTGGACTAGTTATCGAACTTGTCCATTGGAAAGTCCCAAATTAGTTCATAAATTTTCTATTTGTCTAAAATTACATCTAATAATTTTTTGTGTGTGTGTGACATGATCGAATCTGTAACCTGCATTAGCATATTCATTTTCTGTTGTTTCCGTCATCAAACTAGAGGTTAACAAGTAATCATGAATGGCACTGAAAAGGGAACAGCTGGATACACAGCTACTCCTAACTTGTGAAATGGGTGCGAAAGAATGTGTGGTTCTCAGTGCGAAGGTTGTCTGCTGGACCTACAAAAGGCTTGTATTATTGGACCACTGAATAACTCATTTAATTTTGGATAGGTTTGGTTGGATTTATGCCTCCCCAGGGTCCCAGTCCCAACTACAAGTGGGTTTAAAGTCATTTGCAGTTTTTATTTTCGAGATTAAAAGTTTTCCTATAATTGGAACGCATATTATATTTTAAGAAGTGTAAAAAAAAAAAAAAAAAAAATGAAGAGAAAAGTTTCTATATACCGTTAACGTAATAAATATTGTTTCAACTGGAGACTACATTCCATTTAAATCCATCTGGTCTGGGTAGGTGAACGGAGATTTTAGTGTCTAAACATAGAACTCATAATTCACGATAAAATCGAGAGGGGTGGTTGGTTTTTGGTTCTTCCGTGCCAACAAACAACTTCTTTACGGCCAACGTCCTTATTTATTTCAACAAACTTAATAAAGAAATAAATAAACGACCAACCATGGGTCCGTGACATCTATTCGTATCCTTTCGTAGCTTACAAAAATTTATTATATTGCATGTAATGACTAGCTTAGGCATATTTACTCTTTTAAAAGTTTGTATTATTACGAAGGTTTTTGTTAACAAGTGATGATATGACAAATTTAAAGTTTTGATATTTAATAAATTATAATTTATAATATAATAAATTTTATAAAAAATATTCATTAATTATTGTAAATAATAAATATAAAAATTTTAATAAGTAAACATACTAGTTAATAAAATTCTATTATAAATAAGTTAACTAATTTGAGTATGAATAAAATTATTTTTTTTTTATTAATCATCACCCTTGTGATATTGGAATTCTACTTCAAGACAATTTTGTGGGTTTTCCTACTTATCGGTTTCATTAAAATTTTTTGTTTGTCTTTGTCGTTCATATCCAAGTTTCATTGTTTTTAGGGTTCGGGCCGAATGGACTCTTACATGGTAAGGCTTTTTCTGGAGAGAAAAAGTTGCGAGGACAAAATTGTTTACATTTTTGGGGTATCAATTATTAAACAAATATATTTCAAATTATTTATTCTTTTTTCTGTAAATTAAAAAATCCACAAAATTATCACTATCATTTACTTACACGGTCATACAATAATATCTCTCAATCAAATTAATGTAATATGCATTCATGGGTAATGTATGCAATACCAAGATTTTGTTTATTGTATTTTTAAATTTTTTGTTAGATTTTTTTTTTTAATTTTTTAGTTGAGAATTATAACGAAAAAAAAAAAATGTTCTTAAAAATTGTAACAAAAAATTTAAAAAGTGCAACAAAAATTTTTAGACTCGTACGTCATAGTCTTGCTCTTATATTATTCATATTGTCCCATTGCCTTCCATCTCCGATGCACAGTTAAGACTGTAAGACCAGAACCATCAGATTCTTGTCTCCTAAACATCGTCAATAAGTAGCGAAACTTCTCTCCCAACTGAAATCAATCTTCACCATTCTCTGCGTGAAAACTCGTTTTCTCAGAAAAAAAAAAATGCCGAACCACCCCGTAGCCGAAGCAAACGAGAAAAGCCCATTCGGCTCACTCACGCGGGAAGAGTTCTACGACCGACACTCAGTGAATCACTCCTCAGAGTTCATCACCAACTCACGAGGACTCAGACTCTTCACTCAGTGGTGGACACCAAAACCTCCCACCAAAATCATCGGCGTTCTCTGCGTCGTACATGGATTCACGGGAGAGTCAAGCTGGTTCCTACAGCTAACTTCTATTCTCTTCGCAAAATCAGGATTTGCCACCTGTGCTATCGACCACCAAGGACACGGTTTCTCAGACGGACTCGTTGCGCACATTCCGGATATCAATCCTGTGGTTGAAGACGCGATTTCGTTCTTTGATGCGTTTCGTGCGAGACACGCGCCGGATTTGCCAGCTTTTTTGTACGCTGAATCTTTAGGTGGGGCCATAGCACTTTACATCACGCTCCGTCAGAAGGGCGCGTGGAGAGGATTGATTTTGAACGGAGCGATGTGCGGGATTAGTGCAAAAATCAAACCTCCATGGCCGTTGGAACATCTTCTTTTCACAGTAGCATGGCTGGTCCCCACCTGGCGTGTTGTCCCCACTCGCGGTTCGATTCCGGAACTTTCTTTCAAGGAGGAGTGGAAGAGGAAGCTGGCGTTGGCTAGCCCGAGGAGGCCGTTGGCGAGGCCGCGAGCTGCGACGGCACTCGAGTTGTTACGAATTTCCAAGGAACTTCAGGGAAGATTCGAGGAGGTCGAGGTGCCGTTGTTGATATGCCACGGCGGCGACGACGTGGTGTGTGATCCTGCGTGCGCCGAGGAGTTGTATAAACGTTCGTCGAGTAAAGATAAGACATTGAGGATTTATCCTGGCTTGTGGCACCAGCTGGTTGGTGAGTCCGAGGAGAGTGTTGAGTTGGTATTTGGAGAGATGGTTGAATGGCTGAGAACAAGAGCTCTGGGAGCTATCAAGGACGGCGAGCGATAAGTACGCGCTGCGTATGGCGGGGCTTAGGGCGAACGTATAACAATAGTATTTCTGTGCAATGTTAAGATGTAAACAATGATAGTGATTGCTATAGGATAAACCAATGCCAACATGCCATGTGGATGGTTGATGAATCGAAGAGAAATTAATTTGGGCTATTGGCTAATGGTGCGATAAACTTGAAAATAATGTTCATGATTTCCTTAAATCGATCAAATTAACATTGGCATTTTTATTTATAAAAATGGTCGACGATACTAATGCCTCGTTTATAATAAAAAATATATATATATTTTTCTGTCTATTTATGATTGAATATCACGTAGAAACAATCCGATTCTTATACATAAAAAAATTACCAAAAAAATTATATTAATAATAATTTTGTATTTCTAATATTATACATATTACTAAAAATATATTTTTTTTAATTTAATATTTTATTGTTGAATTTAACTATTTAGGTTTGCTTTTGGAATTTAATTACAAAAATTTAGTCTTTTTTCTGATTTTTTTTTTTTTCAATTCTTGTCTAAATACACCAATTAAAATTTTAAAAAATGTTTTTAATTAATTAATTGCTAACCTAAGTGTGCAACTTCTTAGAAGAAGTCAATCAGATCTCCAGTTTTAAAGGAAACAATAAAGAGCAGGTCTCATTCCCATTTTCCTTGCTTCTTTTTCATTATTTTGTGAAAAAAAATGGAGTGTCTCTTCGGATTGCTAGAACGCAGACTAAGAACTTCTATATAACAGATGTAACAATGATGTGGATTGTGCACTATGCGATAGACAGAGCGCACGGCGAAGTGAAGTCCAAAGGAGTAATGATTGAATGAAATATCGAAATTCTATGAACTTCTTGTAATTCAGCTAGAAAAACCAGACATCAACATTCTTGAAAACGGCCATGAAAAAACCCTGCTAAATTTGTCAGAAATCAGAGGCCGTCTCCACTCCAGGGACGCCTTAAGGATTCAGAGAGATAGAGAGCTGAGGGAAAGATTTGAAAATGAGTTGAAGTTTAAGCAAGCATTGGAAGTCAAGGAAAGAGAATTGGTTTCTATGCAAACTGCTAATCTTGACCTTGAAAGAACGAAGAATGTGGTTGCTCCCCAGACCAGGTTAAGTCGTCCTGTAAGTGGGGATGAAGATGTTCAAATTGTGAGTTAATGCTTCCCGTTGATCAACACGTGTGGAATATAGAAAAGAGCTTGAGCCTGAGCCTGAGCCCGATCCAGATTGCAGCATTATTGATGAGGAAAATAAACGGAGGTATTGATGACAGAAGAACGAGCAGATTGGATCACATTTTGAAAGAAACTTTGCATCAGGCTTTTGGGAAAATGCAGAATGCAATTTTCTTGTCTGAGCTGGCGCCTCAAGAACAGCAATTGAGGTTCACAATTGAGAATGATGCAATCTGTACATTGATTAATAGTTTTGCAAAGGATTTGAAGGAGAATTTTGGGACGGAAATGAGGAGGCAAGAGAAGCAAGTTTTCATTGGTTTAAGTGAGCATTTGTCCGATTTGATGACAGAAGTTACATGCTTGCGTGATCAGCTTGAGAAACTTATTAACCACAATGAGGCTCAATCAAAAGCTGTAAAAGGGTATGAGAATTCAGCTTCTTCAACCAAAACTAACCTTAAATGAAAAATTCCCCCAACTGCGATAAGATCTTTATCAGTAGGCTACAGATTTACCAATGCAAACATCTTTTCCTCGAATGTCGAAGAAATGGAACATAAGCAGCTACTTGAGGATGAATCAGAAGAAGGTGGTGGTCATTCTGTAGCTAAGATAATTAAAAATCGTTAGTCCATTATGCGGACAATAAGTGAAGGGATGAATTGGCTGAATAGCGAAATTGTTTCAAAAAAAAAGGAGTTCAACCTTCAAGAGAGAAAAGGATCATGTTGGTCTGAGAAAAAGAATCCAAGAAGTTATTCTAAGATTGAGTAATTTAATTAATTGCATAGCCAAGCATGTTGATACTTCTAGAGAATATGGAGATGATCAAGGGGAAGAAATTTTTGCAGTGAAAAATAAAGTGAATCCAGGTATTGACAATTTGGAAGGTGTCTAGGAGAAAATGAACAAGGCACGAATGAGTCGCTAACCCTTTAAATGAAGAACTAAAAAATGATAAGACAGTAGAAAGAGGACGTTGAAACTGAAAAGGTTGAATCTCAGACTAGAGAAGAAATATTTTTTGCTGTGCAGTGAGGCAGGGAAGGATTTTTTGCTCTGCTCTTGACTGGGAATTGGAATTGGAATGTTTTCATTATGGATGCTTTTTACGGGAGGATGTATGCAGAGTCCTCTTCCAGAAAATGCATAAGTAGTGGAACGAGAACATTGAAAATTATAGCATTCAAAGGCTTATAATGGAATTGATTTCACTTCTTGTATATGATGAGACCATGAAAGATATTATGAACACTGCCAGTCATACATTAAGCAAACTCCAAGATGTTAAACTCTACGACATTTTTATGGATGGCACATCATTTTGTAACGAATCACTTGAAATAGAAGAATATTCGGTGAAGGAGAATGTGTATGTGGTTTACTTCAGGCAAGTTATTGATGAGTGGAAGAATGAGATAGGTAGACGCTTGTCACATTGAGAACCTCATTAAAGAGAAGATAAACCACCTTGTCCTGGTTGAGGCAGTGAAAAATGCATGTCTAAGTTTCAGAGAAACTGAATCCCGGAAACTAGAAAAAACCTCCGGTGAGAAAATAGATGGAAGTCTTGGGGTTAGTGGACAGGAGAGTTTGATTGAAAAACTATATAATCTACTTGAGCGTTTGGAAAAGGAGGAAATCTGGTGCCAAGTGCAAGGTCTGAAGTAAATAAAAACAACGTAGAATTTGATCTGGTGGCATTGGAACATGAACAGTTTCATGAGCAAGAACTCTCTCAAGAATTCATCGATGAGGATGAAAGCACTTTACTGCAGTGAGAAGCAAACTTGAGAGAGCTCTAGAGCAGTTAGCTATGAGTAAGACAACAATAAATGAGTCGGAATCTAGTTTGAGCACAACAGATAGTGACCAAGAAAGAGCTCCAGATCAGACGATTCCTGCAGATATCATATGCAAGGAAGAAAATGCACCATTTCCCAACAACAAAATGAAGAGATTGGTACAAACCTATCTGATTCCGTGTTTACTCCTATACTGGAGTTTTCACAAGTATTCCAAAATTTTGAGCTCCAAGCACAGAAAGAATTGCAAAACAAACTTTTGAGGTATGCTAAGTCAACGTACATTCGTATCCAAAGACTTTGTCTTACTGCGAACATGGGCTAGGCTATCTGTGTTGGCAGTTATTTCTGTCTAATCATTCAACTTTATACACGAAATATCATGCTTGCTTAGCTGTTCGGCGCCTCTATAATATTATGATAACATACTCGATTTCCATACGGCAAGCTGTGAAGCTATGTAATTGATGATTGTGGAAGCCTCTGTTTACTTATTTGGTGTCATAAATTTCTTATATTCCACCAAGAAACGTTGATACTTATACTTTCTGAGACAAATGAGAATACCCTGGACTAAGCAGTTTATTGGGTCACTTTCATACAGACTGGAAGAGCTGGGGCATCAATTGGATTTGCTCGTTGAACTCATTGGCTCAGTTCGACAAAGGGAATTGCTCTATAAGAAAGCATTTATCAGAAGCAGCCATAATTTCCAGAAGGCTGAACACGAGGTTCTAAACCAAAATTTGCAGTTTTATTCACCTAAATCTTTTATTAGGATTAAGAAAACTGAGTTCGATTTTAATACATCGATTGTACATTTTAAACTACTGTCAGCATGTATTGTTGAGTTTAATTTTCCTTACTATTTATTATTTGGTTTTATTTCTAGGTTTATCTGCATGGCGATCAAGTGGCTGTACTCATAGGCCTGCTTGAAAAGATACACGTGACACTACATAAACATTCCCCTGTATTGCAACACCATTTTGATGTGAGCTTTTCCCGAAATTATTTCAAAAATCTGTTCATCTTAATTATGACTTTATATTATAGCCTGGATCATATTTGACATGTGCTCATCTTCTGTTTCTGTGACTTCACAAGTCTCAGACATATTGAAGTTGATCCAGAAGGAGCTAATTGGAGACGTTCAGGTTTCCAGCAAGTGAAAGACTATTTGACATATCCGTAAAGGCAAATTACGCCATTTTATCCCCCATTTCTGTTTCTTGGAAGGGAAGATTTATGAACAAATGTAGGGCATGCATTGATATACAAAGTTTGAACAGATATTTTTGTAAGATTACGATGAGAGATTATTAAAAATGTCATCATAACATTTGACTCCATATTGTAATCATTGTCATTACAGAAAGCCTTGTCAACAATGAAGCAGCAAAATGGCAACTCATTTCAATTATTGATTACAAGCAGTTGAAAGTAATTTGTTTATGATAAATTGTGAAATTATCAGGGACATTGGTTTTCTGGGCAGGCCAGATACAATAGATTTTGTCATCTTCGAAAAAGCTTTGCGAAGCTGGTGCTGGATGTAAATTTTCTTTTTGTCAGAATATATAATATTTTAATTTCTTGATTCTTTCATCTATCTGCATAGAAGATCCATTATATCACCATATAAAGAAAAAGAAGAGAGAGCTAGAAATCCAAAAGTTTTTTATTATATAATTAACCTTTTGTTTGTATCATTATATAGTATGACAAGATCTGTGCGGCTAATGATCCAAGAAATTAAATTCCTGCCTTCTCATTAGACTAAAATTTCATTGGCAAAAATTCAGGGTAAACAGTTCATTTAAAATTATATAATTAGAATTTTGTTTAATATCA
>JAWDEX010000009.1:10277951-10295354 GCA_035221805.1 Trichilia hirta
TAATTGATAATATTTATGATTTTGAATTGATTATGTGTCGATAATGGGAAGTAGTAATTGTCACAGTCCAATATTGAAGACTAAATCAGACTGAATTGTGTTAAGACATTGAATTTATGACTATTTTTTTAATGTGATCACATAAAGTATTTTCTTTGTCATTAGGTCGAGTTTTTTTTCATCTAAATAAAATTATTTACTTTTAAAAAAATTGACTAATGTAGTCCAAGTGGGAGATTATTACATATTTGTGAGCTTACATTAATTATAATATAATTTTATTAAAAATTGGTTAATAGACATACACACGCGCACGCGCGCATGTGTGATTTAAAGTAAATTAGGCTTGACGTCTTTATCAGGCTAGTTAGGTAATTAGTGTAAGGTATAGTTTATATTGAAAAGGAAGGTTAGGTAATTAGTGTAAGGTATAGTTTATATTGAAAAGGAAGGTTCGGTAATGACTAAGGAATCTAGAAGATTCATAAAATTCTAAATTATCTTTGCTCTATTGAGAAGGCTATCATTAACATAGAGAATAGAAAGAAAGACTTAATTCTAGAATTCTTGTCATATATTTTTGTATTCTACATTCATATACGCATGATTGGACAACAAAACTTTTTTAATATTCTCCTCTTGGATCGGGGTTTATTGCTGTTTGTAGAGGGATTGTCATGATTGTTTCTTGCTGTTGTTGTTGCTTCTGTTGTGGAGGTAATTTTTTTTTCTATATTTTCTTATTTATGTGTTTTCTTATAAGATTGTGTGAAATTGGTGTTTCATTAAATGGGATTTTGATTAAAGGAGATAATTTCTTTTTCTGCTGTGCGCAATTATGTTAATGAATCGAGTTCACAGACTCTGCTTGTTGGTTAATATAATTATAGTAATTTCCGCTTGGAACTTTGATACGTACTTTGTTTACTCTCCCGATTGTTTGTAGTATATGTCTGAGGAAGTGCTTTTGTAAATGCAGTCTGTGAAAGCACCTAAAGCACCTAAAGCAGTTTGTAGAGTATTTGTCCATGGCTTCTTCAAAAGGCACTTCAAAAGCAGGTGCCTTTTCTTTTTTTAATAATTTCCAAAAGCTTTTATCCATTTAAGCCAAACACCTTACAATATACATTATTTTACTTCGGTTGTTGGAATGTATTTCTCGTAAACACCGTTAGGTTTGTTGATTGAATTGGTGATTCAAAATTAACCTACTTTTTACAAAGTTCCAGTGGGACTGGCAAGAGGCTTAATATTTTTCTTCATATACTTGCAAACGAATAACTGAGGATCTGCAGATTTGAAGTTTATCTCTGCAAATAATCAAAGTAACCGAATGAGATAGTGTTCAGACTTTGGAGATATTTTAACACGAGGTTTAATCAGGGTCTAGAAATTAATTGATTTGAGATTTTGGCTGCTGGTATAACGCCTGGGGGTGGTTCTTGTCTGTTGGTCATTGGTGCCATTGCAGCACTTATGGAAAAAAAAATCTGATGTAACTTGCGAATTTAACTGTGATGAATACGGAATTCAACTGTAAAGCCATTTGCTAACACCTTCCTAGAACTTCATTATTGACAATGGTATGGATACGGTGATATTCTGAATCATAATTTGGATATGATTATTCTGTGACAATTTTGTTGCATTGAATATTGATGTGTTTGATTATGCGTATCAGAATAAAAGCTCACTCAGATTCTTTGACAGTTTCTGCATTCATTTATCTTGTTGCTATTGTACTCCGACTTCCCCTAATTTATTATTTATCTGGGTTTGGACAATACTTCAATCTAACACCAGTTCAACCCAGCCTACTATGCCCTTCCCCGACCAACCTCTTGGCCTGAATTGCGTAGATGTAGAAGATGAATGTTTCCTTTTGATTGTTGAGATTGAAATCACATTATCTTGAAGGCTGGAGGTATAATGCATGCTGGACTAGTCAAGTCAAGTACTTATTGTGGGATATTTTGTTTCCTCTTCCTTTCCGTTGGGGAAGGATCTAGAGTGAACTAATTGAATACATGCTCCTTCAAGTCTCGGCAACCGGTGGAGGTCATTGATTTAATAATGGCTTAGTACTTTGACTTTGGCTGAGTGAATTACAGTATGAGCATTTTTACCTTTGTTGCTTGTCTTAATTTTTTGATTCGTTGCCAAGTGGACACTATTATTATTTTCGGTTGGTGATTATAATCAATTGAAGGCATTTGGTGTTTGTTTTTTTACCACACCCCAACTCCATCCTACCCTGTGAACAAATAGAAATTAGCGAATTCTCCCTCCAAGTTTGGCGTGAGGAGGAATCAATTTCTTGACCTCTTACTATATGGTAGGAGGCTAAACCAATTCGTCATACCCTTAGGACTGATTGCTTATTAACTTCTAGCTATACCTATTATTTTCAAGAACAATGGAGTACTTTTCTTTGTAATATGGTTAACGTATGCGAGGAATTTTTTTGCTATAGCCAACCACTGTGCATTTTCTACTGAGCAATATCTCTTAATTTTTTTATTTTGAAATTATATTTATCCTGTTCACCTCGTGGTCATACAAATTTATATTTCGATACTAACAAAAAAAATTTTATTTGAGCAAAAATGAAATAAAAGTTCATGAACAATTTGTGGCGATTGTGAGCATCTATGGGTTGATGATTATAATTGATATTATATAGATTTTAACATTTTTATTTTTGCATTTACTATTATTTGCATTATTCTCTCTCCTTTTTTTGTTGACATTATAGATCTTATTTAATTTCACTTTTTGTGTGCAGATTGCAATTGGGACATTCACAGCTATCGGACAAGGATGAGGTAACTCTTTCACAAAAGAACAAAGGTAGTAGAAGAGTAGGAGTAGAAATACAATGCCTCGTCTTATCAAACTTAGGAGTCAAGAGTAAAAATTGACTATTCAATTTAATAGAAGAGGGTGACCAATAAGATAAAAAAAAAAAAAGCAAAACAATTGTCTAGTCTTTTGGGTGTGCAAAGCCGCAATCATGTCCCAATCACGAATGCCAAATAGAACCAAGTTCCTATAGAGATAAAAATATAAAACTATGGGAATGCATTACTAAGGTGAGGGTTTGGTTGTTCAGATCACATGCAAATATTACAATTGCGTAAATTTTGTAAATTTGTTTTACACTTACTCTTACTCTTATTTATTATTGAAGGGTGTTGAGTTAGGTTTATGGAGAGATGGTTGAATGGCTGAGAACAAGAGCTCTGGGAGCTGCCACGGACTACGAGCGATGAGCATGCGCCGCCGCACCGCGGCAGATGCTGGCGCTTAGCGAGAACCTTTTAAGAATTGTATTTTAGTATAATTTAGATTAAGATATGATAGTGACTGCTATAGGATGAACCAATGCCACCGTGCCATGTGGATGGTTGATGAATAGAAAAGAAATTAATTTGGGCTATTGGCTAATGGTGTAAGAAACTTGACAATATTGTTCATGTTTTCCTAAATCAATCAAGATTTGGCTTCTATTTAGTATAAACGTAAGGTAAAATATTATATGTCCAAAAGTTTGCTTGTGTCGTATGAAACAAATTAATGTTGGCATTTTTATTTATAAAAAAGATCGTCAATACTTTGGTTTAAATACTTCATTTTATATTTCAAAAAAATATATATGCATATATACTTCATTTTAGTAGGATGGGGTTTACTTTTTTTCTCTTTATTTATGATTTACTTTCACATAGAAACATGCCAATTTTTATGTATAGAAAAAAATCTATCTCAAAAATTTAGACTAACAAAAGTATGCACATAGTAATTTTGTATTTTTAATATTATTCATATTAATAAAATTACCGAATTTTGTATTTAATATTTAATTTGTTGAATTTAAATATTTAGGCTAACTTTTGGGATTTAATAAAAAATTTTACAGTCTTTTCGCTGAATAGAAAACAGTTTTCCTTTTAATTCTTGTCTAAATTTAAGAAATTTAAAAATTTTATAATTAATTATAAAAAATTCTTAATTAATTAATTGCTAACTTAAGTACATAAATGTAAAAATATTTTGGTAGATGCAGGACTATACCTTGCTGTGTTTGGTGCCAATGTAATTTTGTTAGAACAAGTCAATTTGATCTCCAGTTTTGAAGGAAACAATAAAGAGAAGATCTCTTCCCATTTCCCTTACTCGTTTTTCATTATTTTCTAAAGGAAATGGATAATCTCTTCGGATGGCTAGAAGGCAGGCTAAGTATTTCGGTAACAGATGCAACGATGATGTGGATTGTGCATTATGCGATGGACAGAGCACATGGCAAAGTGAAGTCCAAAGAAGGAGTGATTGAACGATTGAACGAAATATCCAAGTTCTATGAACTTGCTGTAATACAGCTAGAAGGATGTATGAAATTTGTTCAGGAAGAAGCAGACATCAACATACCTGGAAATGGCCGTGAAAAAGTCCTGCTAGACTTGGCAGAAATCAGAGACCGTCTCCGGGGACGCCTTCAGGATTCAGAGCTAGCTCTCCGAGATAAAGATAGAGAGCTGAGGGAAAGATTTGAAAATGAGTTGAAGCTTAAGCAAGCATTGGAAGTAAATGAAAGAGAATTGGTTTCTCTTCGTAGTGCTAACCTTGACCTTGAAAGAACGAAGAATGAGGTCGGTCCCGAGTTCAGTTTGAGTAGTCCTGTAAATGATCAAGATGGTGAAATTTGTGAGTTGATGCATTACGTTGATCAACGAGTGTTGAATATAGAAGAAAAGCTTGAGCCTGAGCCAGATTGCGGTATTATTGATGAGGAAACAAACGGAGGCATTGATATCAAGAAGATCGAGCAGATGGGTTATGACATTAATATTTTGAAAGAAACTTTGCATCAGGCTTTTGGGAAAATGCAGAATGCAATTTTCTTGTCTCAGCTTGGGCCTCAAGAACAGCAATTGAGGTGGACAATTGAGAATGATGCAATTAGTACATTGATTAATGGTTTTGTGAAGGATTTTAAGGAGAATTTTGAGATGGAAATGAGGAACCAAGAGAAGCAAGTTTTCATTGGGTTTGCTGAGCACTTGTCAGATTTGATGACAGAAGTTACATGCTTGCGTGATGAGCTTGAGAAACTTATTAACCACAATGAGGCTCAATCAAAAGTTGTCAAAGGGTATGAGAATTCAGTTTCTTCAACCGAAACTAAACTTGAATTCAAAATTCCTCCAAGGGCTGGAAGATCTTTATCAGAAGGCTACAGATTTTCCAATTCAAGTATCTTTTCCTCGAATGTTGAAAAAATGGAACAAAAACAACTGCTTGAGGATCAACCAGAAGAAGGCAGTGATCATGCTGTAGCTAAGATAATAAAAAATCACGAGTCCGTTATCCGGAAAAAAAGTAAAGATATGCATTGGCTGAGGAGCGAAATCGTTCCCAAAAAAGGGAGTTCAACCTTCAGGAGAGAAAAGGATCTTGTTGGCCTGAAGAAAAGAATCCAAGAAGTTATTCTCAGATTGAATAATATAATTAACTGCAATGCCAGGCTTGTTGATACTTTTAGAGAATATGGGGGTGATCAAGAGGAAGAAATTTCTCCCGTGAAAAATGAAGTGATGTCAGGTATTGACAGTTTGGAAGATGTCTGGAAGAAAATAAATAAGGCATCAGTCTCTAACACCACAAATGAAGAAGTAAAAAATGATACAAGAATATTGAAAGAGGACGTCGAAACTAAAATGGTGGAAACTCAGATGAGAGAAGAAATATTTTTTACTGTTTGCAGTGAGACAGTTAAGGATTTTTGCTCTGCTCTTGACTGGGAATTGGAATGCTTTCAATATGTATGCTCTCTGAGGGAGGATGCATGCAAAGTCATCTTCCGGGAAATGCGTTGGGAATGGAATGAGAACATTGAAAATTATAGCATTGAAAGGCTTATGATAGAAGAGATTTCATTTCTTCTATTTGATGAGACCATGAAAGATATTGTGAACACTGCCAATTATAGATTAAGCAAACTACAAGAGGCGAAAACCTATGACAATTTTATTGATGGCCCATCAACTGAAATTGCAGAAAATTCAGTGAAGGAGAATGTGTATTTGGTTTACTTCAGGGAAGTTATTGATGAGTGGAAGGAAGAGATAGATGCTTGTCACATTGAGAATCTCATTAAAGAGGAGATAAAACACCTTATCCTTGTTGAGGCAGTGAAAGATGCTTGCCTAATTTTCAGAGAAACAGAATCACGGGAACAAGAAAAAGCCTCTCGTGAGAAAATAGATGGAAGTCTTGGGGGTAGTGGAGAGGAGAGTTTAATTGAAAAATTAGATAAGTTAATTAAGTGTTTGGAAAAGGAGGAAGATCTGGTGCCAAGTACAAGTTCTGAAGTAAATGAAAACAATGCAGAATTTGATCAGCTGGCACTTGAACAGCTTCATGAGCACGAAATCTCTCGAGAATTGATGGATGAGGATGAAAGCACTTTTACTGCAGTGAGAAGCAAACTTGAGAAAGCTCTAGAGCAGTTAGCTATGAGTAAGACAATAACGAGGGAGTTGAATTCTAGTTTAGGCACAGCTGATGGTGACCAAGAAAGAGTTCCTGAGCAGATGATTTCTGCAGACGTCATGCAAGAAAGAAATTTCATTATTTCCCAACAATTAAATGAAGAGATTCATACAAACCAATCTGATTCCATGTTTATACCTATACTGGAATTTTCACAAGTATTTGAAAATTTTGAGCTCCAAGTACAACAAAAACTGCAGAACAACGTTTTTAGGTATGGCAATTTACATCAAAGTACATTTATCTCCAAGGCTTTAGTCTTATTGTGAACATCATTGACTATAGATATTTGTGTTGGAAGTTATTTGTATCTAATCAGTCAATATTGGGTTGCAAATATTATGCTTGCTTCAATATCTTTTCGATGGCTCAGTAGTTATATGATTACATACTTGCACTTCCTTTTAGGCAAGCTGAGAAGCATTTAGTCGATGATTGTGGAAGCTTCTGTTTATCTATTTGGTGCTATAGAAGTTTTATCTTGCTTAGACATTAATTTTTGAAAACAAGAAACTTATCCCGTGGACTAGTTTACAAAAGTCGATACTCACACTCTTTCAGACATAAATGAGAATACCCTGGACTAAGCAGTTTGCTGTGTCACTTTCATACAGATTGGAAGAGGTGAAGCATCAATTAAATTTGCTTATTGAATTCATTGACCTAGTACGGGAAAGGGAATTGCTCTATAAGACAGCATTTACCAGAAGAAGCCAGAATCTCCAAAAGGCTGAACATGAGGTTCTGAACGGAAATTTGCAATTTTATTCTCCTAAACTTATGCTTAGGATTAAAAAAATTGACTTTGACTTTTTAATTCTTTGACTGTAAATTCTAAGTACCTGCCAGCAAGTTCCGTTGAGCTTAATTTTCATTAAATTTTATTATGGGTTTTGATTTCAAGGTTGATCTGCTGGGTGATCAAGTGGATGTACTCGTTGGCCTGCTTGAGAAGATATACATGACACTACATAAACATGCACCAGTATTTCAACAGCATTTTGACGTAAGCAATGCTGTATTTTCCCAAAATTATTTCGACAGTCTGATGTTTGATGCTCCTGTCAACTTCATCTTAACTATCGCTTTATATATCATATGCTGGATGTGATATTTGTCACATGTTCGTCTTCCGTAGGTCTCAGAAATATTGAAATTGATCCAGAAGGAGCTAATTGGAGAAGTTCAAGCTTCAAGGAAGTGAAAGAAAATTTTACATATCCATAAAGGCACATAAGGCACATTACGCCATTTTATACCCCCAATTCTGTTTCTTGGAAGGGAAGTTTTATGAACAAATGCAGGTCATCCATTCACATGCGAAAGGTTTATAATACAAAGTTTGAGCAGATATTTTGTAAGATTACTACGAGAGATTATTAAGCATGTCATCAGTACATTTAACACCATACAAGAACAAGAAAACCCATGGCTTTCAACATTCAGTGTCATTAGAGAAAGGCTTGTCAACAATAAAGCAGCAAAATGGCAACTCATTTCAGTAGTTAATTATAAGTCGTTAAAAGTGATTCCTTTCTGATACATTGTGATGTTGACAGAGACATTCGTTTTCCGGGCCAGAGACAATAGATTTTGCTATTAGCGAAAATGCTTTGCAAAGCTAGTGCTGGATACACATTTTCCTTTTGTCAAAATATAGCAAGAAATTAATGTTTTAATTTCTTGATTCTTTCACCTATCTGCATAGAAGATCCATTATGCCGCCATAAAAAGCACAAAAAGAGAGAGCTAGAAATCCTAAAATTTTTTATTATATAATTAGCCTGTTGTTTGTATCATTATATAACATGACAAGATCTGTGAGGCTAATGACCCAAGAAATCAAATTCCTGCAGTCACTAGACTAAGATTTCACTGGGAAAAGGTCAGAGTAAAATTTGCATTCTGGACAAGATCAATAATATACAATCAAGCATTTGAAGATTTCAAGAATTCAATTGTGAGGTCAAATTAATAGTCTTTCTCCCTTTCTCTTTTTCTGCAACACTGCCTTCTTCAACTACCTAATCTGAGCTCGACAATGTCAAATACAGGAAAAGCTTTTCTCCTTGTCCTTACTACAATGACTGTTCTTCTCTTAATCCGTCTTTGGTTTTCACCTACTGTTTTTACAAAATGGATTATTCTAGTGGCTATGTATCTTGTGTTTCTTTGTTCAAGGAAATTCCTCCCATCAGTTCCAGAAAGACTCTTGAATTTTCAGGTTCCTGTAACGGTTTCAACGATCAAAGAAGTTAACATTGCCTCTTAGTTATTGGTGAAAAGTCACGGTGAAACTAAGTGAGGATAATTTTAGCCATGTTGTTGCCAGGAGTCAGTATGTTATGGCGACCCTTTTATGCACCAACGAGTTACTGGAGCAAGAAACTGGCTCCAGAATATGCAACTGCGGCCACAGAGCTGAAGGGGTGCCAGCAAAAGTTGATGCTATCAAGGAGATTGAGTTGACAAAAAAATGTAGGATTACAGCATATCCAAACGTATACTTCTTCGTAGATGGAGTGCCTGTAGACACTTACATTATGACAGGAAGAGGTGAGTTTTCCCTACACTGGTTTTGTTTTGTTGGATTGTCCTCTGTTTGGTTGGAGGGAAAATATGGGAAGTGATTATGAGAAAGTCTATGTTATATTGTTGTATACGTTGCTTATATTCTGAGGGGATGCTATTGTTAATAGGATAGAGACTAAGATAGCTGGCGCTATTTGCACTCTGAAAACAACAGAGCAAACAGAGCATATATTAATGGCTGAATCTAAAATTTTTTTGGGACTCGTTGATTCTTTGGATGTAGACACTCTCAGAATTTAAGAACTCGGACTAGTTTTTTCTTTCACATCTTGTTTGTTAGGCCTGGAAACCGAGGAGCTTGCGGCTGCATCGAAATTGCATCCTGACGTTACATTCTTTCGAACTGCTAGCGGTGATGTTGCAAAGATGTTTCAAATTGACAGGTTATAGCCTTGACAGACTTTCTCAATCCCAAGAAGTAATCGTTGAATGGCGAATTGAACATAAGCACAACAGAAGTTTGTATTCTCCTTAAAAGCTTCTGATATTGAATCACGGCTAGAGATTTTATAGTCATCTGAACTTGTTCTTACACAGTCATTTGCTTTGAATTTCCTGGAAGACCACCGGTCGAATTCAACTTCAAATACGTTTCTTCGATTTCCATTACCAAAGTGAATCAGACATATTTGAATGTGTATGAATCCATTCAACTTCCTTCTCCCACAAATACAATGGCTTGATACAAGAAGGAAATCGAAGAATTAGACTCCCATGGAATAATTAACGGACAAAGTATCGATTTTCTGGTTGTGAATATGGCTATTTCTATGATTTTTATATGATATACCGTTATGGACTATAATTTTTCTTTGTTCTTTTGTTCATGATCCCATGACAAGGTCGAAATTTAATTTTTTTCATCATCGGAGTTTAAATAACAATAAATGATTAAAGTTTAGTATTTCTTAAATAATAAATGATTTTACAGCTTCATCTAAAATTTTTCAATATTGATAATTTTTAAAAAATTATTTTATTAATTTAATAGTGAATGTTGTTATATTTTAACGGAAAAAAACTACTCTTTACCAAATTTTTTTTAATATTTATAATTTTTAAAAAAAAATTTTATTAATTTCATACTGAATGTTATTATATTTTAACGAAAAACACTACTCTTTACCAATTTTTTTTTAATATTTATAATTTTTAAAAAATTATTTTATTAATTTCATACTGAATGTTATTATATTTTAACGAACAAAAAAAACCCTGTTTACCAAAATTTTTGTTTTTCAAATATTGTATTGATTTTTAAAAAAATGTGAATTCAAAAAAGAAAAAAGCTTTTTCAAATTGTATTATTGAAAAAAAAAATTCTCTCTGATTTTCATAAATCATGGCTTGTATATAAACAACATATGACATTTTTACAAACTACATCATAGAAGAATGGTAAAAATACTTTTATAGTGTTGAATTTTGAGTCCCTTTCTTAGAACCTTCACTTTTTTTGTGGTTGCAGGCCAATCTCTAATTACTTCGGTTACGACACCGCTAAAATTTCTTTCACCTGTAAGCAATTGAAACATGGTAATGGTAGTTAGTCATTTAAGCATTCGAAAAAAGTCAACAAATAATGCCCAACACAAAAGCACAGGACTATATTAATTATAATACATCATATATTTTTTCCGTCGTGTTTACGACCTCCACCACCTACCCAGTCTACACATCCCAAAAAATGGTTGGACTCTGAAGAAGAGGGTAGGTGAATTTGGCCCTTTTTTATAAACGCAATTTGCAAGCAACTCACAGCACCAAACATCACTGATCCCACAAAAAAAATCCACCAACCCTTTTGAAACATAGGGAAATATATATACAAACGAAGAAGTTTTTCTGCATTTTCCTTCCCGTTTTCAGTTCGATGGCTTCTTCTATTGCATCGAAACCATTCCTTGGATCTCCCAGAACTGATGTGTACATGGGTTCTCTTATGCCGTCCGATCTTCGACAATACCCATCTCCAACCGTCCATATCTTGATCCGCTCTCATACACCGAAGAATCTCCGTGAGTTTCAGTTTCTGTCTTTGTTACTTATGTATCTTAAGTGTATTTTAGTTTAATTGGAATCTTTCTTTTAGTCTGTATGGCATGATATTGGATTTCGTGTTAAGTTATTTTTTTGATTTAATTATGTTTAGTACATGTTGCTAGAAAGTTTGATATGTAGCGTGGCTGATTTTGAATATGTAAAATTCATATAAGCTTCCATTGGGTGGGGTGAAAATTTGTCATTATGTTGAGCGCTGCGTACTAGAGGGAAGTTTATGTTAAACTGGGACTTGCATTTGTTCTACTTGCAAACTAAACTTTATAGGAATATGCTCTTTATTACGATTATTATCCATTGTTACCATCAAATTTGTAATGAGAATCAAAAGGAGCAGCATCTCGTTGGAAAGCTGTGGTTTTGTAGCTTTTTCAAGAACCCATGTTGGCTTATTGCTGATAGGCAATCACCCTCGTTTTTCTTCTCAACAGATGATATTCTAACAACTCTAAGGCTGTGTTTGATGGCTTGTTGGCAGTAGAATTGGAATTGAATCCAATTTGAGGACCTCTTCTTGACAAAACTTCAGGAATCATTTCTCCTACTGTAAAAAGACTGATGTTTCAAATTTGTATTGTGAACTTGTTTGTTGTGTATGTTCATTAACAAAAGATATACAAAAATCTTTTCTCAAAGTTAATTTTAATGTATGTGGCTGGAATCATAGAATTGGATGGGCTTCCAAAGTTTTTAGTTCTCACATGTAGCTTATTGCATAACAGAAGTCAAGGCTGCTGGGAGTACATTTGGAACTCATTTTCGTATCACAACATTTGGAGAATCTCATGGAGGTGGTGTTGGCTGTATAATTGATGGATGCCCACCCCGGATCCCTCTCTCTGAAGCTGATATGCAATTTGAACTTGACAGAAGGTAGCATTCACCTTCTTTGCTTCATGTTCCAATGCGCATTTGCTAAAGTAGCCACAGTTGGGAATGTAATAGTTGTATTATAATACGTAATAGTGATATATTCTCTGTTTTTCATGGCATGTTCTATTCATTGCTATTGTTGTTTATCTTTTTTCTTCAAAAATTATTTGAGGACTAACGGTTAGAGTGCTGGTATCCAGGAGGCCAGGCCAGAGCCGAATTACAACGCCTAGAAAAGAGACTGATACATGCAAGATATATTCTGGAGTTTCCGAAGGTCTGGTTATTCAAGCTATTTGCTTTTTAAGTGTTCTGTTGAGCAAAATGAAGCAGATACTTAGTTGCTTTCAATTTTATAAACTGACTGATTGATGACAAAATAATTGCAGGTGTGACCACTGGAACACCCATCCATGTATTCGTGCCTAATACTGATCAAAGAGGACATGTGAGTATCCTATACCAAGGGCTTATGTGATAATAGGTTTCAAGAAAAATAATTGACGGCCTTCTTTATTCCTTTCAGTTTTCTGGGAAAGCATAGTGGATACATGTATTTGCTTAATGCTTTTATCTTTGCTTTTAGCTCAAAAATCTCATATTATTTTATGTGTGCTTGTCTAGTGGATCCTATATGATTTCAATTAATTACACTCTATCTCATCTGGCATTGACATGGATCTGTATTAATTGCTCTTAAGGGTCATTTTTAGGATGTATTGAGTTGATTTTCTTCAAGTTGTACATGTATTTATGATGGTAGCTCGGCATTCATTTACAGTTTCATTTCCGGTTTCAAGAATTGTGTATGACAAGAAAACATCAATAATTTCTCAGGGATTTCCAGTTATACCCTTAATTAATAGATGAAATGAGCTAAAATAAATGTGAGGCAAGTTGAAGGGTGTGGAATTCGAGAAATGAGCTAAAATAAATGTGAGGCAAGTTGAAGGGTGTGGAATTCGAAAATGATTTGGAGTCCAGTGGTCATTTTAGTGAGTCATTTTTGTTTCAGATGGTTGTTATTTGTATGAAGTTCATGGGAGGATCCATGTCTGCCTAAGAAACACTTAAAATCAGTTAATATATGAATTATCCTTTTTAAGGTAGAAGATTCAATAATCATAACTTTGTATTACCAGGATTACAGTGAAATGTCAGTAGCTTACAGACCATCTCATGCAGATGCAACTTATGACATGAAGTATGGTGTAAGATCAGTGCAGGTATTAAATTCTGGAATATTAATCAACTGCAAAGTTGAAATTTTGGGACTCGCCATTTGTTGAACCTAATTTGTCTGATTCAATGTGTAATTCAAGGGTGGTGGTAGGTCTTCAGCAAGAGAAACCATTGGAAGAGTTGCACCCGGAGCTGTTGCAAAGAAAATTCTGAAGCAATTTGCAGGAACTGAGGTGTGTTTTGTTTCTTGTTACTTGATGGTTGGGCTTCTTGTTCTTGTTGTTGTTGGCTTTTACTTTTCTTCAGAACAATTCGAGAATTACGCGTAAAGAGTCTGATTGGTTTAGTAGTTTCAGAGGTTTTAGTTATTGCATTTGATTTCCCTTTCAAATTCAACAATAGGCCGTCTACAAGAAGTCTTATAAACTAAAGTATGATATTGGTATCTTTACCTCTCAGTGAGAGGTTAGTATTTGAATAACTGAAACTAGGATTTCCTAGTTCTGTTTTTATTTTTTCCACTGTTGGGTAGGAAGAACTGGGAATTTGCTAGCTAGAGAATTTTTGTACCTTTATCTATATTTTTATCTACCCAAAAAAGAAAAATGAACAAAAATTGTCATAGCTTGAACTATATTTTTTGACGCAGTGTGCTGATAAAGGAATGATCTCTTCTGCTATTTCTGGATTTGACCTCTGATTTCTTGTTAAATCTTTTCCTTATTATTGGTTGTACCTTCAGATTCTTGCTTATGTCTCTCAAGTCCACAAGGTTGTACTTCCAGATGACGTGGTCGATCACGAGGCATTGACACTTGATCAGGTATAAGTGATATTAAATTCTATTTTTTTTATTTGGAACTCGGTACATCTTTTCCATTTCTCTGGATCCGCTGTTTATGGTATTTCCATATGAGTTCCAGCAGCTATCAGCCTAATTATTTTATGCATTTAAATTATCAGATAGAGAGTAATATCGTAAGATGTCCAGATCCTGAATATGCCGAAAAGATGATTACTGCAATTGATGCTGTCCGAGTGAGAGGTGATTCTGTTGGTGGTGTTGTCACGTGCATTGTGAGGAATTGCCCTCGTGTATGTTCTCTCCTTTCTCTTTATCACAGACACACACAGTGCATACTTCATGCTTGCCTGCACATGCTCTGTGTGTGATTACATCCATGTCTTCACGAAAAGATTATTATGTGCATGCACATGTGCATGTGTACCCCAATTGTTGACACTTTACTGATTGCATAAATTTTTTTGAGTGTTCCTAACTTTGTGGCTTTTATACCCTCTGTGGATGTTTTATTGAGATTGAAATATTATAATGGTATGTCAGGGGCTTGGTTCGCCAGTTTTTGACAAAGTTGAAGCCCAACTAGCCAAAGCTGCTCTGTCATTGCCTGCAACTAAGGGCTTTGAATTTGGTAGTGGGTTTGCAGGTTGAGAATTTGTTTGGTACTAGTTTTTTATTTGCCTTCAACTATATAAATTTTGCAGAACAGGCAGGAAAATGATCATTTGAAATGTAATTGCATGCAGGTACTCTTATTACTGGCAGTGAACATAATGATGAGTTCTACACGGATGAATATGGAAATATCAGGACAAGAACAAATCGCTCTGGTGGGATTCAGGTATTTATTTGATTCTCAGAAGTCTATTTTTTTTCCTCACATTAAGGAAGTAAATCGTTAAGACACCCTTCATGCTGAATTATTGTTTATGTAGAGTCTCGTGTTAAATTGCAGGGAGGAATATCCAACGGTGAAATTATAAACATGAGGATAGCTTTCAAGCCGACGTCAACAATTGGAGTATGTTTTATCTCTCCACTTCCCTCTCAGTACAGTCAAACACTCATGTTGGTATTCAGAAGATGATACTTTTGCACTGCCTAAGTCATGTAGAGCTTTTGTTTATACCAGTGCTATGGATATAAAATAATCCTTTTCTTTTTCTGGTTGGTGGTGTGTTTGTTGCCTACTTGTTAATGTCGTATTTGGTAGCATGATAATTTTTTTTTTGCTATGCATCACTGTGCTTTTTTTTTTCTTGGCACAATTGATTGAACTATAGGTCGTGAACCTTTATTCGCGCCTTGGGACATATTTGTCATAGACTGCCAAGGGTTTCTATTGCTTCTTTGGTTATTTAACAACGTTACAAACACCACCTCATTTTGTTCATATGGGATACGAGTTAAAAAGCATTAGAGTACTTTTGCCTACTTATCCATGTTCGATACCATGGTGTGAAATTATCTTTCCAATATATTCCTGAATGTTTCTTACACCATTGAAAATAACAAACTAGTTATGTACGTTGTTCATGAATGATAACTGCCTTCCACGTTTGTAAATTCCTTGCTGCTTCTGTTGCTTTTTAACTTTCTATTTTGAACATAAGTTATTTTCCTACTTCCCTTTAATATATGCCTATTTGAAGAGCGAGTGATTCTTGAAACTATCATCCTAAAAATTGACCTGATTTTGTGATTATTGTGCAGAGAAAGCAGCATACAGTGACTAGAGATAAGAAAGAGGCGGAACTTATAGCACGTGGTCGTCATGATCCTTGTGTTGTACCACGAGGTATGTCCTTAGATGTTATATCAACTACTATAGTACTAATCTGCAAAAGTATTTCTTATATTTTTCCCTAATCCTAGAGAATTTTCACAACTAAATATGTCCATGTACAAAACGAAAAAAAAGAAATGCTAATGGTTGGGTTGGGGGGGTTGGGTTGTTGATGCAGCGGTTCCAATGGTTGAAGCCATGGTTGCCCTGGTTCTTGTGGACCAACTGATGGCTCAATACGCGCAATGTCATCTGTTTCCCATCAATTCAGAATTACAAGAACCCATGAAATTGCCGAAGCTCGAGCCAGCCAACCTGCAAATGTGATAGGTAATGAAGCGGCTAAGCGTCACGTTCACTACATATTAGACATTCTTCCTGTTATTGTGAGGCACTTTCAATATTTTTGTCATTACAAATCCAAAATGTTTAATTATTTTTTTAAAAAAAAATCTTTATGAAGATTGCAAGTTATCCTTGTAATTGATGATTAATTTCAACTGTTTGTTTTTCTTGTACTTTGTTGTAATCTGAAGATAATAAATTTTGTGGAAATATATTACCATTTCTTCATCCTTCTTGTGATTACTAATTTCATTCTTTTCTCATTTTAAGTGGGATTCATATTTCAGATCTCTTTTTTTACTATAAATTGAGTTTCATAAACCTCTGTGCTGTCTTAAATTCTTATCCGAATTGATTTGCATGAAATTTGGACTTGTGTATAATTGTTTATTTAGGGCATGTTAGACAACTGGATGAAACGGTAGGTCTGTGCTAATATCTTTTGTCCCAGGTTTTGTCCAAAGAATGACTGTAATGAGCTGCATTAAAACTTCGATTCATATAGCTAAGCCCTCATAACATTAATTAACCCGTCTCTCCCCCGAGTTAAGCCCTCATTGCACAAAATTACAAAAGTTGGATTACTTTTTATTATATTTAATATTTATTCATCTAAATCATTAATATAAATATTTATTAATTATTAAATGAGTTTGTATTGTGTATTCTTATCCCACCGTGAATCTTTTGTTTATTAAAAAAAAAAAAAAAAAAGGTGGGATGTATTCAGAATAAGGAGAAGTTCATTTGATCACTCTTAAGATTTTGGTTGATATCCGGACCAACACTTGTGAAAGGAAGCCTTTTCCTTTACGCCTTCGAAATCCCAATTGTATATTTCCATACTAAGCTTAAATTGTATATTATTATTTTTAATTCATAAAATGTTAAATGATTAATTAACGTTGACTGTCTCTAGCAACCATTGATCACATCAACCTTCATTTTTCAGTAGTATTTCAAGTGGAAATTGATATCATTAAAAAAAATTTTAATGTTTTACTCAATAGTACTGAAAAATAATAATAATAGTATCATTACATATTGAATTTAATGAAAATTTTAGTGATATTAATTTTGATTCGTACAGAGGTTTGAGAACGATAGTTGATAGTTGATGATGTTACCGTCTGATTGTGGTGATTATCGTATCCAAGTTTTATTCTGGTTTTGATATCCAAAAATTCATAGATACTAAATCCAATCCACA
>JAWDEX010000009.1:10295454-10322515 GCA_035221805.1 Trichilia hirta
TAAGAAAGAGGCGGAACTTATAGCACGTGGTCGTCATGATCCTTGTGTTGTACCAAGAGGTATGTCCTTAGATGATAGATCAACTATTCACTCATTGCCCAGCATTGTACCAATCAGTGAAAATATTTCTTATATTTTTCCCAATCCTGGAGAATTGTTATCTGGTTTTCTATCAGATCTATAATAATAGAATAGAACTGTACTACTAAACATCTTCTAGTATCTTTTTTTCACTAATAAATATGTTCAGTGTGTACAAAATGAAAATAAAATCCCAATAATAATGCCCTTTTTTTTTTGTTTTTGGTTGGGTGGTTGATGCAGCGGTTCCAATGGTTGAAGCGATGGTAGCCCTGGTGCTTGTGGATCAATTGATGGCTCAATACGCGCAATGTCGTCTGTTTCCCATCAATTCAGAATTACAAGAACCCATGAAATTGCCAAAGCTCGAGCCAGTCGACCTGCAAATGTGAGAGGTAATGAAGCAGCAGAGCGTCATATTAGACATTTTTCCTTTGTGTCAGGCATTTTCTATATTTTTGCCATCACAAATCCAAAATGTTTGATTATTTTTTTTAAATGTTTATAAAGATTGGAAGTTGGCCTTGTAATTGATGATTAATTAGTATGTTTCAAACTGTTGATTTCCTTGTGCTTTGTTGTAATCTGAAGATAATAAAAAAAATATGTTGCAACTCTTCATTCTTCAGTAATAATAATAAATACAGATTTTGTTTTATTTCTTACATAAATGTTAAACTAACTTCTTTCTTTTCTTATTTTAAGTGGGATTTAAATTTTAGGTCTCTTGTATGACTACAAATTGAATTCCATAATGCCTCTGAGCTGTCTTAAATTCTTAGCCGAATTGATTTGAGAGTAATGTAGACTTGCATATATAACTGTAGTAGAAATATATTTATGGATTTAGTAAATGAATTTCAATGCACAAACTGATTCCACGCTAATGGAAAGGAGCAGGGCCATTGAAAATGCTGCGTATTGAGTGCTGCTATAAACCTGTAAATGTTTTCTGAGTACACTCTAATCCATCGTACAGAGGAATGGGTGTGATCAGAAATAAGGGGCTCGTTTAGATGACTCTTAATTGTTCGTGTTTGGTTGAAATCCGGCCTAGTTCTGTTGAAAGGAATTCTTTATCTTCCGACTTCAAAATGCCAATTGTTCTGTCCTAAAACTGAAATGTACATTTCTGATTACTTTACTCTATTGTTTCTTCTATTTTTAGTTTGTAATAAAGGCATAAAATCTACCAAAATGTATTTCTATAGTAACTTCCTTCTTTCCATCCAGATTTTACTTCGTGATTCTTTGATATATACCTGTGATGTGTGTTCTTCGATCTCAAACTTTTAAGCTTCATATAGGAAAAAAAAAAACTGTTGTTGTAGATCTATCTCTTTACAGAAGATTAATTTCAAGTAAAGATGGCAAAATTAACCACATTCGACAAGGCTTTAAAAAATTTCAAATATATGTATATATGATTAATCACTGCTGACAACCGTTACTGCTATTTTTTGGTATTATTTTGATTTAAATTTGATATTATTGAATTTTTTAATATTTTATATATTGATCTATTATAAAAAATGGAAAGAATAAAATTTTAACTGTAATTGCTCATATATATTTATGAATCTACTGTTATTATGTTGTATTATCATACCCGTGTGATGGATGTTTTACGAATGAAATGTTTCCATTCTAAAAATTTTTTTTTAAAAAAAATTTAAATCAATATGCATACAAACCACAAACGAAAAAAAGAAAAAAAATATATTTATTTTAATGTGAGATGAACTCTAAACTTCCAAAGATCTTGATGGCCCCGGTATAAAATATAAAAGAGTGATATCCTGACAAAGAAAAAGGGTAGAATAATAAATTCTCTCAATAATTTTTTAAAATATTATTTATCTCCTTTCAAAAATTTTATAATAAATATCATCTATAATTTTTAAAATATCTTTTACTCATTTTTTAAATATTTATAATAAATACTCCTTCTAATTAAACCCTTTAATAAAAAAATATAAATTTTTATCATATAAGTTACTTATTTTTATTACATAAACTCTTAAATAAAAATAATTGACTTTTTTAAAAAAACTACTTTAAACTTAATTTATAATTTTAATATTTTAATTTATAATACTTTATACTAAAAAATTTTATAATTTAATTTTTTGATATGAAATTTAAATATTTTTATTTTATATTTATTAAAGTTTAAGAATTTATTTTTATTTTATAATTTAAATTTATAAAAGTTTTATTTTATTTTTATTTCCAAAAATTAAATTAAATTAATTTATTTAAATTATTAAATGACTATAATGCTTTATACTATAAAAAATTTTAATTCATAATTTTATATTTATAAGCACTTTTGAAACAGAATTTATTAAATATAATTATAAATTATAAATTAAAATTTTTATTTTATAGTGCTTTATACTAAAAAATATATAGTCATTCATTAATTTAAATAAAATATTTAAATTATTTTTATTTAATTTTTAAAATAAAAATAAAACAAACTTTTTATAAATTTAAATTATAAAATTAAAATAAATTCATAATTTTTATAAATATAAAATAAAAATAATTTAAATTTAATTTTCAAAAATTAAATTGTAAACTTTTTTAGTATAAAGTATTATATTATAAAAAATTTAATTTATAATTTTATATTTATATATATGATAAATTCTATTTTAAAAAGTTCTTATAAATATAAAATTATAAATTAATTTTTTTATAGTATAAAGTATTGTAATTATTCAATAATTTTAATAAAATATTTAAATTATTTTTATTTAATTTTTAAAATAAAGATAAAACAAAATGTTATAAATTTAAATTATAAATTAAATTCATAAATTTTGAGGAATATATAATAAAAATATTTAAAATTTAATTTTTAAATAAAATACTGTAAATTAAATTTAAAATAATTTTTAAAAAACTAATTATTTTTATTTAAGAGTTTATATAATAAAAATTAGTAATTTATATGATAAAAATAAAAATTTTATGTGATAAAAATTTATATTTTTGTGTTTAGTGAAAGCGGTTTTATCACTTTTTTAAATTATAAAAATATTTATAAAAAATATTTTAATAAAAAAATAAATGATATTTTAAGAGTATTTATCATAAATTTGAGATAAATAATATTTTAAAAGATTATGAAAAATGGAATGGACTGTGGTGGATCTCTGCCTCTGCATGCAAATAATTTCTTGAATTGCTTGCCATGGCAAATGGTGAATAGTCAACCAGCATTATGAAAAGGACCCTTTGTTCAGAATTCGAGTCTCCCTATTTATCTGTTTCCTTTCGATTATTTTGCTTCTGCGTTGTACACTTATTTCTGTTTATATTCATAACAGATAACTATATTGCAAAATTGTAGTTTAAAGGATAACGTTATATGGCTTTCAACGGCGGGGGAATAGTGACGCCTCCCGGCCCCACTGCTACAGCCACCAAAACCCAATATTGTTGTGCAGTATGAGCAAGAAGAATGTAGGATAGCAAAACTCAGAGGTTTTCCTTCATTTTCCTTCTTATTATCAGTTCAATGGCTTCTGCTGCTGCAAGCAAACCATTCCTTGGAGCTGCAAAAATGATGGGTTCTTCGTTTCTCTTATGCCGTCTGATCTTCGACTACACCCATATCCAACCGTCCGCATCTTCATCCGCTCTCGTACGCCGAAGAAACGACGTGAGTTTCAGTTCTCTTCTTGATTTTACAGTGGCTTAAAACTTTTAGTGCAGTCTTTGTCAAATGATTATTACCTATTAATTTAGATATTAAAAAATAAATTAAAATATTTATTAAAAGTGTTTTATTTTAATTATGTAAAACATGAATTAATAAAAAATAAAAAAGAGGGATTATGAATTATTTTTAAAATTGTTATAAATAATAAAAATTTATATTTTTAAAACATTAATAATAGTATTTTAATTAGCTCAAATTGAAGTTTGTGATATTTTAACATTAATAGAAATAGTATTTGAAAAAGAATAATAAGAGAGAGATACTGTAGAATTAATTTATTTATACATTTTAAATATACTTTTTTAAGTGTGCCATCCATCCAATATATTAATGTCATATAATTAGGGTTCTTTCATCGATCTAATCAAACAGATTGGACTAAATTTATATTCGATCCGTCCTCCTATGAACTGATATTTTTTTAATTTATATGGATTCATAATTTTTAATCCATATTTAATCCATGGCAAGATGAAATTTAATTCAATTCGATTTACTTATAAAAGATATAAATTTGCACTCCATTTGATCCATCCATTATAAATCAAAGTATATATAATTTTAATATTAATTTTATTTAAATAAATCAAGATACTAAATTAATAAAATAACCTTTTTAAAAATAGTAAAAAAATATATTTAAATAGGGGTAATTTTTTAATATTCACATTAAATTATAAAATTAATTACCATAAATTTATAACATAATAAGATTTTTTTTTGTCAATTTAGGTGCTAATTTACACAAATGAAAATAAAAATTGAAAAATTAATGAGTTTTGACTTTTGAGATTAAAATTTAATACTATTTTTTTATTACTTAAAAGGGTAGTGTTAGGAATATATATTTTTTGTACATATTAATGTAATGTGTTATTATTAATTAATAAAAATATAAAATAAATACAATTATAGAAAATAAATGATATGGACAAGGTTCAAGGGATACTCAACGAAGCATAAGTCGGTGATTTTGTTTGAGATCTCATCATCTGAGGAGCTCTCTTCTTCGTCATCCCATCTAGTCATCATTGTTTTCTTCTTTGACTTTTGGTACTTTGAGTGTAAGTAACCAACTCTAGAATGTTTGGATCTCTTGCTTCTATCTCTTATTTTATTCTAGAGGTAGCTCTTGAATTTCTCTGTCATGTTCGTCATCTTCACTATCTACTTTATTACTTTTATGTATTGATGATGCAAAAGCAATTTTCTTCTTCTCCATGTATTCCTCCAAATGATCAGTAGAGTTCATCCTTATAGTCCATTTGTCAGCCTATAAGATTATTTAGAAATAGCTTGTTTAGATCCTTAATCTCTTCCTTTGCCATCACCTTTACTCTCCACTCCTTTGACAAAGATTTAAGGATATTTTTTTTGTATTCACTAATTAAAAATAATTTCTCAATAGTTTTAAGAGAATTAACTATGTTTATAAATTTAATATACGTATCATGAATTGACCTGAAGGATTCCATTTTAAACAATTCATATTGTATAGTGAATCTACCGATTTTAGATTCCTTCGTTAGTTTGAACTCTTGTAGAGTATATATAATGCATACTAAATATCATAAATACTCTCACATACGAATATTTTATAACATTCTTTGTTATATTCCAAATTAGAATCCTTTACATGAGAATCGTTGCGTATTCTTATATTATAATTTCGAGGGTTATAATCGCAACCCAAGAGTCTAAAGACTCTAAGTATTATTATTTTTAAACTATAAATATTTAAAATAAATTTTAATTAAGAATTTAAATAATAAAAATATTCAATTTTATTAAATGTTACACAACTATTTTAAAATAAAATAATATTTTAAAAAATATTAAATATAATAATCAAAATTATTAAATAGCATCAATGGACTTCATAAAAATAATGAGTTGAATACATAAGTTTATACCTGCAATTCCTAAACCTTCAAGAAATTGTTACCACTTTTAACTATATCTCTATTTTACTTGCGAATAATTGAAATTGAAGGGTGAGAATGTGACTATGTAGGAATATACTTTATGAGTGAATACAATATGAATATTAAAAAATATTTGTAAAGAAACATTTAAAAAAACATTTATAATTTATATAAAAATTAATTTATTTCAATAAAAATCATGACCTGTATTTAAAAATAATTAGACCGGTCTCTTTTCTCAATATTTACTCTGGTTAAGAGCAAATCTAAACTATCAGTAATTTTTTTTCTATATAAAACAAGTGCAAGTCAATTTTTATAAAAACATTCCATCACTGATATTGGTCTCGAGAAACAAGTGAATTTATACGTGTTTATCTTTGACATTATCATCTAATAGGTTACTTCACAAATGAGATTGTAATCCTTTTTATATTGACCCCATCAGTGAACCTACTCATTTAAAATGATCATTGCCTTGGTCCATCCTTAGGCTACTTAAATGGCCTCCAATCATTATTATTATGAAATTAAATCAATCACATGAATAATAAAATTCAACATCAAAAGCATTCATATGCACATCATCATCAAGGTTCATATGATAATATGAAAGCAAAAATGTCAAAATCAACCTCCGATCTCGGAAATAAATCAATATATAATTCAATAGTCTATTCATATTTTGTTTAAAACAATAAACATACAATTTTAATTTTAAAAAAACAAGTAAGTTTTCACAAAATATTTTAAAAGTATTTAAAAGAAAAGGAATCTACTCACTAACTGAGCAGAGTATATATTCTCTTTACTTCTCGTATTTTAAAGCCCTGCCACTTGAATTTTTTAAATCTAAACCATATGTACATCAACAAATTTATTAATTCTAAATTTTAAATAGAATTTAATATAATCTATGTATTATAAATGTGTTTAAAATATTAAAATTTTTTAACTAAACTTAACTAAATGAGATTATACTCGTTTTCAGTCATTTATACGATTTTCACCAAATAAAATTCTATAGCTATTCCTAATTTATCACATTTACTTAGAGTGTATATTAACGTGCAAATTTAATTATCTAACTCGTATATTCTCAGATAAACAGTACTTATACATAGTACTTATTTATTCGATTTTTACTAAAACTTTTATTTGAGCTATTTTAACTCTTATTTTGAAATTATTTAGCTCAATTCTTCAAATTCTTACTCAATTCGATATAATCAAGCCTAATTTCTAAAAATTCCTAAATGCATAGTAAATTTTAAGTTTTAAATCCAATTAAACTACAAATTTATGCTTAAAACGCGTAAAAAATCTTATCTAAAAATCGTTTAGAGCTTCAGAGAATTGATTCTTTCGCCTACTTCAAAAAAGCCTAATTCATAGTCAATCATAGCTTTTATTCTTGATCAATATCTTAGCCTGTTCTCTAAAATAAAAATTGTAAAATATAGAGGATGTTGACTTCTTGTGATTTAACATATGAAACTATGATTTAATTAGTGGAAAATTAAGAAAATTAGAAAAGAAGTGGGAGAAACGGGAAAGAAATGTGGAGAAGAGGAAAGGAGAAGAAAATGAGAGATTGAGAGATTTAGGATGTATATATAATAGGGTACAAAAGATTTAAAATGCTCCTAGAACAATGAGAAAAGAAAACTTAGAGATAAGAGATAAAATTATTATTTTTAGAACCCCTAAAAATATTCAGTGTGATGTTCATCATCAAAAATTTCAATAGATCATGTATGGTTCCATGTTTGGCACAGAACCTAGGGTCAAACACCCTCGATTGTCTTAGCTTGGTTTTTCCTCGTTTTGGGCCCTTTCCATTTCTCTATTTTTCAATGATTTTTTTACCTTTATTCAATATTCTTTTTTACTTTTTTTTTTCTTTCTAATCTTAATTTATTTTTTTAAAATTTGAGTAGCAAAAAGTATTTTATAAATCAGAGATCCAAATCAATAAAATATTTGCTTCGAATGTAGGGTGTTTGAAATGGCTTCTAATTAGAAAATCTCTTCGAAACTCAATTATTTTTTAATAAAATCTTCTTAAATTTTATAAGTTACTTTAATATCACTTAGTCTACACATATATGACCTCTATTTGCTAAAATTATGAAAATTACAAAAGTGCCTTTAAGCAGCAAAATGATCAAAATGCCCCTAGTTCAAAAATAAGAGATATTATATTTTTTCTCATCTACTACACTATAATGCATTTATAGCTCTAACATTTAAGGTGTCCTTTTTTAATTTTACCCCGTTCCATTTGTTCTCTGGTTTAAGTATACTTTTTCCTTTATCATATATTTATTTTAAGGAATGAATGAGCTATTATAACTATTCTCTAAAGTTCATAGTTCGTGAGTTGTAAAAGGATTTTCATCCTAATCTTTCAATATATATAACTGTTTTTATTAAAAAATAGAGGCCTAGTGGTAGATTGACTTTCAATTTGTCTTGTAGTTGTCATGTTCTACTCTTAGATAATTAAGTCCTTGACAAAAGAACTAGACTTTGATAATGCAACAAAAGAGGGGGGGTTAAATTGGGTTTCTAAAAGTTTAATGCTATTTAATGTAATTTTTACCTATCACAAGTATACAATTACCGTAATGAATAACACTTACAAATAATAAATTCTTTTACAACCACAACCAATTAAAATTAACTTAAATATTTATGCTAATTAATGTAGTAGTTTGACAAACCTTACCTACATCAACTCTTCAAGATGTCATTGAAGATTTTCACTAGTTTAAGCCTTCCAAACTAAAGGCTTCTAGTTTACAACTAAAGATTTTGCGAGCTAATGTCCAGACATTTGCAAGTGATTTTATTCAAATCACTTAATCTCTCAACTAAAGTAAAAGAACATCATCTTTACCTTCTTTACACTTGAAGTGGTACAAATAAAATAAGAAATATCATTTACAAGATTCTCTTCCAAAGAGATTAAAACAAATTAAACGCTAGAGTTTATGATTTATGATTTTTTTGTTCATTGTAAGCTCAATTATGTTTCTAAACTTAAAGAATATGAAACAAGATGTTTTGGTTCGTGTCCTCTCTTACAAAAATGAGAAAAATAATTAATTTATAGTTAGAGATGAAAATATAGTCGTTGGACACAGAAACTAGCCCTTAGAATTCAAATATGCAAGAATTCGTTCGACTAAATTTTAACAAGTATTATGCCAGAAAAACTTTAAAATTTCGTTTGAACAAATCAAAGAATTCATTCGAACGATATTATTTGTAACAACGTAGTGATACTATAGCATATTATAGTAATTTTGAAAATATATGATATTTTAATTAGAAGTTTTATAAGTTTAAAAATATGATAATTTTTTACAATTTTGAAATCAATGCAATTTGGTCCATAGAAAATATTTCCACTCATATGAAAAAATTATTTATGAGCTTACTAAATTACCAAAAATACAATCACACACACAAACATATATATAAAAGGATTTATAATAAAATACCATACACTTGTGATTTTTTGAACTTTTAAAATCTTCAATTTTGTGTTTTTAAGTCTTTGAAGTCCTTTTTCTTGACTTTATTATAGGATAACTAACTAATTATCTTATTATCATCAAAACATAAATTTATATGCTACTACGTTCAACAATAATCACATTAGATGTCATATGATTATAAGATAGCAGCTCAGCATAATGGATGGATCATGGTGGTTTATGTTAAATTAGAACTAGCGCCTGATTTACTTGCTAACTATATTTTATAGGATAGCAACTCGGCTTTATTACAATTATTCATTGTCACAGAATCACTTTTGCTACAGTACAAGAATATTTGTTCAAAATTTTTGCAAATTTGATGCGAAGACATAAAAAAAGTCATTTCTCGAAGCTTATTTTTGATGTATGTGATTGGAATCACAGAGTTGAACGAACTTTAAAAGCTTTTAGTTTTCACATTCTGCTTATAGCATGACAGAAGTCAAGGCTGCTGGAAATACTTTTGGAACTTACTTTAGTGTCACAACATTTGGAGAATCTCATGGAGGTGGTGTTGGTTGTGTAATTGATGGATGTCCTCCACGGATCCCTCTCTCAGAAGCTGATATGCAAGTTGAGCTTGACAGAAGGTAGCATTTCAGTTAACTCTACTGCCTTCTTAGCTTCATGCTCCATTGCGCAATTACCAAAAGTAGCCGGGCTTGGGAATGTAATCATTGTATTATGATTCATAATATTAATATATTCTCTATTTGCCGTGGCATGCTATATTTATTGCTATTGATATTCGTCTATCTCCTGAAAAAGATTATTTATGGATTAACAGCTAGAGTGGTGGTGTTCAGGAGGCCAGGGCAGAGCCAAATCACTTCCCCTAGAAAAGAGATGGATACATGCAAGATATATTCCGGAGTTTCTGAAGGTCTGACCATTCAAGCTATATGCTTGTTTAGTGTTCTGTTGAGCAAAATGAGCAGATACTTTGTCACTTGATTTCTATAAACTAACTGATTAATGACAAAATAATCGCAGGGGTGACCACAGGTACACCTATCCACTTATTCGTACCCAATACTGATCAGAGAGGACAAGTGAGCATCCTAATCCTGAGCTATGGGATATCAGGTTTCAAGAAAAATAATCTGTATAATGATCAACAGCCTTTTTCACTTTTTTCAGTTTCCTGGGTACGGGTAGCTTATATGCATGTTCACTCAACGCTTTAGTCCTTGCTTTTAGCTCCAAAAATTCAAGTTATTTTATGTGTGTGGATATCTCGTGGATACCATATAGTTTTAATCAGTTGCATTCTATCTTCTCTGGCATTGGCATGGATATGTATTAATTGCTCTCGGGGGTCATTTTTTGGATGCATTGAGTTGACAGTCTTCAAGTTGTATTATGTATTAATGATGATGACTTAGAATTCAGTGGGAGCTTCAATTCAGGTTTCAAAAATTGTGTATGACAAGAAAGCATCAATAATATCTTTCATTTTTTGGGGATTTCAAGTTATACCCTTAATTGATGGGTGAAATCAGCTAAAATGAATGTAAGGCAAGGGATGTGGAATTCTAGAATGATTAGGAGTCCATCGGTGTATCTAGTTAGTCATTTTTGTTTTGGATGGTGCAATTTGGTTGTTATACATATGAAGTTCATGAAATGACCACAAATGCCTGAGAAGCACATAAATTCAGTTAATTTATGACTTATTGAAAAGGTAGAAGTTCCAATAATCATAACTTTGTGTTACCAGGATTATAGTGAAATGTCAGTAGCTTACAGACCGTCCCATGCAGATGCAACTTACGATATGAAGTATGGAGTAAGATCAGTGCAGGTACTAATTTTAGTAAAGTGAAAAGTTGAAATTTTGGGAATTACCATTGGTTGAACCGGATTGATCTGACTTAATGTGTAATTCAAGGGTGGTGGTAGGTCTTCAGCAAGAGAAACGGTTGGAAGAGTTGCACCTGGAGCTGTTGCAAGGAAAATTCTTATGCAATTTGCAGGAACTGAGTTCTGTTTTTTTCTTGTGACCTCTTGCCAGTTTTTATTTTCCTTCAGAAATATGTTCACGATCATGCTTAAAGAGTCTAGACGGTTTAGAAGTTTCTGAGGTGTTGGTTATTATGTTTGATTTCCGTTTCAAATTCGATACTATGCCATAGACAGAGAAGTTTCTGTGAGTCAAGATGTTGATATTGGCATCTGTACCTGTCGGTTAGCTGTTAATATTTGAGAAATTAGGAACTTTTCTCTGTGTTGGGTGGAAAGAGCCTGGAATCTGCTAGCTAGTGAATTTTCTTAGCTTTAACTACATTTTTCTATCCAAAAAGGAGAAGGGAAAAAAATGGTCATAGCTTGTACTATATTTTTTGGTCCAGTGTACTGATAAAGGAATAATCTGGTCTGCTATTTCTGGACTTTACTCCTGGTTTCTTGTTAAAACTTTCCCTTCATATTCGTTATACCTTCAGGTTCTTGCTTATGTCTCCCAAGTCCAAAAGGTTGTAGTTCCAGAGGACGTAGTTGATCACGAGGCATTGACACTTGATCAGGTATAACTTATATTAAATTCTAACATGCATTCTGAAGAAGCAAATCTGTAGCTTCTGATATGACATGTGAGAACCATTTTCAGAATAATGATAGGAAGGCATTATGAAGAACCATCTCTCCCCATTGCTCATATGCTTATTGAATATTCTAGTGACTGAAGAGTCTTGGTCGAGGTATTTTAGATCTTGAGTTGTGAATGATCTTAAATTATATCTTTTGTAAATTGGCTGTATTTAGGTATCAAGGAGAGTGCCTTATCCTTGGTTTCTGTACTGACTTCTCTATATAATATTTTCCATTTTTGGAACATGTCCCATCTTTACCATTTTTCTGGATCTGCTTTCTACGATATTTCCGTATTAGTTACAGCACCTATCAGTCTAATTATTTTCCGCTTGTACCTTACAGATAGAGAGTAACATCGTAAGATGTCCACATCCTGAATATGCCGAAAAGTTGATTTCTGCAATTGATGCTGTCCGAGTGAAAGGTGATTCTGTTGGTGGTGTCGTCACATGCATCGTGAGGAATTGCCCTCGTGCATGTTCTCCTTCTTCTCTTTCTTGCAGTCACACATAGTGCGTGTATACATCCATGTCTTCACGAATATATTATTATGTGCATGTGTATACACACGCTAATTGTCGACACTTTATTAGTTGCGTAAATTTTTTGCGAGTTCCTCACTTTGTGGCTTTATACCTTCTGTGGATGCTCAATTGAGGATTCAAATATCATGACTGTATGTCAGGGGATTGGTTCACCTGTTTTTGACAAACTTGAATCCCAGCTAGCTAAAGCTGCTCTGTCATTACCTGCAAATACGGGCTTTGAATTTGGCAGTTGGTTTGCAGGTTAGAGAATTTGTTTGGTACTCGTGTTTTATTTAAATTTAACTTCGTAAATTTTGCTGACAGGCCGGCGAATGATTACTTGAAATGCAATTGCATGCATGTACTTTTATGACTGGCATTTAACATAATGATGAATTCTGTACTGATGAATATGGAGATATCAGGACAAGAACAAACTGCTCTCTGGTATTTATTTGGTACAAGTCATTCTCTTCTCACTTTTAAGGTGGTAAAATGTTAAGATGTCCTTCACTGAGCAAAATCACAAATGGAGGTAAATTGTTTCTCACTTTATGTGGATTCTTCTGCTGACTTTTGGGGAGGAATATCATGTTGAAATCATAAACAAGAAGATAGGTTTCAAGCCAACACCTACAATAATTGTAGTAAGTTTGATCTCCGTGTCTCTCTCAACACAGTCAAACCATCAAGTTGGCATCAAGAAGACGTTACTTTTTACAGTGCCCGAGTCGCGTAGAGTTTTTGTTCGGTCAAATCATCATGTCGGCATTAAGAAGATGTTACTTTTTACATTACCTAAGCTGTGTAGAGATTTTGTTTGTTCCCAGTGCTATGGATATGCAATAATCCTTTGTTTTTTTTTACAACTTTCGGTTTTTTTGCCTTCTTGTTATTGATGTCCTATTTGGTAGCTTGATATTTTTGTTGCTACTTATTGCTCCGTTCATCTTTTTTGTTGAAAATTTTCTTGGCAATACTGGTTGAACTATAGACCATGAACCTTAACCATGACTTTATACATGTTCATCATAGAATGCCATTGGTCTCTATTGCTTGTTTTGTTATATGATAACGTCGCAAACACCACCACACTCTTTTCAAACGGGATATAAATAAAAAGCATCAAAGTACTTTTGCCTACTTAGAGCATGTTTGGTAGAGTTTGCTTTCACCGACTTTGAAAGCAAAACCGTATAACTTGCCCTGATCCATGTTTTATGCTATTTCCTGAAATTATTTTTTCCATATATCCTTGTATGTTTCTTATTCCATAGGTTTTCTTTGTGAAATTAACAAACTAGTGATGTACCTTTTTCATAACCGTTTGCCATATCGGTAAATTTACCCCAATCTCTTCTATTGTTTCTTGACTTTCTGTTTCGAACATAGCTAAAGTTATTCTCTTACTTCTTTATATATGCCTATTCGAAGAGCTTGTGATTAGATATATTCTTGAGACAATGATTGCCAAAATTGCCATGATTTTGTGACAATTGTGCAGATAAAGCAGCGTACAGTGAGTAGAGATGAGAAAGAGACGGAACTTATAGTCCGTGGTCGTCATGTTCCTTGTGTTGTCCTACGAGGTAAGTCAGATGATAGATCAACTACTCGTGCATCACCCTATATAGTAATATATTCTGAAAATATATTTTTCTCAAACCCTGGAGAACTGTTATTTGGATTTCTATCAGATAGCTATGACAGTAGAATAGAACTAGATGTTTGGTATCATTTTTGTTTTTCACAAATAAATATAATCAATTTGTCTACAATGAAAAAGAAAAAAAAAATCCTAATAATATGCCCGTGTGTTTTGTTTTGTTTGTGTTGTTGATTTAGTGGTGCCAATTGTGGAGGACACGGTAGCTCTGGTGCTTGTGGATCAATTGATGGCTCAATAAGAGCAATGTCATCTGTTTCCCATCAGTTCAGAATTACAAGAACCCATGAAATTGCCAAAGCTCGACCCAGCCACTTTGCAAATGTGAGAGGTAATGAAGTTGCGAATCGTCATTGTCAGTACTTGGTTAACGGAGTAAATTTCATCTTCTTGTTACTCCAAACCCAGAATGTTTAATTATTATTGCCTTTATTATTTAATATTTTTAAAAGCTTGAGTTGTTTTCTTTGTAATTCATGATTTCTTGGGATGCTTCAACCGTTGATTTCTCTGTGCTTCGTTGTGATATGAAGAGAAGATAATTTAAAATTATGTTGCGGAAACATATTGCCATTTCTTCGTACCTTTTTGCAATTGTTATTGTTTGGATTATGGCACCGAAGGGCCAAGAGAGAGTTTTTATGGGCCCAGGCCTTCAAAAGCCTGCAGCCCTAAATTCTGATTTATATTGATTTGCATTAAAAGTGGGCGAGCTTGTTGTTGTACAAATACTCTGTTTATGAGTTCAGTAAATGAATTTTCATGTGCAACTTTATTTACACAAATGGATTGGTGACGGAGTGTTGATATAAACACCCTTGATATTTTGATGATTGGACAAAAATGGTTGTGGTCATCAGAACGGCAGAACCAGTCTATAAGTACTTATGTTTGGTTGAAATGCAGCCCAATGGTTGAAAAAGAGAAGGAGGCCTCTTTTTACTTGGACGTTAAAGGACCGATTGGTGCAAAAATGCAATAATAAATTTCTGATCATTTTAATCTTAAAATTAATATGCATACAAAAGGGAAAAAGGTAATTAAATAATAAAAAATAACCATGGGATGAATTATAATTTATAAACTCAAAACATCTCGATCTCACACATAAAATTATTAAAAAATAATATTTATATATCATAAATTTGTATTAAAAAAATACGATTATATTATTATTATTATTTTTTAACTCAAAACTCCAGCTCTTGTTAAATCCTTCAAATCTTTTAAATGACATTAAATCAAAGGGTGTTTAACATTGTGGACCTCATCGTTATAAATATGAATTTAGTCATAATTTATGTAAAAGTAGCAGTCAAACTCATAATCGAACTCAAGATCTCCAAAATAAAAAATTACGTCATTTTATGAGTTTGATTGCGTTTTTGAAATTTTATTATTATTACTCTCACTAAAATATTATAGTGGTAATAATATTATTGGATACTAAGAGCCAGAATTAGAATTTAATAATATCTAAGTTTCTTGTTTTTACTTCTATTATTTGACCTACAATTAAAATGATGGAAAGGTTTAGGTTAGAGTTTATATTTCCTAATCCAAAGTCTAATCTTCTTACAAGAATTAATTAAAGGTAGTTGAGTTTTGGAATTTAGGATATAAATTTACATTATTGCATTCAGTTATGTCATGAACAGGGAGAAAAGTTTTAATGACCTTCCATTATATGAGTATTAACCTTGGCGGCCTTCTAATCTTCAATGGTTGCATATATATAATATGTTTTTTATATTACAAAAATTAACATTACCAATTGTACACGTTAAGCAAAAGAAATAATAATAATAATAATAATAATAATAATAATAATAATAATAATATGATAGGTAACGAAACCCTTGTAGTTGAACAGAAATTGGTAGTTTTAAAATTATAGATGCGTGATTGATGAATACAGGAAGATAAGGTCAGACAGAAACTTCCTCACCAGTGAAATGTCATAATCTTTGTACATAGTTAATTAAAATTAACATACAATTAATTCAATAATCCCATACCTAAAAACATCCACTTACCTTTCATTTAATTAATTAATTCGTTATGTTTCTAGGTCTAAAATTAATATGTATAGCCCAACTTTTTATCTTTTGTTCCGTTGGTTACTGCTATAGACAATGAAATAAAATAAATTTAAACGATAAATTTCATTTTCAATTTGATTCATAACAAGTGAATTATCGAAACCTTAGTTTATTCATAACCATCCGAATTCATAATTCCAAGCAAACACAAAAGGTTTCCTACTACGGCACGTTATAGAAAATGAAACACCACATGAATCTCGTTTTCAATTAATCAATCCCATGTCCTAAAATTGAAAGATTAATTAATGTTGTTAAGACTCGTATTATGTTAGAAGAACGAACTTTTAATTTAATTTCCTAATTAGTAGACTCAAATCCATGCTTTATATATGACATATATTATGCTTAACGAGGCAATTATTCCTACCGTGGATACTGGCTAATTCTTTTATTATTCTCTTCGCTTAATTGTACGCATAGAATATGGATTTTTAAAAAAATTAAAATTAATATAAATAAAAATAGGAAAATAGGAAAAGTCATCATCATTCATAAATCCTATTTCGTGTTGTCTTTATCTCTACCTTTCAACCTTTCCTAATCCATTAAAATAAGACGTTTGTAGATGAGAGAGGACAGTCTTAATACAATAATGGGAAAAGGCTAACAATGGGATAATGTGAATCATAAAGCAGATTCCATTATCATCCCATTATAGATTTAATTCTTTATATAAAGAGAAATAAGATATATTGAATCATGTGAACGACCTAGGCGGTCTACTAATCAAAATTAGTTATAATATAATATAAAACCCAACAAGAAGCTTAAATTAAATATTGAAATTGAATTGGTTAAATTTTATTTAAATTCTATTAATAATAATGTCAAAAATAATAAAGAGTTAGTTTAATTGACAAAATGCATAAAAATGGTATAATAGGTTTGAAATTCGAATTCTACCCATATAATTTAAAAATAAATAAATAAATAAAAGGGTATATTTTCATATTATTAAAAATAAATTTTAGAAAATAATATATTAATTATAATTTTATATTATATATGTCAAATTATGGAGAGAGAGTTTTATCAACTATTAAACTAATTGAAAGACTTGGGACTATGACATGACAATCCTAGAAACATTGATATTACAAAGAAACAGAACCATTTGTTGAATGGTGCCTCCAATAATTCAAAAATTAAAATTAAACTGAAGATGACACAAAGACAACATTATTAGAAAATTATTTTGAATAATAAGTACTTGGCAACAGAAATATCAAGATAAGAAAATAGTATGTGTCTGGACGAAAGGGTCCATCTCCATATTTCTTCATGTATAGTTCAAATTCTATTGCTGAATAAAGCTGATTAATTATTTTATTGTATCAAATCAATTAAATCAACTAACTTTGAAGTCTTGTTTTGTTGAATCCAATAATTACTATTGGTTAAGCAGTGTTATCATATAACCACCGACATACATTAATTATATATCAGAATGACAATAGTTTAAAGCACTTTTTGACAACTTGTATACAAATATAGCCATAGGCTTGATCAAGTTTAGTTGAAAGATTATATTGTTTCATTTAGTTCTAAAGATCGTATATGGCAATTCATGAGGTACGAGTCCTTGAGTTTTTGTGATTTTTATTTTTTTGTGTTACATAAACGGAGGATTTTTGCTAAAATAATTAAAATATACTTTAACATTACATTAAAATTTTTTACATCACAATTATCAACCTTATTACTCAAATAAGAATTAAGGATTTATTTGATACAAATAGACTCAAACATTGTTAATCTGTTCTCTCTTTAAATTACTCCAATAGCTCACCAATAATTATTGACCATATTTAATCAAAACAAGTAGAATTTTTTGTTGTCTTAATGGGGAGAAATAAGGGTTGTTTGACTATTGATTTGTAATTAAAAAGGTAATGAAAAGGATTAAAGGAAATGAAATTTTTTGGAAAGAATCAAAGAGTAGGACATAGCTAGGTTGGTTTTGTCATGAATAGGATTCAAAATGGCTTTAAAAGAGTCATTAGTTGATAATCAAAAGCACTTTATAACAAGGAATTGACACTAGCTTTGTCACTAAAGTAGAAATAGATGAGTTTTTTCATGCATGAAAATGGTGAAATTTGGTGGGTTTTCAGTCAAATTTCTACAAAAGCCTTTTTAAACGGAGTAATTTGTCTCTAATGAGGGATTGTGGGTGTGTTTGATTTTGCCAGTTGGTAAGAAATTGGATGCTTAATTGATGGGACATCACTAACTCGTACCTCCCACTGTATAATGTTTTTCCTCTGAAGTGAGTTCAACATTCTCTACCATTACAAAACTACTTTGTGAAAAATATTTGTTGAATTAATATGTAGATTTTTTTAATCAATTTTTGACGCAGATCTATGTAGACTGAAGTAACCTTTTCATTGTGGGTTTTAGCTTCGTTTGAAACAAGTTCATTTTTATTATATATATATATATATAATACAATAATTAAAATATTTATAAACACTTATTTATGTAGTTGATATTTTTAATTCATTCATACACTTGCGACTTATATTATATAGTTCGAGGTTTTATCTTTATAACTATTGTGGCATAAAAACTACAATATCAAATAAACGCATCAATCAAATTTCCAATGTTTGAGTTGATAACTAATTTCATAATTTTTTATCATAATTAGCCCATCAATCTTCATCTCGTTAATTGTTTTTTCAACAATTTGTTGATCACAAATAATTTTTTTTTTATTTTTTATTTTTATAATGGTGTATGCTACATATGTGTAGTAGCCACGGAAAAGGATTGCTTCCATCCGAATAATATACGAGAAAAATTTTATTAAGCATTGTCTGAAAAGTAAAAGGCAGAGACAAAGCTAGGTAAGCATGGGCATATAAATTCCATGAAGAAGAATTTTCAAACCCTAGCCATGGATGCACCTCCGTACAGAGGATATATAAAATAATATCCATTACCCCCACAAAATAATCATTTGCTTATTTGTTTTGGTAGTCATTATTCAGTCAATATGAGACAAAAGAAAAGAGAGAGAGAGAAAGAGAGAGATACTCAACAAATAGAACACAACTACCATTAACAACGGCCAAAAGCTACCCGCTATCCACAACCACTCCTTTCAATATTTAAAAAATGATTTACAAAAAATCGTGCAGTTTTCTCGTTTCCAACAATCATAAGAATTGAGAACATCACATTTTCAAATCATATCGAGGACCATCTCCAATCCAATAATAACTAAGGTTTTGCATAAATAAGATACACAAAAATAAAAATTCTAATTGTAATCACCGCCAATCTCCAGTGCTGGATGACCAATACATCAATTTCAATCCCATCTACAGATGAAATTGAGAGTCAGTAACTTCTTAAATTACCCCTCCCTAATTTCTAAAAGAGAGAGGAGAATTTCAACTCTGCTCTTTCTGGGTATTCATCAATAGAAATAAGGTCAGCAAGGCACCAACATGAAGAACAAAATGAAGAAATCAAGCTGAAAATTAAATTAAAATAAAAAGGAAGGGAATATTGGCAAGTAACTCTATGCAAACAGATTTTTCCCACACTTAATATTTAATATATTTTCAATTTTTTTAAAAAAACGTTCACACCTGACCGCTTACTGGTTCATGTCATGTTTGACGTTGAAAAATGATGAAATTACTTTGCTTTTCTGATGATGTCTTGATTACTTGCCATCATAAAAAAGTTAGGAGGGGATACCACCATGCTTGTACACCGTTAGGTAAAGAATCCCACTCAGATCTTCACAACCTTTTTAGTTTTTTACTCTGTCCTTTTTTCTCAATTCTTGGAGCTGCTTTGCTTTTTGTCATCAACTTTCAAAAATAAAAGATGACTCTATATTTACTTTTCTTTCTTCATTTCCTTTTTTTTTTTTTTTCTGAACATGGTTGTCGTCCTGCATAGAAACAAACAAACAAATAAAAACATACATCATATAATGCACAACATCAAAGCAATTATAAATTAGGCCAATAGGAAATCTCTTTAGAAAATTCAATCCTTGTTTACACTTTCTCTTCTTTAGGAATAACTCAACAGTAATTAATTGCTTTTCCTTCTCTCTGTTAGAATTACTTTTTGACAATTTACTTCTTTCCTCCTATTCAGCTCTTTAAAATATTAGACAAATTTAAACCAAATCTTTTAGTTTTGGCAGTCAAGCCAAATAGCAACCACTTTCTTTCTTGCATAGTAAGAATTTGTTTGGTATCTTAGTGTGGTGACTTTTAAATCATAGCTATTATGAGATGAAAGTTTTAAATGTTAAATATCAACATAAAATTGTGAGAATATCACTAATACTACAAAACACCTTTTTAACCATGCTTATAAAAAACAGTAAAAATACCACAACTCAAACGAAGTTTAGAATAATGATAATATGAGACCGTGGAGTGAGCCATATTAACTCAAGAAATCCTTTTAATTATTAGTTGAATCAAGATGTAAATCACATTGTCTTATGAGTCACCTTCTTATGGTTAAAATCACTGTGATCCTAAAATTCTTTCTTAACCAGAAAAATAAAATACTAAACTAAATAAATTGCTCTCCCGATATGAAAGTTGTAGAGAAATTCTTGTACTAGGAATTCAATAGGTAGGCCAACGGCATTGTTAAAAATAGAAAACATGAAGTATACACTGGTTTTAAATCCTTGACCCACCAAATAAAATTGAATGATTGAAATTTATTCTTCATTATTTCCTATCATGACATGGCATATTATCAAGAGGTTGCTTATATGTAGAAAAGAGAATTCAAGAAAGGGACAATCTCCCTCTCCCTCTCCCCTAAGCAAGAATATAATAAGATTGGAGAAATGCATGGATGTGAACAAGCAACGTTGAATTGATTTAATTAATATCCAAATTAAATAATCAATCAAACTTTTAATCTTTGAAGGAATGGTTGACATATAATAAAGAATTTAAAGAGAAGAAAATGCTATAGATTTAGAAGGAAGAAACAGGAAGGAACACCTGGCTAAACCATAATAGGTACATTTAAGGACACAAGGACGTTGATCAAAATAATAATAAACCGAAATGTATGTAACAATTCATTATTAAATGAATGCCCTTCACTTGACGGTCTCAGATTCAAAGGTCCAAACAGAAATTGATAGGAGAAATGCCGGATATGCATTTGACCGCCCTAAATCATTTGATCTCTTCTAAATGACCAAAACACCCTCTTAAAACTTTTGAGGAGAGAATTTCACGAATTAGTGTCGTAAACCGACAACAACAGGAAGCAATCTTCCCTACATGAACTATTTTCAGGATTACCCAATTAATCTGTTAAATAACAACAGCAACCAAGAGCTGTCCTAAGGTTTGATCTTTTGAATAGATTAAAAGAAGGGGGAAAAAAAGACAACATGAGCCCACGAGGGTTCACAATAACACTAACTGACAATGCTAATAGCTGCTAGTGATTAGGCAAAGTCATCCAGAAAAAGAGAAGTTTGATTTGATGAAATTGAGGTTACTTGGTTGAATAGACTTTGGATATATACTGTATAAGGATGAAAAACAACCATAAATGGGATAAATGTGCTCCTTATTGGTAGTTTGGTAAAATTTATTTCAATGGAAAAGGACATTGCATAGTCAGAAAAAGTAAATTATTGTCACTCCATAATATTACGATGAGAAACAAAATTTGAGTCATTATAATTTGGAAAATATAATTTACTGTTCATATCTACATCTTCATCGTGTCCACTGAATTAGGGTGCACTAATAGGCTTTCTTTAGATAGCATGGATGCATGAAAATATAGAGTAATAATTGTATTAAGAATGAAATTTTTACCTCTTCTAGTTAAGTCTAGGAGGGTGCGGGTGTGGGTGTGGGTGTGGCCTGCTTGAAAGCAACAGTGGGGGCCATTCTGCAACTCCTTCTCTGATGTTCAAGCACCAGTTCAGCGGCAAACCAATCGAGTTTCTCAAAATTGCTTTGTTCTGCAATCCTTTTACCTCCAAAGAGCACTGATTCAACATTTTTCTGCTTCAACATTTCCTCAGCCATTCCTATCAGCACTTTTACATTGCTGGGACTGGGGTCGGTATCAACATTAGGTCCGCAACAGCCTAAACTAGACCCAGTTGCCTGAATACCAAAATTATTTAATAGAAAATCAGCATAATGTACACATAATTCAAACAAATTGACTTTATTGCACATTCAACCACATTTAAAATTTCTAATTCCTAAACATATTATAAGTAACGGCAAATAAGAAAAGAGAGAATATACATGGGACTCAAAGCCACCAAACTTCAGCTGTTATTATCAATCATTGGGGCTAAGTACAGCCACATTTTCAAACAAGTGGCCAAACCAATTTCAGTGGTCCACTAGAATGGTTTATGATACTTCAGAGTTTTTGCGTGGAACCTCTTATTTATGCTCCACTTACTTCACTAGAAAAATGGCAAAAACTGCAACTGCAGAGCCAATGTGGGACAAAAAGGAGTGCCAACTGCAGGATTACCTTTGCACTGTATAGGAAAATTAGCACTACTAAGATCATTATAAACTTTTGAAAAAACATTCCAATTTTTGACATCCCGTGAGGCTAGAACAAATACCCAAATTGAAGAAAACTATTTTTTCTTTTCACGAATTTTTGGTTGCCTAACATAAGGATACCACAAGAATAGCAAAATCTGAGACCTAATTCTAGTACATTGACAGCGCATAAAGCATACTATAACAAGTCCCAATTATGAAAGCAAAAGGTAATAATTTTGCTCAAAATATGAAGATCAATCATGAATGACGTTTTATGACCACTCATTGCAATTCATTACTCCTAAAAAATCCAAAACCCAAACAATCCACCTAATCCTCCCCCACCCTTGAAAATGCAAAATATTCCAATAGAAAGTATCTTTTAAGCTTATCCCGCTAATTAACACAGTGCTGTAATTTGATTACTTCAGTATTTAATATTATCATAATATTGCAAAGGTAGTTGAATTATGGTCTTAAATTAGCTAAAAAATGTTAAACCAAAAATTTAAACATTGCTTGCTAATGATTTGAAAATACGGTTTAGATTCTGATAAACTTAGATGCCGAATATCTAGGTCAAAAATTAAAGATTGAAGGACAAGAAAAAATTGACCAAAAGGGTAAAGTGCCAAATTACAGGCTGAATTGAAAACAAAGAAACCTATTTTCAAAGACAATCCAGCAAACTTGAGATCTGACAATGAAAGTGACTGACGTCTTGACCAAAAGACATAACCCAATAAAGAACTGAAGACGCTAACCTGCACCGGATGCTAACTTTGGTTACCAGACCATCTAAGTTCTCGAGCCAGTAAATTCTGGAAGTTAAAAAAAATCCTTTGTCTGACAATAAAATTAAATACAGTGCCCGTAAAACCAGAAGTAAAAAATCACATGCATCACAACCCAACGGAAACCAAACCATAGAACCACAGAGAGGCAAAAGCACAGGTCCCCATTACTGTAATTGGCTACTACTTTGCATAGGTTTTCAAGATTCGGAAACCACAAAAAGACCCCACACTTGCACCAATGACCCATTAGACGAGGCCATCGTTGCCTTACAAAACATACCCCTATTCAATGCCCATTAATCCAACGGATCTGCTATTTCATATACAACATCTCCAACTCCAAGCAAAGACAATTGCCATTAAACCCACCAGCCTGGCTCTTATAGTCTCTTGCACGAATTGTTAATCCCACAAAATCTCAGTAACCCAACAATACATGATCGACGGTCCCATGAGCTGCAACTCAAAACCATTAAAACTCATTCTCATAGTAAAAACATCTTTAATCATCTGTATAGTTTAACTGAAAATTTTTTTAGAATGGTACAAAATGTCTAGAGTTGGAAACATTGGGTACGATAATTAGAATGGAATATGAAGTTTTGGTGCAAAATTGAAAGGATTATTTTTGTTGTTTAATGGTAAAAAACTAGTTGCTTAATGAGAACAAAAGAATCAGAAATGTTTAGCGTCTAGAAATGGGGCCGTACCTGAATGCGAACATAATTACTGCTCCTAGACTGACCAAAAGCCATGGCCACAGCCTGGTCCACCGACTCAGAGGAACCATCACCGGCTATCCGAGCCATGGGTCGAGCCCAGTCCTTGACCCGCCAATTCTTGACCTGGTCGTAGTCATAGCTAACTTCTAGCAGCTGGCCGGTCCCCAACGAGAGCACCAATAAATCCTCGACACCTCGCACGAATGGAAACTCCTGCTTGTTGTGTAACACGTGTGTGATTGCTGCAGCCGTCGGATTGCTCATGGCTAACCCACCATCAATCGCTACGCACCTGGACTGACCGTCAACCGACCGCATTAAAACCGGGTCGAATACACCCGGTTCGGCTGACGTGGCGCGGCAGACTTCCCAGAGTTTGAAATCAAAACTCTCCGTTTCAAGAGCGTCAGCTCGAGAAAACAAAAACGGCGCCGTGCTTGAAAGATCGTAGCATGGGATGAGAACCGGTTTCAACGTGTCTCTCAACGTTAAGTTACGGCTTTTCTCGGTGAACATCTCTTTCACAGCCTTCTCCAAACCGGCAGCGGCTGCACCGGTCGAACCGGAGCTTGAACCACCATTAAAAATCCGTTTGAGAAAACTGCCTGAATTATAGCCGGAGCGTGACCGGTAAAATCTCTTGCCTTGCTCCGCAAGAAACCGCCACGTGTCCTCCGCCTTGAAAATTGGCCGTTTTTGATCTTTGGTGGCGAAGAGCATGGCAGCGAAGATACCGCCGACGCCTGTACCAGCCGCCACGTCGAAATAATCGGCGATACTGGCGTTTGGGTTGCCAGACTTTGACTTCAGCGCGTGTTCAAGATAAGCCAAAGCCTTGCCAGCAATAATTCCTCGCATACCGCCACCGTCAACGCTAAGTATACAAATTTTGCCTCTCTGGTTCTTGATGGACGACACGCCGTTTTCTGGGATTCCTTGTTGGTTCAAGCTCTCGGGTTTGGCTTCTATTGTCGTCGGAGATCTCTGTTTGGGAATCCACAGCTTCTGATCGTCGTAACCGAACAAGAACTTGCTTTCCAAGATTGAAAAGATTTCATAGCTCAGCTTATCCGTGTCGATACTCGGTTCTTGCATTTCAGAGGATTGATTGGAAGCCATTTTCCAAATTGATCTATAGCTTTTTATCGATAACTTTTTTCAGACTCTAGTCGGATTCTTATAAGAATCTTCCTTTCACGCTCATTTCAACGACTTTCGTTCCATTTCAGGCAATTCTACAAAGGAAACAATAAAAACAAATTCCACTTGAGAATCTCGCTCATAAAATTTCTGTGAAAGTAATTAAGCCTCGAATCACTTTTGTCTCGCGATATATTCTTCCTAACCATAACCAGGAAGGCAAGGGAACACCTCTGAATTTTTGTTGACAGAAAGCGAGCTATGCCTTTCACTTCAGTTGAAGTGGTAAACAAACAATTATATCTACAAGAAAGACAGAAACAAAAGACTTCAAACGCAGGACGCCCTTTTTGCTCAATCCACACCAATCTCTCCTCCACTTTCTCTCTGTCTCTATCTCTCTCTTTCACTAAAGCACGCCAAAGGTAGAGCTAGCTATGATGCTATCATTCCGTACGTACAGATATAAAACGTTTAAAACAACCAACGAGGAAAAGCCAGAGCCAGCACTCAGCAACAAAACGCAATAGAATCCAAAAGAAGAACCAGAGAAGGAGGCAAGAACGCAGCAGTTGGTTTGCAGAGCATGTCTGTTTTTATATACATATCATTTCACTTCCATTTTTTTATTAAAAAATTGTTTTTTTGTTTTGCTTTGTTTTTATTCCATTCTCGTTTTCATTTTTAGATACACCATTTATACATAATTATATAAAATAATACATCCGACCGTTTTAACTTGCCTGTGGCCACTCATCAGATACTATCCCCAATTGGGCGCCGACGATTGTGTAATTTCCTCAATCCAATGGCCCAGACTATTTGTCCACTATTAGTCCGTGATCGACGGCCCAATTAGGATAATCAAACGCAACGCAGATAATTTTATAATTTTGTTTATTTTTTTCTCCGCGCTTGTCGTTACGCGTGGACCCCGTTGCAACCGTCCGTCGGCAGACGACTGGAGACGCACTTATTATGGTAGTACAAGTGATTTTCTCTGCAAATTTAATTTTTTCTCTTTTTTTTTTATTTTCTTAATTGGGTAAATGTGGGTCCTAATCCTATACAGATATGCTTGTATTGGTGTACGTGCTGACGGGTATAGTATTCGTGGGTCGATGATATGGTATATCGGAACACTATTCGGGGGTCAATGTTATGGTATATCCGAAAGCAGACTTGCTCTTTTTTGACGGGTACTCCGTCGTGCAGTGGCAGCAAAGTAGCAGCACCGTCTGTTTTAACAATGTTCGCCGTTACTCTTTTCTTTTCTCGTAAAATATTACGTGTGAGGCCAATAGTAGTTCATTTATTTTTTTCATTTATATAATTATTGACTAATTATGAGTTCACTTATGGCCAGTTATTATACTTGATTCTTACGTATATAATCCCTGTATGGTAAAACATCGACTTTGTTAAGTGGAGTATAAAATTTTTGACATTTATACATTATGTTTTCAAATAAATTAAAAATAAAAATATAATTTTTTATAAATTTTTATATGTAAATTAATGTAACATATTATTATTAATTAATATAAATTATAAAATAATCTATTATTAGTTTTTATACATAATTTAAATAAAAAATTTATATTTTTATCATTTTTATTGCATACAAAATTTATGTGTGGCAATTATATAGTCAATAAAAAGCAAATACGGAAACTCGATGACCTT
>JAWDEX010000009.1:10322615-10355690 GCA_035221805.1 Trichilia hirta
CACTAATGTTCTAATGATATGACTATCATATCACTCGCACTAATATCATCTCATGATATTCACAGAAGACATTCAGTGTGTCTACTATTCAATATCAATGCCCAGTTGATATTACGTCTGTAGGAAATAATTTAGACAACTTATTATCTTGTACGATTCACATGTATATTCTATCACTAGTATGATTGGATAGAAGAAACAGCATATACATATGAATTGAAATACTTTCATTATTAATAAATATGTACAATATATATCTACAGTAACTTAATACGATATACCCAAAACCAACAACACAAATGGTTTTATGGCATACAACACTAACAATAATATCATTGACCTTCTCTTAAAGTGATGACACTAAAGTTATTGGACTAGTATCTTGAGAAAATAGGTATTACATACAATAGCAAATAGTTTTAATATAAGTGAGAGTTTATTGATATTATATGTCCTAAAATTATTCAAGTTATCAATTTTGGGCATCTTGTATTGAATTACTATTATAATATATACTATAAATATTTATTAATAAAAGAAATTATTTCTTATTCATATGTATATAATGTTTTTTTTTTTGTCTAATCACACTAATAATAGAGTATCATATGAATATTTAGATAATACAATTGTCTAAATTATTTTCTATAAAAATAATATCGATTGGGTATTGATATTGTATAGTAGGTATACTAAATATCTTTAATGAATATCATAAAATGATATTAGTATGGATGATATAATAGTTATATCATTAGGTCATTAGTGTAAATTAATAGTTGTAAAAGTATTTTTTGAATATGACTAAAGATATGATGAATCACAACAATGTATATTGTCAATGATTCATTATATAATTGTACTCGTGTATTAATTACTTCTCAAACTTGAGATATCATAGTCATTAATTGGTATAAATGCACATGATTTATATGGTGTATAAATATAAAATTAATCATATATTGTACAAAAAGTTAGTTTGGTTATATATTATTTATATCAAAATACAAATGATTATAAGATAGAATCTATTAACTAGATATATAAGATTTTAAAGTTCTGTTGATTCAGTTCAGATTTGAGTTTCTAATCAGGCATCGGTAAACAGTTAAAATTTAAAATCCCTAGTGAGAGATAAAATTAAGTTATATAAAGAGTTTACAGTAATGAGTTCAGCGTGTATTAAATGATGACCACATATAATTGAGTTTAGAATTTTGATACTCGTGAATCTTAACTTGGTCAGAATTAGACGAACAAAAAAAAATTATTTATATAAAATATATAGTTAAATATAAAAGATTTGATGAAGAATCTTTTATTATAATTTAAAAATTATAGTATATTGCTAGATATCAATCATAATTGTTAAGTACTAGAATAGTTTGAAACAGGTTGTATAAGATTGATTTTGGCTTACGATTAATATTACAATAAACTTAAGAGGTCAAAACTAATACCTTATACTTATGCTTACTTTGAAAGAGAACAAATATTATCTGTCAGAGAGCTAGCAGTCTCGAAAATAATATTAGGTCAACAAGTATAAATAATTTACACGTTAAATAATTTAACTAAACTGAGAGCTTAACAAATTGATCTGTACGTAACTTAAAGGAAGTTATATAATATTCCATTGATATTTAGCTATTAACACAGAATTAAAATAAGCTTTGTCAAATTTGGTTTAACTAGCTTAAGTACTATTTTAATATTAAAGTATTTAACGAGTGTAACATAGTTATTTTATAGTTTACTATTATAAAGCTTGTTAGACAAGCTTTAGGACTTGTTTTTCATTGACTAAAAAGCTAAAGGCATTTAAGTAAATAATGCAAATAGAATAAATAGGGGTCAATTTCTAATTTTGTGAAATTAATCGAATTTATCCAAAATTAGTAAAGTTATCAAGCTCTCTTAGCATATTTGACCAAGCAAAAAAAAAGCCATAAGGGTTTTGATTCTTGGAGATCTTATACTTTTAAAGTTAATTTGATCTTTATTAAGTTAAAGATTAGCTTAATTTCAAGTGATTTGATTAATTTGGTGATTAAAATCCTAAATTGTATGTTTATGTTCTATAAATGCTAATTGTATTCTTACTTAATCAACCTTTCAAATAAAAACTGTCTGACTTATAGAGCATGCTATTTAAATAGACTCATTTTCGACACTTTGTTAATGTGAAGGATCTAAAGTTTTTCAACAATCTAGTTCATTATTTACTTGTTTGTAAGGTGGTCACAGATGGCACTATCAAGGAAATGTGAATTACAACTAGTGACACCCACATTAAGTTCTCTAAACAAAAGTTTTGTCTTATCATAAGCCTGACATTTGGATTATATCTAATTTTTAAAAGGAGCACTGATTGATTACGAGAGTAGTATTTTAATTGTAGAGTTAGATTTAAGGTATGGGAGTTAGTCAATCTCTATAAGGCATTGGACTTTTAGACCATAAATGACACTAATTCAGTGAAACTATAACTATATTATTATTTAAATAGAATGTTATTAGAGAGGAGTAATCAATTTTTTGATCAACACTTAGTTATTACAAATAGTTAACGACCTTAGCACATTTAATTAGTATCTATAGGGAGCCATTATATGGAGCTATACATATAAGAGCCACAGCTCTGCGATGGCAAGTCAGGTGGAGCTTTATCGAGATAAGGCAGCTGACCTTACAACATTAACTAGTATAATGTATTGAGTTTTTTTTTTAGTATTCGAAGTACTCTAATTTAGTCACACTTAATTTAAATGTATTTCTTTTATTTAGTCTTTATTAAGAATAATTGGTTTATTTTATAAATATTTGGATATATAAGACAACTAAAGCTACTCGTCAGTTAATTGCCTTATACACTTGTAGATGGGTCTCCTATATGCTCAATTGGTAAACCACATTAAAAATATCTAGCAAGAGCTGATTGGTGGCATCATATGACATGTATAATTGACTTAATTACTTCTAATCAAAGACCTAAATGGTTGTATAAGGAATCCTCCTGTGTTTGCTATTATTTGTTTTGTTCTATTTATAGGCTCAATAGTCACGAACAACAAATAAACTCCCTTTCCACCATTAACATATGCATTGTTCAAGGTTATGAAAGCCGTAAAATTTAATTCAACCTTTATGTCAATTATTATGGTCTGTGCAATTGATGTATGTAAACACTCTATATAGAAAGTTTTTATTCTAATAATGTATTCAATAAGATTTAGTTCAAGAATCATAAAATATTTGCTTAAACTATTCATAAGTGATTATAAGGTTTACAGATAGACCTTTTATTTTACTTTTCACTTAAGACTAGCCATTATTCAGCGTCATTGCCTATAACCCTTCGTGTCATACAACGACTATCATAAAATCATTCATACATGCATTAGACCAAAATAAAATGAGCAACTATCTATTTTTAATATTAATAATCAATAATCACAATTCTTTTAATACCAAATTATGAGCATCTAAGCAATAACAGAAATATTTAATTAAAAAAAATTACCATATTTTAACTGAAATTTTCACCTTTTTCGAACAATAGCCCAAAAACAACTTTTGAAAAAAGTTTTCCAACAATGCCTATTTTGTACTTTCAAAAAAAGTTTGATTATATACTTTTAAACAAAGCTTAATTTAGCACCTTGTACAAAGTTTAACTTTGTACTTTAGAATGATGGTAAAATTTTCACTTTTAAACAAATTTTATACTTTGCTAAATATATTTTTTTTACTTTAAAATTATAATACAAACAACACTTTAAACTACTTTACTTTTACACTTTTAAACTAAGTTAATAATTTTAGAGTATGTTTAAAATTTCACGAACTTTTCGATGAGTCATTTCTGACCAAAAATTGACATATTTATAATCAATACTATTAATTTTTTAATATTTAAATTAAATTACAATATATAAATTATGATTTATACGTTTAAAAGAATAAAATTTCAAAATTTAGTACAAGAAATTCAAACTTTATATGAATTAACAAATTTCAATGAGTTTAAGCAACTTTATTTTGTAATTAAGTTGTATAGCAGCAAATGCAGTCTTTCTCTATCAAATTTTTGAGATCTTGCAAGTTTTCTACTTTAATTTGGTAAAAAAAGTCATATTTAACAAGTGACAAAACGAGCTTACTGAAAGCTATGGTTTGTTTGAAGTCATGAGGTTATATTGCTCAAAACAATAATATTTGGTTTACTGTGAGAAGATTCTTTTATAATAGTCAATTTTGAAAATTATTTTTAAAATAGAAAGATTTTAAAAATAAGAAGTAATAAGATTTTATAAATTAAAAATTTATGACACACCTATTTGAAGAAAAAATTCTAAAGTAATACTATTTTATAAAACACTCATTTTCAAAAGTTGATTTGAATTAAAATTATAGTTATGATCGACTAATTATATAAATTTGCCAGGTTGTACCATTTTATAATACATATTAGTCATAATATTGGACATTAATATGTTACTTTAATAATGTTTTCAAGGCGTATGATAAAATATATAAAAGAGCTATGAAGTATTGTACCATTAGTATAGTTTGGTCTTACAGAAGATTATTGGATGTGCTGCTGAATTAGGAGCTTTTTAAGTATGTGATGGGTCCAAAAATAAAAAAAGAATTCAATGATTAATGGGTTAATGATTTTGATTGTTCACGATTCCCAAAAAAAAGTAGTGTTCAAAGAGAAAGGAAAGTTTGGGGACATCTACCGTATGTCAAAATTGGTAAGGCATCGGATTTTTTTTAGAGGGCAAACAAGTAATCTAATTTAATTGAGTTAAAATGTACTAACATCTTGTTAAGAGTAGGGGAGTTGGTTATAATAATTGTAAACCTTCCACCTAAGTGATAATAATTCAAACTTCAGCATATTCAGTGATATTTCTTCATTTCCCTAATTACATATGGTCCCTTTAGGTTAAATCAAACTCTTACAACCTCGCGTGCTCGTCACTCGGCATGATCTATAACACTACATAGTACAGAAGCGGTAAAAGCTAAAACACCATAAATGGTATAAGCTAAAACATTAATTATAACAAAAATATCTGTAATAATTTATTAAATTGAGAACATAATTCGTTGCATAAGAAAAATTAAGAGGAATACTTTGCAAAAATGCCAAATGAAACTCAACTAGCAAACTTCCAATCAAATGGGTTACTGAAGTGTCTTGTTGTCCAAAGATTTTCCTCCTCTTTTTACTCGCTTTCATTGGAAAATCTTCTGGTACTAGACAGACCAATTAAATTCTTCCAGGTCCCCTTCCAAGACATTGGGGTAACTGACAATTATAGTCCATCCATCTCCATATCTTCCTCATGGATTTACGGTGCATTCCTTCTTCCTCCTTGCATACCAAAACTCGCAAAAAATTGAAGATCACTTCATCATGGTCATGGACAACAGGTCACCAAAAATGCTCATCAATTTGCTTCAGGCTCAGAATGTAATTCTTCTCTCTATCAACCTAGCACTTCGTAGAATTTCAATGATGTAACTACCAGTTTATTTTTTTCCTAGCAGAAACTATTATTCTTCTTCCAGCAGCCGATGGAGTCAAGAAATGAAGCCATCAGTTACTCGAAAGCCTTATGCAACCAACGCAAAGAAAGATCTTGTACAATTGGAAGATGAACCTGTGAAAAATGATCAGAAAAAGGGAACTATAGCTGGCGCAGTTGCCCTTGTTATTGGTACTAGTATTGGTTCAGGAATTCTTGATCTTCCACAGAAAGCTTCTCCTGCTGTAAGCACTCTCTCTTTCTTAATTTCTCTCCTTTTCTGTCGATGTTTAAGAATGTTTAGTTTCTGCTTTACACTGCAGGGAATCCTTCCAAGTTCAATATCCACGATAATATGCTGGGGTTTTCTCCTCATTGAAGCACTTATACTTATTGAAATCAATGTAAGTTTGTGGCGAAAGAAGAGTAAAAGACAAGAAGAGAATGAATTAGAGATTCTCTCTTTAACGACTATGACTCGAGACACTAGGAGCCTGGGGTGGAACTTTAGCCACCTTTTTCTATGTTTTCTTGGGTTACACTTCCATGATTGCATATTGCTCCAAGTCTGGCGAAATCATTTTCCATTTGATCGATATCCCGGACTCCGTTTCAGGATTCTTATTCACTGCATTCTTCACGTTGCTCATCTCCATTGGTGGGACTCGAGCAACTGATAAAGTCAACCAATGGCTTACTGCTTTGATGATAGGTAGTTAACAAATATTAATATATTAAAAGCGTTATTTGGAAATTGTTGGCAAATTTCATATATTAACGAATACTTCTATAATTTTCCAAGTGTTTGGAAAATATATTCCGATCGATAATAGCATGATCATGTCTAATATAACGTTTTCAGTGACATGTTAATGCTAACAATATGAAGAAATGGAAGCGTAGGTTTGTTACTGGCAATTGAGGTGGTAGCACTTGTTTGTGGTGGGTGGTCGGGATTGGATGGAAGTGGGAATTGGGGAAATGTTCCAGGTACAATCCCTGTGATAATCTTCTCATTGGTATATCATGATCTAGCACCAGGTAAATCCTGTTTGAGCGATTGGAGTGAATTAAATTATGTTTCCTGTTTCAAGTTCCGAGATTTCTCGTTTTCACAGTTCTTTGCGTTTATTTGGGTGGTGATCTTACACGATTAAGGGCTTCAGTTTTGTTTGGTAGCCTTGTACCATTACTGGCACTGCTTGTCTGGGATGCAATTGCGCTTGGCCTCTCAGCCCAGGCTGACAGGGTTGCTGATCCTGTTGAATTGCTCTTGAGGTGAACATAATCAACCTCAGATTTTATATGAATTAAATTAGTTTTGATAATTTCACATTTGTTTGTTTGTTTTATTGTGAGGATATGGTAAGTAGCCAGTTGAGCTGCAAAAAGAAATATAAACCGCCCAAGTTGTCTGTGGATAAGAATATTTTTATATTAGGCATTCAAACCTGGTGAAAACAAACTAATTAGCGCCTGCTGCAGCATTTTGTGAGAGATTAAAAATTTCCAGATACAAGGAGGCTTTATCTTGCAGGGAAATGTTCAATCCAATAGAAGGAAGTGGGCAGCAAACAGGCTGTTCTTCTTGAATCCCATATTGAAGAATTAAAAAATGAAGAAAACCTTCTGATTACAGGATGCACCAATAAAGACCTCGACCTTGCTTGAACAGGATCTGCTCTACAGGCTTGTACCACTGTGTCCTTCAGTTCTAAGAAGGCAGGATATTAAGTCTGGTTGGTGAACTATAATGTTTGATCATAGCGCGATTAATGATCACATTGGCATTTGGGTTACTGAGGCTGTAGAGTATCATGCTCAGTCAGTCAGACTCGTATGGCTAGGGTGGTCATGCGCTTGTATGACAGGCTCCCGAACTACTTTTTGAACTCGGACAACGTATTATGATTAATTGCTGCTTATATATTAGCTAAATTTGACATCAAATGACATAAATCCTACAACAAACTTGATTTGTTTCAGGGTGAGATGGAGTGGTGTTTCATATATGGTAGAGGCATTTTCACTTATGGCAGTAGGAACTTGTGGCTTTCTCAGAGTTCTTTAAGGAGCAACTTAAAAACCTATCACCGCTTTCTTCCCCTACACAAACATCAGAGGTGACTTATTTATCACTTCCTCAAAATTCTACACTTTATTATCATTTTTCTTGAATTTTCACTGTAATAGAATTCAAGAGAGCTCTTTGGACTGAAATATTGGTGGGGGAAAAATAAAATCAACTTCTCTGCAATAGCTATGGTTGTTGCTCCATCTCTCTTTGTCTCAACAACAGTTCCGGATGCATACTCTGCTGCCACAGATTTCGCGGTACGCTGAAGAATCCAAGGAAAACTTAATAAGTTTCTTGTACTTACTAATCTTGTAATTGTTTTTTGAAGAAGTTTCAAACCATACAAAATTCTGCCTGACTAGTTTACACTTATATAATGTAGGGTGGCTACTGTATGACAATGCTGTACGGAGTTCTTCCCCCGGCAATGGCATGGGCAATGCACAGTCGACAGTTCAATGATACCGATAGAAAGGAATTATCAAGAGCAAAGCCTTTAGTTTTCGGGGTAGGATTATTTGCGTGTGTTATTGTGGGGGAGCAAGTCTTACAGAACTTATCAGCATTGCACCCTTGAAAAAAAAAACTAAAGAAGTGCAAATGCGTGTTTTATGATATAAAATAGAGTCATTATGTGTTTGGCAAGTTCAATAAACCTTTTGCCACAGGGGAAAGAACTCAGATTCTCCTTCTTCATAGTTCAAACCTTTTATGTGTTCGAACAAAGCAGCAAATTGAGCTTGATATCTAGCTCGCACTCAGATTTTCCTGTGCTCGTTGAGGATCGCTGATCATCTTTCTAGTCCGATGGCTAGAATAACAATCACAAACTTCCATATTTGTGTTATTTTGCTCATTAGGAAAAAATAATTTTTGAAGATTTCTGCAATTTACCGTTAGAAAACCATTTATGTTACTCGCAGCTGAAGTTAACAACCTATATATTAAGGTTACAAAGCCGAAAGTTAATTTGTAAAAGGTTCTTAATAAATGGGGGAGTTCAATGAGTTCGAACTGGTATATATGATAATTATGTATTTTTTTTGGAAGAAGAAGTAGCAGTCTAGCAGAATAAGAAGCCAGTTAGGCTGTGAAAAACAAGAAAACAATATGACTCAAGATGGTCAACGATGAAGAATATTTTATATATAGACATTCAATTCTGTGGACAACTACAACACCAGTGCCTGCCAATAATATTAAAAGGACTGATTATTTAGCAGGTATAAGGGAGAATTTCTAATTTCAGGGAAGCTGCGGGTAAGTTCGACCAAAAAGAGGCAACTGAATTGGCGAAGAAATTCTTGGTTCTTTTTAAATCCCACGGCGATAAAATAATAGAAGAAAGAATGTTTTTATTAGGGAACGAATTTTTTCCTGCGCTTGAATCCCACATTGAGAAATTAATATGTGAAGGATGACTTCTTATTAGGGAACGTTCAGCCAAGCTGCCACGACCTTACTTGAACAGGATCTGTTCTATAGGCTCGTACATCTGTGTCCTTGAGTTCTAAGGAGACAGGATATCAAGTCTGGTGGATGAAATATGACCGTGTGATCAGAGCGTGATTAACGGCGAATTTGGCCTGAGGTCATAGGAGCTGTAGAGGATCGTTCTCAGCTTGAATCATTCTGGCTGGGATGGTCACGCGGTTGTCTGACAGACATCGAAAGACCTATTTTTCAAACAATTTATTTGTCACACAATTGAATTTTTTTCCTGACTTGTTGCATTTTGCAGCATATACTGATTTTCCTTTTACATGTTAAGTTGATAATCATATGAATTTTCTCTCTTGTACTCGTTGCCTGTTCTTCTCATTAACATGACTGAATTTTTAGCATTACAAGTTTCATTGAGAACCAAAGCAAACATTTATTGATGCAGAAAATATGAAAATCAAAGCTATCAATGTCCATAACATGCATACCAAAGCTCCGAGATGAACATCTTAACTTGTGTGCTAGTAGTATTTTGACCAATTATGATGAAATGCTCACTCATTTTTTGTTCCTTTGGTCAAAGATAAATGAATTTTGAACATTACAGGTTTTATGAACAACCAAAACAACATTTGTTGAAGTTAGGAAAACTGAAGCTAATAATGTCCATAGCATGCACACCGAAGATCCAAAAATGAACACCTTAACTTACGTGTTAATAGTATTTGGACCACAGATGATGAAATGCTCTTTTCGATGGTAATCTTTTATTTTGTGAAAAACAATGAAGTTGTGTTAAGTTCTTCAATGAATAATCCAAGTTGGAATTGTTATATATAATAATTGTTCCTGGCAAAAGTGTTTACGAGGGGAATGGGAAACATCGTTCGTCCCACATTGCAAAGAAGAGCGCTAGCCACGCCCACCTCGCATATACAACATAAAAAGTTGGTGACTGCTATTGGCACGGAGCCGTGCGGTGAGGGCGAGGCGACCTATTCTTTAGCCTTTTACTAACGAATACAGTGTGCTCGTCGCTTGAAGCGGCATACGCCTGTTTTTGGAGGCGAATTTCAAATGGAATGACCCGTCAAGCGTTAGTGTAAACCTTGAAGTTTTGTGTTTGCCATGTTGTAGGTCGATTGGGGGATAGGGGCTTAGGAGCGGAGTCAATGGATAGGGCCAAAATTTGGAAGCAGATAATGGAATACAAGTGGGTGGTGGCTATGTAGATATGACCGAACTTCCGTACTATTATTAGAGACTCTGGCTCAAATTCAGGGTAAAACCATCAACAGAGTAGTCCTCGCCATCTCTACTTGTTTGCAAAGATGCTCTAGCTTCGAGACACTTAAGAGATCCCATGCCAAAATCTTTGCTTGTGGACTCCAAAATGACAATCATGTATTAAGCCAAATAGCGATTTTATATGTCTCATACAAGAAACTAGGTACTGCTAGGTCAATTTTTGAATATATAACAAACCCATGTAGTTATCTTTGCAATGTTTTGGTAAGAGAATATGCTACTCAGGGCAAGTTTAACCAATCTTTGGTTTTGTATACCAAAATGATGCGCAATGGTCTACGACCTGACAAGTTTGCCTTCCCTTTTGTACTAAAATCTTGTGCTGGATTGTCTGACTTGCGGATGGGAAAGTTGGTTCACCAACATTTGGTTTGTTGTGGATGTGACACCGATATTTTTGTCAATGCAGCATTGCTAAATATGTATGCCAAATGTGGAAATGTCGAGAACGCACGGTTGGTGTTTGATAAAATGTCTTTGAGGGACTTGGTTTCATGGACTTCGATGATTTCTGGGTATGCCCACAATGGATATAATAGTGAGGCATTGAGTTTCTTTGATTCGATGCGTTATTCTGGGGTAAAACCGAACCGAGTCGGTATTTTGAGTGTACTTTTAGCTTGTGGTAATCTTGGAGCTCTGAGAAAAGGGGAGTGGCTCCATAGTCATGTGATTCAAACTGGGTTTGATTCTGATGTGTTGGTTGCAACTGCTGTAACGGATATGTATGCCAAGTGTGGGAGTTTGGATTTTGCTCGTAAATTATTTGATCAAATAGAGGGAAAAGATGTTGTTTGTTGGAGTGCCATGATAGCTAGCTATGGAGTTAATGGGCAAGGTAGGCAGGCAATTGATATGTTTGATAACATGGTAAATGAGGGGGTGAGGCCAAATTATATAACATTCACTTGTGTTCTGTCGGCTTGTAGTCATTCGGGGTTATTGGAAGAAGGCAAGAGATATTTTGAATTGATGAAAAAGGATTTTGGTATTGCACCTAAACTGAACAATTACTCGTGTATGGTAGATCTTCTTGGTCGTGCAGGTCAACTTTTTGAAGCACAGAAACTTATAGAGAATATGCCAATGGAACCCGATGCAAGTATTTGGGGATCTTTGCTTGGTGCATGCCGAATTTATGGTAATTTAGATTTAGCTGAAAGAATTGCAGATCGTATTTTTCAGCTAGACCCCTTTAATGCAGGCTATCATGTTCTACTCTCAAACATATATGCTGCTAAATCTAGATGGAAGGATGTTGAAAAGGTGAGGTTGATGATGGCTAAAAGAGGAGCCAATAAAACACAAGGTTTTAGTTTAATAGAGTTCAATAACGTGATTTACAAGTTTGGGGTAGGAGATAGGTTTCATCCTGAATGTGATGAGATTTATTCTACACTTGACGAGTTAGCTGCTTCAATGAAACGATTGGGTTATACGCCCATGACAGATCTTGTACTGCATGATATTGAAGAGGAGGCAAAAGAAGAAGCGCTTTCTTTACCACAGTGAAAGGCTGGCCATTGCTTTTGGTCTCATTAAAACTGCTTCGGGTACTACCATTCGCATCACAAAGAATCTTAGGATATGCGGAGATTGTCATGGTGCGATTAAATTGATTTCGAAGATTGAGAATCGAATCATAATTGTAAGGGACATGCATAGGTTTCACCATTTTCAGGATGGTGTTTGTTCTTGTGGGGATTATTGGTAGTTTCATGTATTCTGGCTAATGACCTCACCAATTACAGTACTTTCGGCTAAAAGAGGAGCCCATAAAATGCATTTTCTTTGTTCTCGTGTTGTATGGCTACATTTATTATTGTTTCTCCTATCTGGTCGATTTATAATAATTTGTTATTTAAGATAAGAATATTGACGACCAGAAGGAGATGAAAAAAAAAATTGGAAAAAAAAAACTAAATACTTTCGTGTGTTCATCTGGTACAAGAGGTAGAAATTACCCAAAAATAAATCTCACTTGAATAGCGCGCATTTCCGGTTCTAATTAGGTCAATAAATAGATTACAAATAATAAATCGAACCGTGAAATTGCCAAAAACAAATCAACAATCCAATAATAAATTGAGCTAAACTACAATTTTGGCTGCAATTCACTACAGCCCGTATACGCTAGTCAGTATATCAAAGTGCAAGGAAAATTGTACAAATACAACAAAGAATGTAACTATTCTAGTCAGTTGATAATAATCCCTAATCAAAGTCCATGACAGCCTTTGCTGGAGCACGTGTTTTCAAAATCATTTCTTCATACTCGTCTTCAGGATTTGATAGGGCAACAATAGCCCCTCCTGCTCCGATAGAAGCTTCACCCTCGTGTATGATGACTGTTCTTATAACTATATTTAGATCAAATGTGCGATTATATGAGAAAAATCCAATGGAGCCCGAGTAGATACCCCGAGAACAACTTTCAATAGAATCAAGAAGTTCCATTGATCTCAACTTTGGTGCACCGGTCATTGAACCACCAGGAAATGCGGCTCTGACACAATTAACTGCACTAACATTTGACCGCTTTTTCCCACAGATAGTACTCACCATCGTATGAACGGTTGCATATGATTCTACGTCCATTAGAGAGGGCACATGCACAGACCCCGGCTCACAGACACGACCAAGGTCATTCCTTAGAAGATCCACAATCATAAGATTTTCAGCCTGATCCTTTTCACTGTCGATAGGGAGGAGAGGGAGAGAGAGAAGAACCTTGTTAGCTCAAAAGATGTGAATGAGAATTGAAAAATCTAAATGTTCCGCGAGATGTCATTATAGAGTCTATGCCTAGGGGAAAAAATGCTTTATTTGAGAAAACAGCACCGTAATTAATAATCTTAATTGCAACTACTGAGTCAATAAGGAAACAAACTGCAATCAAAGTTTTTTGATACTTCTTGTTTAGAAGAAATTAAAATTACCTATATTGCAATTGCAATTTGAGCCGTTCATCTTCCTCTGGCGTGGAACCACGAGCTATGGTACCCTTGATGGGCTTTGCTTCTAATATTCCATTTTTACCCAATCGTAGAAATCTTTCAGGGGAAGAACAACAAATGTATAAATCTTCCTTGGAAAAACTAAGCCAGGCAGCATATGGTGCTGGATTTGTTTCTCTAAGGTGAAGGTAAAGCCCCAAAGAATCTGTTTCCCCAATTCTTTTCCGTATCTGAGTCGTAAGGCACAACTCATAGCTTTCTCCATCTTTAATGTATTTCAAACAGTTCTCAACGTCATTTAGATAATCCTCTCTAGATCTCTCAGATATAAAGGCCGATTTATGTGAAGAAATTGTTGGAGCATTTAAACTCTGCCCCTTCAACTGCCCCATTGAAGAAGCTCTTAAGCCAATAAGCTTCTGTTCCGTATCATCCAACCAGGGAGACATCGATCTGTTTTCTTGATGTAACGACAATATATAAACATCATCATATAGATGATCAATAACTACAAGATTATCAGCAAAGAAGAAACAAGCATCGGGAATCCTGCCTTTGTGACGGTTGGATGAAGCACCACATTCAACTTTAAGGTTATACCTGCATTACAAGAAAACCAATAGCATGATTGCAGAGGCAATTAGTAAGGCTAGACAATAGTAAAGCGGGGGAAGCTAATGAAAACATGAATAAAGTCTGAAATCAACTCCTTATATATTGCTACAACAGAACTAGACACATGACAATCATAGTACTGGGAAATGAAAAACATAGATTGATGAATGTTTCTTTCAAATAAAATTATCTGCATACCCAATGTAACCAATGTATCCACCATAGAAGTCGAACGGCAATCCTTCATAATCTTTTTCCTCATAATGGATTGACCGAAGCTCCTGATACGGAGAACAAATTATAAGAAATATATGATTTAACCAGACCTTAAAAACATATAAGTAATGACTTAAATAACAGGCTCAATTATGGTATGAAGATTATGCTACAAATTTTATATATGGATACAGACAAATAATTCCAATAGATCAAACATATTAAAATACCCTAATACCTTATTCAGAAAATCAAAAAATCCTTCTTCCAAATGTGTGCTTTCCGTAGATCCTTGAGCATTTTCAACTGATAGATAACCTCCACTGGCAAATTCCATATCAAATAAACAATTACACATCATATATCGTTTTGCATATTGTCAGAAATCTTAAGCAATTATTTTAACACTCAATGGATAACAAGGAACTCAGACAAGCCCATAATTGGGCATTCATATATATTACATTTAAACACAAACAAGGAAAGAAAAAGCTGGCACCGTATGTTAGGCAAGAGCTTATTCAAACCTTTGATCAGACAATCTAAACGTCAATTGCTTCCAAAGAGATCCACCTTTCCCCCCCATAAATGAAAATCGGGCTCTTCCCTGATCATGGAAGAGACAAATAAGTGACAAAGAAATTTCCAGTCAACAAAACTAGAAATAAAATAAAGGCAGTACCAACCATAAAAGCCAGACGCTGTATAAATGTGTATTCAGTGAGAGGTCATTCAGCAACTAACCTTCTCTATCGAGGAACTGTCCAACCAAAATGTGTTTTCGGCTTTATTATTTCCAAATAGTTCACAGAAAATATTTCTTGCCCCTCCAACCTGACTTGCCAAATGATCAAATTTCCTCCATTTCAACTTTAGAAATTGGATTCCAGTGCATGAATGTTGAAAATTTGCCACGTCAACCTTTCCAAAATTACTGTCATCCACATCACAGGCCCATTGCCTTGGTCTGAGAGCATTTCTACAAAGTTCATTGGAATTATTGACTGATAAGCTACTTCTAGGAGCTTCTCTGAAAAGTTGGCTACCATTAGGCACCTGCATGCGTGCTAAAAAAGGTTTACTGCTCAGAGGAAATCACGGGCAATGAATACAAGCATTCAGTTGAAAATATCAAAATTTACAAGCTACAAATAAGTTAATCTACAACTTTGTCTACGCCTTTTAGATTCCAAAAGACATCAATCTTTCTCCACCTGAAAAGTGTCCTTAACAACATAGGTGAGAGTTCTTAAGTTGTCCTTGTATAAAAACCAGTTCTATTTGAATTATTTAAAAGAATGCCTGTTTACCAGTATAATGGACATTTCTCTGCTGGACGAATGGTAACCTCAACCTCAGCCAATAGTCTTCTGTTATCTCTCTGAAATTTATAAATATCTTGCTCCCATGACAGGTTGCAATGCTCTCCGGATGAAACTGAATCCTCAAAGAATGTCAAGAATGTGGAATAGAAAAAAAACTGAGATAGGTAACAACAAATACACTAACTTGTGACACACCTGCACGCCATAATGGGGTCTGGTAGAGTGCATGATACCCATGACAACTTTTCTACTTCGCATTCCATTAGAGTAGATTGAAGACTCATAACTTCCATTTTTTAACTTTGATGAAATAGTATCAAGGATTTTTTTTCTCTCATAAGTATCCTGGATATCATCAAATGTCAAGGCCTCAAGGTAAGAAAGTTTGTCAGTGGAAATGGTCCAAGCTATAGGTACGAGTTCCTTAGGCAGTGATTCAGCATCCACAACCAGTGAATGGTATCGGACTACCTGCAGATGGAATAAAAATGACCTCAGAAGCAATGCCTGTAATAACCTTAAGAGTCATGGTTGCTTAATCTGTTTAGACAATTCTTCAATTGCCAAGAAAAACAAAATCATAATATTCTGACAGAAAATGACTTTGAAGGTTTAAATATATTCCACTTTGTTATCACAGCAATGTTACTGTGTACATAGAGTACATATGCAATTCTGAGTAAATCAAAAACCATTTCTACTTTGAAAAACTTCAACTTTAGCCCTGCTTAGAAAGTTGTAAAATGTTTTGCACTGCAATATGATTAAAAAGTAGAATAATTACATGGAAAATTGCTAAATCCAGTAATCTTTTCTTGAATGCATGCAAAGAATACAGAATTAATAATGCTAAAAGTAATAAAATATGAGTAACCATAACAGTTTCCTCTGCAACCAGTTGAAATCACTAAATGATACATCTCTGGTAACCAAATGACTAACCGGAGTATAGTTATCAAGGCATACTAGAAGAAGAAATTTATGTATTTAATTCACACTCTCTTAGTGATCACAGACTCACCTTGAATCCTGAATTCCTCCCAGAAGGAATATCATGAAACAGTCTGCAACCGTTATGCTCAATTTCACTGCATATACAAGAAATAAGTTCATAAGGAAAACAGAAGAACACAACAAGAAACATTCTTTCTGAAAGAAAATACAAAATCTCACCATCATGAAAGTATAGACATGTTAGTAACAGTAACTAAAATGAACTTAGACAATATTATCAACCAAAACTAGATATTCATGAGTTATTATTAGTAAAACATGTTCCAGTTAGTAATGATGAGATAAAAATGACCTAACAAATAAAGAAAACACCAGATAGTTTCAGTAATCATATTTCACCATACCTCAGGCGTCCATGGACAGGCTCAGGGGCGTGGATAATTTCAGCCCCGTGCACATAACCTAAAGCCTGCCAAATTGTCAGTTATTCACATCATCAAATTTACTGATCATTTCATTCTGTCTTACCAAATATGTAGATGAAATAACATCAAATATCAGGGTTATACGTAACTTACAAAGGAAACTTTGGGAAAATCATTAGAATTATTGAAATTGTCTACAATAAATGCAACATGTTTGACAAGTTCATTGTCCTCAGTCCTCTACGAAACATTTTAAGTCCCAAATAGAACAAAACAAGAAATCTTGTAAAGGGAAATTACACAAATAGAGAAGAGATTCAAAGGAGGCAATAGTCCTAAGATAAGGCTAACTACATAAAATTAAAGCTGGATACAATCAATAATGTGAATATACAGTAATTGATGATTTAAACAAGAGGTAGAAAAGGGCAGATTACTGTAAACCCATGCATGTGCACAACCAAAAGAAAATGAAAAGAAAGAAAAGAAAAGAAAAAGAGATACCTGATGTCCAAGGCAAACGCCCAAAATAGGCACATCCCAGCACTCAAGCAGCACCTGTAGGCATATTCCTGTAGAATTCAAATAACATTTACAACCAAATTAAAAAAAAAAATGGACATGTCTAGTTGAATTTCTGTTAGGTAGCTCTGTCAACTAAACCAAGAAAATAGTAATATATTACTTCAATAAAATTTTGCACAGATAAAGTTTTCTCAACCTTATCGTTTCCCTTAGCAAGATCATACCAATTAAATTCAGATAGCCAAATGAGATCAAAATAGTAATCAATTGTTTAATACAAGATGCTGCAACAATAAGAGTGATCTCATATGCATGAACACAGCAATGAAGCTTCCTCTCTCACTCTGAGTCTAGGAAATATTTTTTCCGACTCTTGATAGGATATCCCACATACCCATAATTGTGAAAACACCTCGCACACTATGAAGAAAACATAAAACAATATACATAAATGAAACCACTAACCTATATCTGCTGGGCATGCAGGAGACCCAGGTCCAGGTGATATTACAATGTTGTCAAATGCATTCTCTTCATACAAATATCGGCAAAAGCCTCTCCATGTCAACTCATCATTGCGCACCACTACAGGAGGCACTGGAACAGAAACCCATCATAAAAATGATAAAACAATTATCATGTGATCAGTATTAGCTGCTTATTTTCTCTCATAAGAGTTTCAGAATCTATTATCACAAAGATTGAACAAATCAATAAACGAAATACCAAATATATTCTGTTTGCAGTTTCCACCAATTTCCCTTACAAACAAGAAGTCTGACCAGAATAAACAAACACTCAAAAGATACGCATGCATAAACAATCAAGTCCACTCACTTGCGTCACTTTTTGTATGCCAAAAATCCCCTAATCTTTCTTACAAGTTCACTGAGTTACAAGCCAGGAACTAGCATCTGCCTTTAACCTTAGGCAGTCAATTTGTTTGTGACTGTAAATCAGACTGTCTGAAGCCGATACCCAAAAAATCACTATGCTCATTACCACTGCCAATGAGCCAAATTATGAACATGAGAACCTCACTTTAAGGCATCTTGAACATCTTATGAAATTCTTCTTTAAGTAGCTTCTAAACATACCCTGCTAAACAGTCTTCTATATTTCAAGAATAGAAACCAGCTTCAAAAATGCTACCAAAAAGGACATAATAATCTAATTGACTTGATCATACTTGCCTCATCAGCTACCTTGTTTTTACTCTGGCGATCAAAAAGTTTGGAAACCCCTACAACTATCTAAGTCAAACAACACAAAACTAAGCAAAGGGAAACCTAACTCATTACCCCTAAAATGGATCAATGGGACCAAAATTAACGGAGAATAAAAGACTTTGCGGTTATCTTTCCTCTATTAGTACTTTGGCATAACGAATATGCATATATTTGAATAATGAAAAAAAAAATCTGCATAGCATTTATAGTGGGAAGGAAGAAGTAAAAATATAGGCTGGTTCAAGACTCAATGTACGCTAGTAACCAAGAAGTGGAGCAACAACATCAAACTACCATAGTTAGTAACAGAAAGAAGAATGCGAATAAAAAAATGATGGTGATCAGAGAAGACAAGCAAAGCATAAGTTGGAAAAGCAGACGTTGTGAACCAGTATATAAAATTAGAATACAAGTTGAAGCTTTTGGATATAATTTGAATACCACATGATGAAAAAAAGAAGAAGCAAAAACAGCAATTTACTGTCTTTTAACATCAACTAGTTTTATAAGATTGTTTCCACGAATTTCAAAATTTTCAACCAAATTAAAGAACTGAATCCGTATTGCAAATCAAGCAGGCGCTTCAATGAAAAGAATTCAAAAAATTACAGCCATTGATGGTACTAAGCTCCTGGTAAATATTGTAAGTGTAGCTGTCATAATTGTCAATCAACAATGTTCTGACAAACTCAAGTTTCTTGTTAGTCTCATTGAGGCGTTTTTTCCCCATAAACGATCCCTCTAAGTGACCACGCATTAGCTGGGTCGATACTTGAACACAACTCTTCTTCGAATAGCAATCACCAATCCTTAGAAATGGCTTTGTCACACCAAAATTCATATTTTCACCCCTTAAACTCTTAAAACAATGACATGTCAGCTCGGAAGAAGTTGATGAACACACAGCCATATTCATTTTGCCCTTTCCTTCCACTGAACAAATGAAAAAAGACAACACACAAATACAATTCAGTGTAAATTCCTAACAAGGGAACCTAAAAGAGTATAATACAGCTTAAACTTGAAACAGAGACCAGAAGTCTTACATGGTCGTTCTGAATAGAGAAATACAAAACATTTACGTATGAAACTAACAACCAACAAACATTTAGATATGTCGATACAGATCTGAAACGAACCTTAGAGCATGACTCTGATAGATACTATAATTGTCCTGTACGACAACGTTTCTGGTTGGTGCTAAACGAAACGAAAGAAAGAATGTGAGGTTGGAGAAAGAAGAGAGTGGTCAATGAAAACACGAACGTGAACAGATTGTATTCAAGCAGCAATAAGGTGTTGAATCATCAACAACAGTCTACGAAATCTACGGTAGGAACGTCGGACCCATGGAGATCTGGACTGTCAAGATTCACTCAGATTGAACCGCTAAAGTGAAAAAACTCTTACGTAGTGTCAATATCCAATTCGTCTAAGCCGCCGATACATGGACGGTGTTCCAAACCATAGGATATACAAATTGGTTTTTGATTCTTTTTTTTTTTTTTTTAATTTTAAAGATTAAAAAAATTAATTCGAAATACAAATGAATTTATGTATTTTAAGTTAATAATCAATCATAAACATAATTGACAGCTGCATTAGATTTTATTTTCTAATATGGGATGAATATTATACAGCAATTTTAGATCCAAGGTTGCAAATAGTAAAGAAATTAGTGATTTTAAATTATTAATGACTCCAAAAAAATAATTAAATTTTTAAAATGTATTTTAATTTGCATAGTTTATTGGTATGAGCACAAATAATGTAATCGTCGCATGTTCAATGCCGTTTGTTTAATTAGTTAATTAATTGATTGATTGATTTTAGTGGGTTGGTGATACGGGCTTGGACTTCACTTGACGGTGCCGACTCTGCCCACAAACTTCAACCCATGGTTGGGTAGGTGACTTCGTTTGGTTAAAGTGGGTTGGTAGTGTTATTATAATGATATAAATATAAATTAATATAATAAAATAATATATTTTATATAATTTAACTTTTTTTACTCGTAAATTTTTGTTTATCTTTATAAAAAAAATAAAAATATAACAATAATATTAATTTATATAAAAGCTCTCCTTTTTGTAGATTACATTTTTAGTACTCCCCCTTTGGCCGGGAAGAAATATATCAACTACTCTGAAAAACTCTGGGGAGCAACTACGCTCCATTGGAAGGAAGTTAAAAACAAGCTAAAGAGGATTCGAGAATTTATATTTTCAATATTATATTATTACTAATGTCAATGAACGAAATTTTTGATTGAATTTTCGAGCATTAAATGGTAAGAATCTAGTGATTGAGAGCTTGAGAACCTACAACTAGTGAATAATATTATTACAAAAATCGATTATCTTATAAAAATTCTTCAATACTTAAATTAATTTAGTGTTTATTTTTGTAAAATAAAACTGTATTTTTAAACAGAGTTTTAGCATATTAAAAAACGTCAATTTTTTTTTATTGTAATTACTATTTTATATAAAGGTTTTTATGTACCGAGTGATTAATCCTAAAAATTATCTGAATTTTTTTATTAATTTCAGAATTATATATACGTGATTGTCTTACATTAATTTCAAATCATGAACCAAAGATTTTGAGAAATGCAAATCACATTTATTTATCTATTAATCAATTTCATAATATGATACACTGTCTTTTAAATATGTCATATGAAATTTTATGAATAATTGGATTGAATTATAACTTGTAATTTATCCATTTCTTCTTTTTTTTGCTCTTGAGTTAGGGTAGTTAACCTGGACACAGATCTTGAGGTTAAAACTCTTGAGCATAGGCTCTCATCTGAGGCAATTCTCTCATAGTAACTCTCGATTATGGATTTCGTCCGAAGTAGATATGCCCTGATCAGACTTCGCTGTAAGTTCTGATCAAAGTCATTTCTAGATTTTCATAGAGTTGTTTGTAAATCTCACAGAAAGTGAAAATACCTGATCAATTTTTAATGACAATTTGGGTATCAAACATTTTCTCGAGGTAGGAGTAGATTTGTCTCTTAGGATCAAAGTCAACTCTTGACCAGGCTCTCTGCATTCTTCCAGACACTTGATAATATATTTATTCTTACCTATTAATCAAAACTATAGTTAAAATAACTTTAGATTATTTTAATCATAGGACCCATCACATTTTTATAATTTAAAATTGATAATATTTGAACTAATTAAAAAATTTTCTTCTATAAACTTCTATTATTTTCCTTCTTCTAACATTGGAGTATTAGCATATTCTTCGAAAATTTGGAAGCATGTATTATTTTATTATTCTTTTGAATTTGAATATTCAAATTGTTGAAATAAAATTTATCAAGTCTTGGTATATCATAAAAAAAATATTCCCATCAATTTCAGTGGTGATGTTATGTTAGCATAGCCGGGGTATTATTCGGACCCATTTTTCCTTCTAGGGCTATTAAAATTTTGATGAATAAAGATTAGAAAAAAAATAAAAATTAATGACTAGAGATTTGAAAAAATTTTAAAAAACTAAAACTAAATGCAATGCAACTACTTTCAAACTTTATAAAAAAAAAAAATATATTTTAAATATTGAGTTTTATTAACGAGTATTGTAAGGCACTTAATAATATTTCTATTTTTGATAAATTATATTTTTTAATGTATTGAAATTTATTATTAATTACTATAGTTAATACTAAAAATTATTACCAATAGTAAATATAAAAGTTTTAACAAATGTTGTAAAGGCACTCGTTAATGAAATTCTTTTAAGTATTATTATATTTTTATTTGATTTTAAAAATATAGAATTAAAGTTTTTGGTGAATACTTTTTTGTATTCTAAAATTAATTAGAACTCTTATAATAATTGATTAAATTAAAATTTTATTAAAATAATAAAATAAATATTTATTCATGAAATGTATTTTTCACATCAAATAAAATTAACATTTTTTAAGTAAATAATTATGTACTGCAATAATCTCAACTCTCATACATTGTAGTTATAAACAATATTTTGATTGTTAAAGTACTGCAGGAGTCTTTTAAAAAACAAAGAAGTACTGCAGAAGATTGAAAATATAGATTTAAACAAATCCAATAAATTTATAATCTTTAAATAAATATTATTGCAACTCAATTTCAAGTTTCATCTAGTATTTCGCATGATATTAGGTAATTAATATATTAATTTCATACATCATATTCATGTAATGGCTCCAATTCCACGTATAAGAAAATTAAGTCTAAAAGTAATTATAATTATTTAATAAAACTTATCCTTGAAATTTTTTATTTTAAATAATTGGAGGACAGTGTTCACAATCTTTTCACACTTTATTTATCGGACGTGTATTATTGATGTAAGAAAATTCTCTTTCCAATTTCAAAGCACCAAACTTTCTTCTTGTTCCCTAAATTTGATGTCACTCGAAAATTACAAAGATTGGATAAGGATAAAGTCGGTATTATGATGAAAATCCTTCAATACTCCCTTTAGAACATTTTTTGGTTTAAATTTTTTAGAAAAGAAAAAATGATAGTTATTGGATATCTTGAATTTTTTGAGTGTACTTTATTTATTTATTTTTTTTTCCTACCTTTAATTATTCTCAAATTTAACTGCTATTCATAACTTTTTTCAGAGATCATGACATGATATGCTCTTATCATAAAATATAACCATTAAACTAAGATCTCCCTTTATTTGTAAAAAAATTCGTCAGTTCGAAATTTTTTTAACGATTAAAATAATTCCTGTGATGTAATTTTAAAATTTACCACCTTAATTGAGGTTTTTATTTCGTAACATCTGAGACTTTTATTAATTAAAACCTTAATTAACTTAAAAAATTTTAGAATTTCACGTTATATCTGAAAATCTTTATTAATTAGAAAAATTTTGGAGTTACATGTCATACTTATTACTTTTATTACTTATTGATTGAAATTTTTGTTGATGATAGAAGTCTTAAAATTTTACACAACCAAGACTTTTATTGACAAAGGGCAATCTCAAAATTCGACTTCATAATTAATATCCTTATTGATAAAAGGAGATACTGGGATTCTAACTCATAAGCAAAACCTTTTAACAATTAACATCTTGGCCTATATGCCTGAATCACGTAGTCTCAAAGTTTACGTTATCTCATATTCATCTAGTCTCTGACTTATGAAGAGGTTACTAAAGGTATGATTATTGATTAGTCACCAAGGTCAATAATGTAGTACAATTTTGACAATATTTAGAGTTAATAATAAGCTTATATTTGCTAAAGTTAAAAAATTATGTTGACTATTAATAAAAATGAGTGACATAAAATTAGATTGGCTATTAAAGATTATATTAAACAAAGTAGCTCATTTTAATTTGAAGTTGTATGAAATAACGTGGAGAGTTTGAAAACTATATTTTTAGATGATAATTTGTTTGACAATTTTATATAATACCCTAACTATAATGCTTAACAAAAAGTTATAATACCCTTTTCAATTTTTATTTTGGTATGGTAAATTCATCCCATTTTTATAAATAATAATTATTGATTATTTTATAATAAGAATATTATTTTCAATAAACTAAAAACACAATTGAATAAATTTTTAAAAATATATATTTACACTTTTTGAGCACAAAAAATTAATATAATTAAGTGGCTGCTTAACTTGTAATTAGTAATTTTTTAAAGAGATTTTGGTCAATTTTTATTTTTTTTAATAAATTAAATCAACATCTTGGATTGATGATTAGTTAGGACGCCTCTTTTCCTTGGTAATAAAGCTTACCATCCATTCCAATTTATTAATTTTGATTAAGTTATAACCCAAAATTTGGGGTTTGACAAAAATTCATCAACTAATCCATTTGATTTCATTTGTTTGAAGTGAGACATTTCCAAAGAAATAATATAATAATTATTAGACTTTTGAAATTATTACCATTTCCATGTATAGTCAATAAAATTTTCATTTTTAACCAAAGTTTTATAAATTATAGTCGACATTTTGTACCTAATGTTGCAATTGGTGTGACATTTTCAGTGTAGATATTACTTTCCACCGCCTATTTGATGACATAAATGCTTACTTCACCAAATCCAAAATTTTGATACCAAACTTATCCTTTCCAATTAAAATCTTTTTCTTCTCGAAAGTTTGGATTTTTCTTTATTTTCTTAAATAGATATCATAAAATAGGACCATATGCCAATTATTTGTTAAATTAGATTTATATAAATTTTAATTAAAAGTGAATTTATTTGAACTCTAATTTTTACCATAACACTCATATTTTAATAAAAAAATTTATTATAAAAATATTCTTAATATAAATTATTATTAAATACAATACAATCTAAATTTATAAAAAAATATTATTTTTGACATTGATTGACATACATACATCTGTAATTTTTTTATTTTAAACTCTAAATTTTTCTTTTCAATCTGAAAATAATTCATTATAAATTTTTGAATTAACTTATGAACAAAAAAAATAATTTTTTGGAGGATTTAAACTGTTTAAAGAAAAATTTTTATATGTTAACTTTATAAATTATCTCCATAGTTTATATAAATATTATATTTGATAATTAGATTAATTATCGTATGAAGAAAATTACTTGAAATTTTATTTAAATTTAAAATTAAATAAGATAAATATTTCTATGGGCATAAAAAAAATTCACATACATAATGAAAAATTTTAATAAATTTTTTTAAAAATATTCAAAAATAAAATTTATTTTTTTTATTTTTTAATAAATATATAAAATAAAAATTGTCAAATAAATAAACACACAAACACACTAATTAAATAGTTAAATTCATAATTGATACTAAAAGAGATACCAATGATTATATATTATAATATTATCAATATATCAAATCTCGTATACTTAAAAAAAGAAATAATAATAAACAATAATATATGTTATGTGGAAGTGTGACTTCAGTTGTGACATAAGAGCAAGGGATTTGTTGTATCGAAGATTTGAGATCTTCAAATGTTGACAAGACAATTCGAAAGCCTTTCTAAGTACTCATTACAATAGCATAAGAGAATTATAATAATAAAAAAATTACGATTTTAAATTATTTTACAGTATCAAAAAAATTTTAAATTAATATATATATATATATCTATAAAGAAAAATTACCAGTGGAAAACTAGAACTCCATAATTTCTTTGTCTCGTTTATTACACAATTGACAAGCACACAAAATTTGAAGTTTGATTCAGATTAATGTAGTCAAAATATAAACTCGTCATACTGTAAAATTTGTCTTAAACGATGTAGCACATTAATTGGGTAGGATTACCTTTGGTTTATGTTAGGTATATTTAGTTGTATAGTGCAATTCTTTATTTTATTGAATATTTTTAATTATAATTTTTAATTTATATAAAGATAATAATAAATTAAAAATTACAACAAAAAAAAATTAAAATTATTATAAAGAATAAAATTTTTTTATAATACATACATATGCTTCATAATTTTACCCATTAATATCTATTGTCTCATTATTATCGTATTCTTAATTTAATATGACCTTTATTGCAAAGAAAGACCAAGTTATAAGATTAAGTTGGATTCAACTTTCTTTATAGCTAATGCAACGCTTTTATTATTATTTTTAACTAAAATGATATACTTTTAAGTTTTCGTTGGACTTTTTTATTATTTTTTTGTAAGTATTAAAAATATAATAAAATTTTTTAAAAAATATACCGTGCAACTAAAACAATAATATAAATCCTAATTATTCTGTATTAATCACTCATTTAATATGTCAAGTCATTAATTAATATTCAAATTAGTTTGTTACAAATTATGCACATCTGTGATTAAAAAAAACATTATGTCTAATATTGTCAAAATGCATAAACTTCATATTACGGTGCAATCATTTTCAGCCTACATATATATTTTTTCTAATTTTTATTATAATTTTTAATTTATAAAAAATGTAATAAAAAATTAAGAAGTATAATAAAAATTTTAAATTAAATAAAATTAAAAATTAGAACCGAAAAAAAGAAAGAGAGAAAATGTTCGATATGTACGATTGCACCATAGTCTTATCCAATTTATAAATATTGAAAGAAAATCAATTCGAATCATGTACTATGGATAATATTAAGATTTTTAACATGATAAATTTTTATTTAATTAATTTATTTATTTTTTGTGGCCATGGCGATTTATCGCTTGACAGATTCCTGGGGGGTACGCAACCCCCGAATTCTCATCGTTTGAGGACTTGTTTTGACCTTGACTGACTACTGTTTGTGTACGTGTCTATTTTGAATGGACTTGCATTGTATTACTATGAACATGGTCATCTTGAAGCGCGGCCGGCTGCTGCCATCATGGTCAATTCAATGACCAAACTCAATTTGGACTCAGTCCCCTATTCATCTAATTAATTACATCAGTGTTAGTTTAGGAATTAAGTGAAACAAGTGATTCTGCCTAATTTTAACTACTAATCACAAAAAAACAAATTAAAAAAAAAAGGAAAAAGAAAAAGAAATAGAATAGATTTCAATTGATGAGGGAAATATTTATCATTACAAGCATCAAGCATGCAATTAAGGAGCTGCATGCTATTAATTTGTAAAATAGAAAATTAAGCAATAGCTCATTCGTTTCCCCAAAGGAAAACAAGTAAAAGAGATGGTCGAAGGACTAACTCCTGTTAAATGTGCTTAATTATGAATTTTCCAAAATTTCTGACTCTAAAAGTTATATATAATAATTTGTTTAAAAAAAAAAAAGAATCATTAACTTTAATATGTTACATGTTATGAAACATTTTATATAAACTTTTTTATTTTTTAAATACTATAGCCGGAAAGAGTTACTCATTAACCTTGTATCAAATCAATTCATATAATATATATGTATATTATTAAATTAATTAGCGAGACTGACATATTAAATTAATTAGTTTGTGTCTTATTTTCGAACTAAGCTTGTTTTTTTCCGGATCCTGGTCCGAAATCAACAAGTCAATAGTAATAATTTATTAATTAAAATTTAATGAAAGGAAGTAAGCATACATAGAGTATAGGCATAATAATTGATACCAAGACCAGCCGCCCCGTTTAATGAGTCCAGTGAAAATGAAATCCAATCCAACGGCGACAAAAACACGGAAATGGCAATAAAAAACTGTCAAAAGATTATTATATAAACGATTTCCGCTAAAATCCAATGGCACTTTCATGATTCCATATTTATATTGTGAAGTCGACCTACGTATTATTCCTCTCTTTCTCTCTTCTTTCTCGTTTGGATTTTCAGAAACTACAACTGCAGCCACAGAAGTGCCTCAGCAGTAGCTGAGCAAATTCAAATTCCTTCCTTCCCTGCAAATCGATTGGATGAAAAATGAAGTTACTCTCTTTTTCTTGGGCAAATTGCTTTTCAAAATCATCAGAAATCTCTGCAGAGAATAACGAAATAGGTAATTATAATTTATATGCTGTGTTTTGTTCATCTTCATCTTCTACGTCTAGGTATTCATTCTGCTTTTAAATGATTCGTAAGTTAATTTTTGATTTGTCATACAACATTAATCTTGATTTTCGGATGATTTTTTTATTTTTCAGTAACTGAATGAATGGCAATTAATTCATCTCATTGAATTGAATGCAGTTGCATGCAGCTGTCAAAAATAATAATAATAAACAAATAAATAAATAAACAAATATGTCACCAATCAATATCGAGAAAAATAAATGTTTCATAAATGATAATTTGAAGTATGAAGGGATAGCTGCTGACTGCGGGCTGCTGGCTACCGGCTACCGGCTGCTGGTCGCTGGCCGCTAACTCGTCGTTATTGACAAAATCATGTAGACAGCAGTTGCTCGAGGGAATTGTGCTTTTTATTTTCTTCATTTTTAAATTGCAATTTGTATGTAGATTATGGTCTTTAAATATAAGAAATAATCAAGTTATGAAAAATCAGTTTAAAAAAATTCTAAAAACATAAATCATTTGCACTGTTTGTTTTATAGATTATATCTCAAAATTTTAAATTCTTTATTGACTTTTCAAAAAAAAAAATTATTGATCTCTATAGCAATTACTAATTTACTATGAAGTTCTTTTCATAAAATCCGAAAATTAAATAACTTCCATTTCATATCATATATATCTCTATCGATTAGTTGGAAAAATTCGTTGACCTTGTACATTTATATCAATCATAAATTGTGGTTGCATCCATCATTCTAAATACGTAAATAATTGATTATTTATCTTAATTAAGTCAACTCTATATATCTAATTATATATCATATTGATGAAATTAGGTGAACAAATTCTAGAAAATATGAATACATTTTCCTACAGCGAACTGAAAATTGCCACCAGTGGCTTCCGTTCATCCAATAAAATCGGTGAAGGTGGATTTGGCTCCGTTTATAAGGTAAATAAATTCATAATTTATTTTAATTAATTAAAAATTTAATGTCATAACTTCAAAATATTTACAATAGAAAATAAAAACTTATATTTTATTTCTGTTAATTGAATCTTAAAGGGAAGACTTGAAGATGGAACTGCAATCGCCGTGAAAGTGCTTTCTGTAGAATCAAAGCAAGGAGAGAAGGAATTCCTGTCTGAAATCGCGTCTATGGCAAATATTTGTCATGAAAATCTTGTTAAGTTGCATGGTGGTTGCATCGATGGCCCTTCAAGAATTCTTGTTTATGATTACATGGGAAACAAAAATCTATCACAATCTTTGCTTGGTACAGATAATAGATCTCCCTTGGGTTTATTATCAATTTTAATTATTGAGTTTACAGTTAATTTTTTATTTTTATTTATAAAGATATAAAGATAATTAAAAAAATTTAAAAAAAAAAGAAAAAGAAAAATAAGTGATTATTTATATATTCTAGACTTTCAAGTGAAATATTGTTAAAACTCTAAGAGAGGAGAATGATAATAACCCATCTCCCTCGCAATCTTCAGATACTTTTGAAATGGCTGTTTTTGAGATTATGAACGCGCTTCTAAACTCAATTAGTTAAAACAACTTCATCAAAAGCACTTTTAACCCATCTTTATATAAGATTATGATGAAAATAATGCATGTGGGTATTTGTTTGTTGTTGTTGTTATTACTTGTTATCTCTTATGTAATAATTCTCTGTGACTAATTTCTTGAATTAATGGCAGGTGAAGAGCAAAGTAGAGCCAAATTTAGTTGGACAAAAAGGCTAGAAATTGCAATGGGAATTGCTAGGGGACTCTCTTATATTCACGAGGAGGTGAAACCTCATATTGTGCATCGAGATATCAAAGCTAGAAATATTCTTTTGGATAAAAATTTCAATGCGAAAATCTCAGATTTTGGCCTCTCTAAGCTATTCCCAGAAAACATTACTCATATTAGTACACGCGTTGCAGGGACACTGTAAGTCTACCGCATTGAATACTCTCTATATATTTGCTCTATATCAGATCAAAGTATTTGATAGTATAATATTCGTAATCATTGTATATGATGTTGGTAAAAATATAATTTTTTTTCCATACACATTTTGTATAAGATTATATATTGAAACTCTATATGATGACTGTTTTTCAATTTTCTTTTTTCTTTTTTCTTTTTTAATTTCCAAAGAGGGTACCTAGCTCCAGAGTATGCTATAACTGGACATTTATCTCGAAAATCAGACGTTTATAGTTTTGGCGTCGTGCTTCTGGAGATAATAAGTGGACGGACATCAATTGATTTTGACATTGACATTGGAGAGTATTATCTTGTACAGAAGGTATGTATGTACGATCCATATATATATAAAACATATATATATGTATAAAACAACTTAATTATATATTGATATTCTTCTGAATTATTCAATTCAAACTCGGCTTCATCATCTCATTCTCTTGTACAATATCTTAAGATTCTCCCGAATGGAAACCATATTTGATCTATCCAAAGGGCAACAGTTTTAACAGAGGGTTTAAGCTTTTCTTGGATATTTTAATATACTGTAAATTTATATTTACTATTTATTGTCCACATTTTAAGGGAAATTCTATAACCCGAAACCAAATTGAAATGTGAATATTAATTAATGCGCTATCCAAGTAGGCTTGGGAAATGTACAACTCCAACAAGCTTGTGAATCTCGTGGATACCATGCTAAACGGCGACTTCTCAGAAGAAGAAGCCATTCGATTCCTCAAGGTTGCCTTATTATGTGTACAAGAGAAATCCAGCGTCCGACCCCACATGTCAAAGGCAATCAAGATGATGAACGGTGAGAACGACATCGATGACAACGTACAGATAACACAGCCAGGCCTCATCATCGATATCATGGATGTGAAAGTAGGTAGACGGAGACGCTCCTCGCAAAGCATGACCAGATTGCAAAACCCACAGTTGCACTCTTCATGATCATGAGTTCCTTATTCTTCTGTGTATTAGAACAAATTGTTTAGGAACATGCATAATAAGAAAGCTTGTCCTGCAAATTATATAGTTAATCATGGAAAACATTGGGAAATCAATATGATACAAACAAATACAATGCTCATTTTTTTTTTTTTTTGGAAAAAAAAATGAATAAGAAATCAAGTTTTAGTAATTATTTTTAAATATCACACGTAAATTGCATTTAATTTCAACTATTCTATTATAATCTTCAATATGTACGATATCATTCTGAACTCTTTTATTATAATTTTAAGTTTATAATTGCATTTTTTGTATAAGTATAGCCAAATGCACCCTAACCGCGTGCGTATATAAATCATACTCCATCTCAATCATGATTTGTGCAGAAATGAAGCCCAATCTTAGGTTAATGTTTCATCCCAAAATTTATATTAGTAGATAATCACACACCTATAATATATATATATATATATATATATTCACTACTATACCGTTAAGCCTTCTAAGATGAACATTAAATGACTTTGCAATGTAGACTAAGAACTCGCTTAGAATTGTTGTAAAAATTTTATAAGTAGTTTACTTTATAATTTTTAAATAAATTCATTTTTGATAAAAAAAATATAGATTTTATAATCTGATACTTTTAACAACAACTTTTAAAAGTAGGATATTTTTTATAAATAACATAAAAATATTTAATATAATTTTTAAAATTTCTATTCTAACTCATCGCTTTAAACAAAAAATAATTACATTCCCATTTTCTAGAAATCAAAATAATATTATATCTTAATTATTGCATTATAATATTTTTTATTTAACATATATATAAAGCCTCAAACTTTTCAACAAATAAGTCAATTTAGTTAGATGCTACTCTTTTATTATATTAGATTATTTTGTATTAATTTTAGTTTAAATAATAACCTATTTACATAGTAAAAACATGATATCATTATCCTATGAACATATTGTTGTGTTTTTAATAATAAATTATAATCTAATGAAGATAGATACAAAAAATTTAATTATATGTTTACTATAATCATTACATATTATCATAATACTCTTTAATCCTAAAATTTATCTAGCCCACTCACATTTCTTTTGAAATTCACAACACACTAACAATACAGTTTACTAAATGTACAATTACTTTTCTTAACAATGGTTTATTTCTTTAACATAGCAACCGCTAATTACTTAATTAACCATAACAATCCCACACTGATCCTAAGTCAAAAAAATAAAAAGAAAAAGGAGCTTATCACGTGGCCCAATCCCAATAAAGATAAAAGACAAAAAGAAGCGTTGATTATTATGTCTAGTAACTCAAATAAAAATAAATGACAAAAAATCCAAGCAAACATAGCCTATGTTTGGTAGTAAGGTGATACAATTTTAAAGCTATAATTATTGTGAGATATTATCACAAAGTGTTGAATATAATAAAAAATTAAATGAATTTTGACTAAAAATTGGCCTTTACCAATTACTTTTTCAGTTGTAGTTTTAAAATTAAATAGAAAAAGAGAAAAAAAAACTATACACCTTGATGCAAATTGATTCTAATATCATGTTAAATTATTCATTAACTTAAAAAATTAATTACTAACAAAGACCGAATAATAGTATTAAATACTAACACTCATTATCAACCAAAAAATTTTAACAATTAAATCAGTTAATGGTTCAAATTCTGTTAGATATCGTGAATCTTTTATTTGTGTGAATTCCAATGTATAAATAAAGGCATCAACCTTCAAAAACAAACTATATATATATTTTTGTGTGTGTGTGTGTGTGTACATTTAATTCTCAAAATTATTACTATAATTATAACAAAAAAATTAAAAAAACATGTAAACTAATAATATTTCTTGACAAATTGAGATTTGTATGAATATTTTTGAAATATTATCGCTAAAATATACATTTGATCAAATTTTACGAGTGCATTTATTTTTTTTTTTTCAAATTATTCCTGTCCCCCAAATTCGAACTCAATTAAAAAATCAAACACAAAT
>JAWDEX010000009.1:10378327-10403885 GCA_035221805.1 Trichilia hirta
AAGAAGTTTTGTATATTATTTTTTCTTGGTTAAGGCTGGGATAATAAAAGTCAAGTAATAATTTTTATGTGATTAGTATATGTCATTGTTGTAACTAGAAGTTTAGGATTCCTTAATTTAAACCTCGTGGACAAGGTTACGTGAAATATTATTATAGAATTAAGTTATCTGTATTTATTCTCATTTCCTTTTCGATAGCTTTTATGACTTTATTGTTATTATCTATGATAGATGGATCACTTATTCTCAAAAGTAGGTCTATGCTTGTTATATGAATAAATAGTCTTGTTCTTGAAAGATAGTATATTTATTTATTCGTCAATTTATTATGTGAGGTACTTTGAATTCAATATTAAACCTAAGTTTTAGTATGGCAGATGAAGTTTTGTTGTATGTCTTAATTAGTGAATAAATGAGAGAAATTGTCCATACTAATAGATAACCTTTTATAAATGATGATGATATCATAATGAAGTATTTAATTAACATTATATTTTATTGTCCAGATGGCTCAAAGCTCACATAAGAGAAATTTGTCCTTAGAGGCATCGAGCTATAGTTTATCTGAGTTTTTACATATTGACAGTAGTATAGGTATGATTTTGTATTTTTATGTAATATATAAAGCATATTATTATTCATAAATTTCATATGTATTTATATGCCTTTGACTATTTTTTTATGCTTAAGTTCTCCTTTATCGATTCGATCTACTCGTGGACTTACACAAGATATGAACATATTGACACATGTTAAGACAAAAGGATGGATAAAAGTTTATATCTCATCGATTATACATCAATAAGAAGGACCATATTGTTCAAAGTTGGCAAGCGAGTATGGTGTGATTGTCAGGGATATTAGCATCGTAAAAAGTGCCATCTTTGAGTAAGATACTTTGAAAACAAAGGATAGAGCTATTTAGGCATTTAAAGGTCATAGTCACTTGTTGTAATTTGACTTCAATTACATATTTTTTAAATATTATTATATTTGTTCATATTTATATAATAATAATTTTAAAATATGGCTTATAAAAGAATAATTTATTTTAGATTTCACGCAATTACATGTCTTAAGCTATCTCAATTTTATTATGGGAAAACAATATAGCAACTATCGATGCAAGGTGTTAAAGAAGGCCTATAAGAAGTATCCACCACAAGAGACCTATCGACACCCACTAAAGAATGTCTCCTATGATGATTAGGACTATCATGTGATCTTTGGACTGATTCTAATTATGAGGTATATTTTTAATTTTATATAAAATTATTTGTTTAATATGTGTTATTAAAGTTTGAGATTATATTAAAATTATGGGTTTTAGTTACATTATTAATATTTGTGTTTCAAAAAAAAATGTTCCCAAAATTCTGATAATAAGAGTAAGCTTTCATTTAATCACTGGACAAGATCGAAGTCATTTTACGCCCATCGCATAGAGCTATTATAGGTTATTTTTTCTTTCAAATTTTTTAGTGTATAAATTAATAAAAATAATTTATTTTACTACTATTTTTGGAATAAGTGTTATTTGGTCAAGATGGTTTAAGAATTATAGGTATAAGTAGCTTATATAGGTATGATAATGTCTTTTGTTATGTTGTATTAAAAGAAATTGTGGATTGTGCATGTAATGAGTTACGACTATTAGTTAATTGCTTATACTTTCATGATAGTGCGTGCACATTTGTGACATATTATTTAATTATTGTGTCCACCACATGTTGGGTTCGAAAGCATATTGTTTTAGTTTTGTAGTAATAGATATTTTAGAGTCTATTTTCACTATAGCTTTCTTTTTTAAGTTAGACACAATTGCCTTCCTTTTTCTCAATATCGATTAATGTAAATTTTAGAAAATCATTATCTACTTAACAATATTTTTATACATAACTTCATTTTGGTATAGAATGATGAATCCAATTCTAGTCATTTTTTTTCTTAATCTTTTTCATGCCACGCATTATAATGACAAATATGAATAAATTAGTCAGGAAGCACAAATCGCACATGTGAGTTTATTATATATTTTCAAAAACTTTTAAATTAAATTTTCTTTTATTAATAAATCTAAATTGTATCTTCAATATATTCATTGTATATCAGGAAAAAATGGTGAAAACACAAAAACTCTCACTTAAAGAAGATTCGCAACCTATTAATAATGAGGAGACGTCAAGTCCTGTATTTGACAATCAATCGAGTTATATTAGGAGACCGGCTAGACGTCAAAAGGTGCAAAATATTAATGTGGGTGATTCATCTATTGAATCAGATTTGCGCAGTGAATTAGAGTCAATACAAATAAAACTGTAGCTAATAGAGTCGCATTTACAATCAACCGAAAGCAAATTACAAATTCATAAAGAGTAGTTGTAATCGATGAAAAGTCAACTGCAAGTTCAAAGAGAGCAATTACAGTAATTTAGAGATATTTTGGCAGAGTTAGCACCATATTAATTTCGACCACCCTTTCTTAGGTTTCTGTTATATTTGTATTACTTCATTGTAATATATATTTGAAATAACATGTGAATTATATGAACTTGACTTTCTAATAATTTGTATTGTAATCTTTATTTGGCAGTATTAATTATTAACAGTGGTTTATATATCTTTTTTTAATGGCATATTTTTATTAGTTAATTTTTAAATTTATTTATGTATTTGATTAATTAGTGATTTATAAGTTTAATTAAAATTATATTATTTATAATAGACAAAAAATTGTAAGATAAAAAATATTAAATATTATAAATATAAATAAATTTATTTCTAGTACAAATAAATTGGTTATAAATGAAAGTATTTAGCGATGCCAAGAAGTCGACGCTAAAAGTTTTAACGACGCCCAAATGTCGACACTATAGCCCAAATATCGACGCTAAATAATATACGCATCGTCCAAGGTTTTAGTGACACCATAAATTATCGTCATTATAACATTTAGTAGCGATATTTTGTCATTGTCAAAACTTTTTATGGCAACAAAACCAAGGTTTTAGTGACGATAATTTGTCGTCGCCAAAAATGTTATATTTTTGCTTGGGTCGTCATAAAATATGAAAGTTTTAGCGGAGCCTATATATGTATTTGCAACAAAAATAGCATCATTAAAAGTCGTATTTAGCGATGATTTATTAGTCGTTGCTAAATATTTAATGGCGACATTTATTTGGCACTACTAATTATAACTGCGACAGGATTTTAACGACGATATTTATGGTATTGCTAAAATTTTTAAATGTAACATTTATCGCTTTTAGCGGTGACATTTGGCGCCGTTGAAAACTTAATTTCTTGTAGTGAATTCACCTTTTTATGGTTAGATTTTATAATAATACATGCTACTTTGCTACCTAATTCACCTATCACACCCTCACATGTGAGGTTCATATGTAATAATTGTCACAAACTTTCAAAACCTATTTTAAAACTCCAAATATATCTTTCGGGCCTGTAAGTCTTATACACTGTATATTATTTATATTATTTAAAATATTATTTCACAAAAAATATAAAACAAACATATCTCACTGAGCTATTCATAATTCATTTCTCAAATATAGTATAGATATAGTTTGTATTTAAAATCATAACATCTAAAAGAATATTTTTTTACGTTCATACATATTTATACATATAAAAGTTTATAAAAATATTTTCTAGTAGATAAATAACAAGTTAGTGAAGCAGTAGAAAAATAATACCAATGTACTCTAATCCTCTAATTAATTATCACCACTAGCAAGCTCTCTACCTTAGTCTCGATCTTTTAAAATTAAAAAATAAGGGGGTGAGTATAAGATAGTATACTTCGTAAGTAGATACAAAACATATGAAAATATTTAAAGAATTTAAAACAAAAATCTGTTGGAAAAATATTTTTAAAAAATTTATAAAATTATTTCATTCAATAAAAATCAAGATGACATTAAAAATTATTAGGCAAGCCACATTCTCGGTTTTTACTCTGACCAAAAGTAAATTCGAGTCGTCAGTAAATTTTTTATGAAATTAAAATAATAAAATATTTACTAAAATTTAGTTTATGATATAAAATAAAATATGCATGATTTGTTATAAAAATTTAGTCTACCACTGATTTTGATTTAGAATAGTATGTAAATTTACACATGACTGTCCTTTTTATTTTTGCCTAAATAGTCACTGCCTCGACTATTCCAGGCTATTTAACTATTTAGCTATAGTTTAAGCCTTTATGGTTAATGTCATAAATCAAAATAAATCATAAAAATCGACTCTCCAGCCACAATCAATATAAACTCAATCATATCCATAAAAATATAAAAATCTCATATCATAAATATGCATGTCATTGAAGTTATAAAATAATCTCATAAAAAATATCACAATCAACCTTCAGCCTTATCAACAAATCAATATCAATATGATAAAGCATCATAAGAAAAATCATAAATGTCATTAATTAATAAAATCACATAATATATAAAAAATCACAATTAATTGAGGCCCCCTCCTAGTCTCTATCATAATAAAATATTCATCACATCACCTCTAAAATATATCAATTAACATAGATAAATCAATTCTACTAGTATAGAAAATAATTTCAAGTCTTTATAACATTATTTTTTGTGAAAGTAAAAAAAATAATATAATTTCGCCCACATAATGGAGAGAGTACAAACTTTCGCCAATTTTTATTTATTAAAATCTCGCTACTCGGTTTCTCAATTCTTAAATCACATATATGACAATAATTTTATAAATTTTATATATTAAATTAAATTCAATAGAATTTAAACTCGGATGATCAGTGCTTATGAATAGTACCATCTATTTAACCCTTACTAAAACTATAGTTTAAGCTATTCTAACCTCTAGTTTAGCATTTTTTTAATTAAATCTTTTAAATTCATACTTAATTAATCAATTTAAAGTCTAAATCTTAAAATTTCTTAATAGGTTGCTAATCATAAGTTATAACTTCAATCAAGCAATCAATTAAACTCAAATGGGATAGAAATCTTACCAATAGGTTATTTATAACATGAACAAGCTAAATTATTGCTCCAACACAAAAAGCTCTAATTGATCTCAAACTCTAACTTTTTTTTTCCAATTAAATCTTTGATCAAATAAAAAAATATTAGTTGCTGCTCGTGAAAGGTATTGGATACTATAGTTTTATAGTAAGAAATAAAAATTTAAACAGTTTAAAGATAGAGAAATTTAAAAAAATTAAAATAGGTAGGCACTATATATATTTCTCTAAACTGAAGGTGAATAACGATGAAGAGTAAAAAAATAAAATGATTTTTGCCTATTTGATTTCATATGTATAATAAATTGAGAAAAAATTAGTTTAACCTTAAAAATATAAAAAGAATGGTAGAGATTGCATTTAAATTGAGCAAAATAGTATTTTCACAAGTAAAATATCTATTTTCTTCGATCACAACATGAATTTTTGCCATAAAGTATTGATACTTTCCTTTGCATATCGATACTTTTAGTTGAGATATCGATACCTTTATTTTGGATATTAATACTTTGGCCTTTATTTTAGTTAGAATGTAAATTTTCGTCAAAATATATCGATACTTTTTAATTAAAATATTGATACCTTTACTTTAAGTATCGATACCGTTGATTGGAGTATCAATCTCTTCTCAAACTGACCAATTTTTGCTAAAGATATTAATACTTTTGACCAAAGATATCGATATCTTTGGTTTGGATATCGATATCTGTAGTTTGAACATCAATACCTTTATAAATTTATTATATTTTAGCCCGAGTATCGATACCTTTAACCCAGGTATAGAAACTTTTGAGTAAAGGTATTAATACTTTTGATTTTGAAAAGTAAAGATATCGATACTTACTCTATTACAGGCTCTTTTGTAACATTTATTTTTATTCTCAATTTTAACCCTTTAATTGAATGTTTAAGTCTAATGGTAAATAAAAAAGTTGTAGATAATTGTCTTATCTTTTTAATAATTTAAGAATCACTTAATTTAAATTCTTTTATAAAATGTTATGCCCTAAAAATCAAAAGGTATTTAGAATTATATTGTCATCAAGTAGATCTTGAAAATATACTTTTTCAAATTATTAAATGACTTAATCAAGAAAAGTGATCAACATAAAAGTCATCAATAATTGAAATAGCTTTATAACATATTAAGAATCATCTAAATCGGAGGTTTATAGCTCAAAATATAACTAAAATATTTTGCACTAGTCAAATAGGGCGAATTTTACCTGATTTCTGTATGAAAATATCGATACCCTCTTGAGGGTATTGAAACCTTTAACTCATATATCAAAACTTTTGAGTTAAGGATCAATACATAAAAAATATCATTTAGATTCCTTGAAAATTATCACTCTAATTCTTGAAAAATATCATCCACATTTACAGTCTATTTTTAATGCAATTTTCTCTCTTATTTAAATTACAATTTCATTCATTATTTTTTTTCATACTATCATATTTCTGTTTTCTTTCAAATAAAATAAACAACTAATCAATTTTATTTTTTAATCCATAAAAATTTAACTTAAAAGCTCAGATACACAAATAGTACCTCGTAAAAAACTTCTCTAAACTTAATCAAGTTCAGGCAAAATCTCTTTGAACACTCAATATATATTAATATAATCTTATTTAACCAATAATATTGTTTAAACATAAAATTTTGAAAAAGATAAAAATATTCTTAACTTAGTGAAATGATGAAAATATCTTTAGACTTAAATATTCAACAACCACCCATATTATTACCACTTGTGTTCATCTCTACGCGCGCGCGTGTGTGTAATTATTATGCTTTTTTCTTTTCCATAATTACAGATATTTTATGATCAACTGACAACATATGCAATTAGAGTTATGTAGGGAATGAATCTAATCGTTTCGATCTGGTATTAGAATAGTCCTTAAAGTTCACCGGCATCAAGCTCAACATTAATGAGAAACTATAATATTTCAGCCTATTATTCCAATTGGATTAAACAGTTTATAAAAAACTATCTAAGCATCCATTCTTAGAGGTTCTTGTTATCCTCAATCACTGTAAATCTCATGTAGCTGAATAAAAAGTCTCGGTCGTTGTTTATCCCTTTTTTTTTTTTTTTTTTTTTTTTTTTTCAAAGGGGAGAATAGTATTTTGTTAATCTATTCTTATTTTAGTACCAAGGCAATTAAAGCAATATATCTCAAATTGACTACTACTAGCGTATTAGCTGGGTTAATAATGTATTAGCCCAATTGGAGGCCACGAGCTAACAACAGATTTCCAATAATACTTGGTTTTCTTTGGTAGTTCTATCGATTAGTCAATTTCATTATAAGAATCTTTAGCTGTCCAATACGGCCACCAACAGAATTTTAGGGTTGACGTCAAAACAACACCGTGTCAGCTTTGTCTTGTATTGGATGTATTTCTCACATACCTATCCATCCTTTGGTTTCTTTAGATTACATCTCTACAGTTAAAAATTATCACGTGACAAAAATTTATATATTTTTGCTCATATAATGAGAACATTTTAGTTTGAATATGAAACATGTAATGATTTTAAAGCTGTTCAATGCATCCATGTATGATCATTGGAACTCATTAATTAGTTTATTTGAACTTAACATTAATAAACGTTTTATAAAATTATTTTTTAAAATAATGATGTTGAAACATGAGTTAATATTTACATTTATTCATTTGATTTGTCTGACTTTCTCTTCAATTTCGTTCTCATTTCTTTTCTTTTTCTTTTGCAATTCTTATTGCTATTTTAGAAAATAAAAGGCAGTCTCTTTCTCTATTACCAAGAACGCAGTATAATAATCACTGTTCCACGAGGGAACTAGAGTGGTCTAATATCAAATATGCTGCCATTAAAGTATTGTAATTGTACCATGTACAACATGATGAACATGACATCAAACACAGTTGGCAAGTTGAACTTCAATAAATAAATATAAATTATTGGGCATTGAAATAATGTAATTTCTAAAAGCCCCACAGGGTGTAGTAGTTTGGTGGTTTAACATTAACATTATTCTCTTTTAAGTTAGTCACTACAATTTGAATCGGGGTGGAGAGCGGGTTAAATTGAAAAAATAAAATATAAAAAAAAAAAGAGAAAAGAGATAATTTTTAAGATATATATATATATATAATATGAGTAGAGTTAGGGATATAAATTTTTTTACAAACTATTGTGAATAAATTAATGTGACATAATATTGATTAATAAACACTTAAATTAACACAATTAACAAAAATAAATAATATAAACCATAAGACAATCAATACAATTATATCACCTTATGCACAAGAATTTGTATAAAAAAATTGTTTCCTAAACATTATTCATTCAATATTAATATAAGAATATGTAAACTCAATAAAATTAAAATTATTAAATAACTTTTTTAAAGCACAACAAAAGTGCAAAATTTTCAAATAAAACTTAAATGTGTGATTTATATTATCTGATTTGTATGATAAAATGATACTAAAAGATAAATCTTAACTACATATAAATAATAATCTATTTAAAAAATATTAAGAAATAAAATAAATTCAAATGAAGAGAGAATCTTAATTGAATACAAAACAAAAATATCATATAACTTACTGTTCACGGATGCTGCAATTTTGAAGAATATTTATTCACGGCAGGCACTCTTAAACTACTTACCGTAAGCTTCCTTTATATAACCAAAAAGAAAATTACGAAAAAAATAAGCAACTTTTTATTTTTCTTTTATAGACTTAGTAATAATAGTTTTGAAAGGGACTCTGTAATAATTGAATCTACAATAGTTGAATTTCTAACTTAATTATCTTTCATTCACTTTCCATTATTATATTATCCATTTTATTATAAATTTACTGTTTAAAAATATTATATAAATATAAAAACAGTTTCTTTTTCTTTTTAATATTAATCTAAGTGAAATTCCAACCTTCGATATAAGATCCTTTAAAGAAATTAAAAAGAAGAAGAAGAAGAAGCTTTTATCGATTAAGTAGTCATAATATTACATAAAAAAATGAAAAGAAAAGAAAACCAAAGAAAAAGTGATCAATTAAGTCAGTCAAAATATTACATCCCAAAAGAAGGGAAAGGGCTCTGTATATGTTGATCCAACGCATCATGACTTGCTTTTTAGGTCTAAAACGAGAATTTATATGCATTCTTTTAAGATAGTGATATTGTTAGTGCATTGCTTTCTTTCATTTTGTTTATCTTTTTTTCTTCAGTGATCTTCCCAAAGAACTTTATTTTGTTTTAATTTTTTTTATGTATATAAAGAGAGAGAGAGAGAGAGAGATGAAAACCATAGAAGATTGCTTCCCTATCAAGCTAAAACTAGATATTATTATATATTAAAGACACAGTTGATAACTATACTGGAATTTACATGGAAAAAAAAAGGATTTTCAAAAACTGTTTTAAGCAACATTCTAGTTTCTGAAAGAATTATGGTATAAGTTAAAGATAAAAATAGAAAGTAACTTAAACTGTGAAATATTAGTTCATCAACAATACAATTAAGGTTCTGACAGATTCCAACTATCAAAAATTAATGTGGGTTAAAAAAATTATATTATTTTTCAGGGCAATATTTCTGAACAATAGAAATACATGTCCTTTGGTTTGAGAAACGGTGCTTGTTACTTTTTTAAACTATAAAAGTTATTTGCCACAAATATTTTGATAAGGGGTTAGTAATATTTTTTAAAATTATGAGAACATATTTGTCCCAAATATTGTGATAGGGGATAAGTGACATTTTTAATATATGTAAATATATTTCAAAAATTTGCAGATTTGGGTTATGACATCTAAAACAAGATTCTAATTTAATAAATAGGATACATATATAATTTAATAGTTTGAAACCATCCTTGAACAATATATATATATATAGTCTCCTCTCTTCAAGTTATATATATATATAACTTGAAGAGCGGAGACTTGTTTATCATATTTATTTTTCTTAGGCAAGTAGTTGCAATTTTTCAGGATGTTGAAAGCCTATCTAAGTGTTTGATAACAAATCCTTGGATGGAAAATTTTTATTTATTTCAATGCTCCTTTCTTTTAATGCTCTAGCTTCTCACAATGGTCATAACTCCAAATATAGATGTAGCAGCTAAATTTATTTATTTAGTTAGTTTTATGAGTAAATGTTGACAGCATGAGAAATCGTATTAACAAATGTACAAGAAATGAATCGTTGTCCCTCAGAATGGCATAAAAGAATTATTAGCACAAGAATTAGAATATAGCAAATAGCTAGTTTCTTAATTACGTGCTGCTGCTCAAAGTATATTGGAACTTGGGATATTGTTGAATCCACTAATCCTTGTTATTCAGAGTCTGTCCATTAATTGGTGGATGCAACAAGTTAATCACTATCGGACGTATTCAAGAAAACATTTAAATTCTCAAAACTTAGCCTTAACTCTTTGGAAAGCTCGATTGTTTATTGTTGTTGGTCATTTTCAAGAGCTGAAAATGAAATAAAGTTTCTGCCATAAATTCTGAATTGCGAATAATACGTAACTTTAAACCAATTTGACGGTAAGCTATCTCTCTTTCTTATATAAACAAATTCGTTTCATTATCATTAATTACTCATGCGGATAGGCTTTTTATTTATTAAATTTGTGCAATCTAAAGGTAAATAGAGTTATTGAATTAGCAATATTAAATGTTACTACTTAATTTTAAATTTAAATCATTGAATTACAAAAATTTAATAAATAAAAATTGAGTTTAAATTTAAATTACGAAAACTAGCGTGTGTGTGTGTGTTAAATAAATTCAAATTGTAAATATAACTCTTTATATATCTTACAATTCAAAAGGCCCTCTAATGGATTGGATGTAGTCGAGTTTAATATAAATTTTTATACAAATTTTGATAATATTATGCCATTAGCACATGTATCGTATATTTTATTTTCTTGTTCTATTTAATGTTACTTTCGTCTCACAAGATATAATACATGTGGGGCCGATAGGAAACTTGTTTAAAAAAATATTTGTATCTTTAATAGTTTTAAATGTATAGACTGACACTCCAAAAAAAAGTATAAGACTGTAGAAGTGTCAGAAATTTTAAAAAAATGACCCAAATTAAATTTATTTGTTAATTTAACCCACAGTTTGGCAAATCAAGATACTAAAATTGGATAGTAACAGCCTTTCTACATACTTATTCTGTATATAAAACCATTACAAAAGTTAAAAGCGGCTAGCGCATGGTCTAGGGCACAATAAAAAAAAGAAAGAAAAAAAAAAAGAACACCTTGAGAAACGCAACAAACCTTGAGTAAATGAGAGCAAAGGAATAAATATGGAACAATTCATATTCAAATTCATCTAGACTACAGCTACAAAACCCATGCACGCTCTTTGCCCCCTTGAAATGCAACAAAATTAATAGGTTGTATGTAAAATAGTAAAAGGAGAGACAGAAATGTAGTAGTAAAAAAAATTGAGAAAATAAGAATCAGATCCCTGAAATTTGACATAATCACATAGAAGGGCATAATTTTATTTTTCTTTCGTACTATATTAATTTGTCAATAAAATTATTGGCTTTACTCTTACAACTCAAAAATCAGCTTAAACCTTCTAGAGTTTTAAAAATACGAGAATCAAATCGTTGATTTTATTAACAAATTTTAATGGAGAATGATTGACATTAAGAATTTAATACAAAACAAAAATAACTTGTGCAATATTATAAAAACTTGAGATTCAAACGTTATTATCCTATAAATTACATAAAATAAATATGTGGTTAACATAAGGAAGAGAGAAGAGAGAGGAGAGAAGATACGATATTGAATGAAGCTGCATGTTTACAAAAGGCTGCAAATGGAGAGGAATTGCTTTCCTTGTATGTAGTAAAAAAAAAAAAAAAAAAAAAGAAAGTGAGAGAGAGAAAGCAGAGGCACCGTATTAAAAATGGCGAAAGTTTTCAATATGGATTATTTAATTTATCGTTTAGAGTGCAACTCAAATGCAAGCAAGCAAAAGCAAAGGAACAAGTATGGGAATCCTGCTGTCAGATTAACATCATGGGGTCTCTTTCTCTTTGGGTTTTTCGTGTTTGTTTGTCTCATAATTAGATTCTTCTTCTTCGACCCTCATTCTTATTTTTCATTAATTTATTTTTTACTCACTCCATCTAATGAAAAATAAAACTGTAATAAAGTCTGTGTTGGGGTCTGGGACTAGCTAGTAGCTAGCTTGTATTTGTAAGCTTCTCTTGTTCTAAAAACTAACCCTAGATTTCTTGAAAGACAAAAAAAAAGAAAGGACTAAAACTAGATGACTCGAACTAAACAATAACATTTTGACGCACGTATCTATTAGAAATTATGATGATGGATACTTGCACGTATGAGCATCACTCATGTTGTCTGCTACTCAGCTTAACATGCTCTCTCTCTTTCTCTCTCTCTCTCTCCAGTCTGTATAGATAATATGAATTATGAATAACTATCATATTAGTCCCTGTGATTGGATAGATAACAAACAAGTTATAAATTTATCACTTTATTTTAAACTATTCTTTATCGTCGATCTCCCTTAGTAAAATTCATTGATTTATATACCTTCATTTAAAATATAAAACAATCAAATAAATAATTTATTAGTGTAACAAATTAGTTCCTCGAATATTATAATTAGGAAATTTTACATATACCTTCAATTAATTTGCTTAAATTAAGTATCATTTTTAAAGTTAACATCCATTCAAACTGACTATTAGTTGACTTCATTTTTTGAATAAAATATTAATTTTGGACAAAAATTTTAATTTTAATTTTTTATCTTTAATATTTTTATAATATTATTTAAATTAATTTATCTTATATATTAGTCCAATATATCCCTAAAATTTTTTATATTTATCACTTTAGTTGAAAATAATTTTGTCACTTTTATTTTTTAAAATATTTATAAGACTGGAATAATTTGCTTAATCTTAATTTTTAATAAAATCTCAAAAAATATTTTTTTTCATTTTTTTTATTAAAAAACATGTTATTTATAATAGTTATATTTTGACTATAAATTCATGATATTTTATTAATTATATTATAATATCAAATCTCAAATTTTATTTTATAAGCAAAATGGTAGAAAAAATTCACTAGGCCCTGTATTTTATTTGATAAAATTAAATTAATAAAAAATAAATATATATTATATGCTATAACAATAAAAACATGTACTTAAAATCATAAAATTTATTTTTTAAAAAATTTTCTCTTGAATGTGTCATTGTATTTCACTCATGTCAGCGATTGGGTGAATTTGACTAAAAATATCTAATATTGTTTCTCACATTTGTTTTATAAAACAAAAAATCAAAGGTTAAGTTTATAATGTAATTTATATAAGGATTGAGAGTCTAATAGTTTATATTATTAAACATTTCTCAAAAGTTTAAATAAAAATTTTTATTTGAACTTAGGCTGTTTTGACTAAAATATACATCCCTGGAGACAAAAAGAAAATTAGATAATAATAATTTATTATATTATTAATTTTAAATTATTTACTTTTAATATATTATTAAAAGTTTCTTGACCCTTTATAATTATCTCGTATAATATAATATTATTTTAATATATAAAAATTAACAGAATAAAGATAATCAATATTCTCTTTAAAAATTTCCGATAAAATTAACGAATAAAAAATATGAGAAAGTGAGAAATATTTAAATTGAATGATGAAAATGAAAGTAACTAAAATATTTTAAACTAAAGTGATAAATATGAGAAAGTTTGAGAATGCATTGGACTAACATATAGAACAAATTAACTTCAATGGTATTGGTCAGTAATTTAGGATTAAATTGATATTTGTGGTTGTGATAGATGCGATTTGTCAATCAAAAAGACAATCTTGCTGTTAAAATTAACAATAGAAGAAAACGGAAGTTAAATAGAGGGATAGCATCCGTTAATTTAGGCAAACTTTCTTTCTAAGCGTCGTGTAAATTTTCCTTTATAATTATCATTTTGAATTTACTAAATAGTACGATAAAATAATGCTTAAAAGAACTGTATAATTTTTGTTAATAATGTCGGATAATTTAAACATTAAAGAATTTGAAAGGAGTGATATATAAATTATGGCTATGTTGTACTATTCTAATTACGTATATATATTTCTTAATCTTGATTTTTAGTGGTGATTTGCAGATTAATTAATTCCTCCTCGTATATAACCAAACCCATTATGGCCTTTTCCTTCAGTTGGTTCCAGAGAATATATATTCTATGTTATAGTATGCGCGTGAAACTGAAAACCCTAGCTCCTGTGCTTTTCATCGGAGTGGTTTAAACTTTAATCTATTCACCCGAGATGAAATTAAAAATGAAAGAAAATCCCAAAGGAAGAAGATACAAAATAGTTGAAGCTCGAAAATGAAAGGACATTTTGGAACTCCACAAAAGGGTTCAATGTGCATCAAATTATTTGACATATGGAGAAGGAAAATAAACGTGAAGGTGAGGCCCAGCTGTCAATTGCTCAAGAGGAGACAATAACCATGCACATCGTTACAACACTCAATTTGTTCTTATTAGGCAGACACGATATCATATTCCCATCCTTTCTATGTAAATTTAAATTAAAATTAGGGTTTTGGAGAAACACTTTTGAATTATTTTAAAGTTGCATAATGTCTGTGATTGGAGTCAAAACTGGATGTTTCATGCGTGGGGGTTTACTTTTGTATTATATAATTCAAATAAACAAAAGTGGACGTTCCATGTTTGGGGTTTAACCACTCCTTAATTTTTGAGACAGGGTGTGCTCCTCCTAAGGATGAATGGGGTCATTTGTACGAAATAACGTATGAACAGTCATCCATCAATCATCGACAAGACAACCAGACCAAATATCTACTAATAACCCTTCATTTCGTGCTGCATCGATCGATGATACATAAATTCATTGTTGAATTCTCATCCCTTAGTGGACCACTGCTCTTCCTGGCCCAAATTCATCAACCATTCAGGCCGTCGAGTAAATTCATCTAGGCTTCTTCCATCACATTTCTCTTGGGGCACTAAAGGAGTCTTAAGAACGGAACGTGCATGTTCTGTCAGACCTCAAGACTTCTTTCGGCATATTTATTTTGGGACAATTTATGGCAACTCTGTTTAACCCTTGTGTTCTTCTCTTGTAGAAATGAATCAACCATAAAGTGTATTATTACATCTATTGGATTTTTTTTTAATATATTATTTTAAATATTTTAAGTTTTGTGTGAGATATTTTAAAACAATAAGTTTGAAATTTTAAGTTTCGCAAATTTACAAAGTTTGAAATTTTAAGTTTTGCAAATTCACATTCGAATTTTCAATTTTTTTAAGAAAGTATTTTTTTACTTTAACATGTACATTGTAGCCAAATCTTTTTTTGATCGGTGAATTTCATCTACTTCAATTAATTTAAAAATTAAATATCTATTATTTTTAATTTTTCAAAATTGTTATTAAATTCTGTGTCAATATTATTAATTTAGTGAGTTCAATAAAATTATATATTATTATTTTTCCCTCCTCCGATTAATTCACTCCCTTGGAGAAAACATTACGTGCATGACCATTATCTTCGTAAATGAAAACATAATGAGAGAACGTAAAAATGCAGTAAAATTTAGTAACTATAACTTCATTCTTCGGCCTCACCTCTTTGGCTACTGCTGTTATTAAAAGAATAAAATAAAAAGAAAAGAAAAGAAAAGCAGCACAAAGGTCACCAATATGGTTATATTATCTTTGGCTATTGCTGCTATTACAGAGCAGTAATTTAGGTTTATGAATGATAGCAAAAGCCCAGGTTTCCGGAAGGCGTCTTCACACCATGCGCAGAGATCAGTTTTTCCTTGTATATATCCATCTATGCAAATCTTGAGCACTGAAGGTGGCTACATTCAACGACAATTCGAACACTTTCTGCAACATCTGGGCAAACTGCACTCAAACTCAAGACCACCGTAGCTAACATCGAGGTCCATGATCGCATTGTTATTCTTCCTTCCATTGGAGACAAAAGATTTCGTTTTCTTTTGAATAGTTATGTTTTTCTTTTGTGGTGAATAATTGCCGGGTTTTTATAGCGAGAAATTTGTGATGGTGTTGAGAATGACTAGTTTATCATAACAGTCATGCAACAAAATTACAGATTAACAATTGAATGATAATGCCAACACATTTTCTGATGGTAATTAATAAATTTCGAAACAAATTTTATGTTGAATTTTAAAAAGGAAAATTATATATAATACCGTATAGAATATTATGGTTTCTTTCAAGTATTATCCATGTTTTTATTATTTTGAGAAGATATATTTAAATGATAAATTTTTATAATTTAAAAAATAATTTATTGTACCATTTTATCATTAATCAATTAATGAATTAGAATAAAGATATTTGAGATGATATTGAAAAAGTGTCATATTATTTAATAATTTAATAAATAACCCTGAATTATGATTAAGTGATTTCATAGTAATTTATGTTCGACTTTTTAATTAAAATTGAACTTGGTTGTGAGATGGGATAATTAAAAAAAAAAAAAAAATTATTTATTGATTAAAGTTTTATTTGTTATTATTTTATGTTTACAATTGAAGTCTACCCTCAACCTCATGTTCCTAGACAAACTTCAAGCAATATTGAAAGGAGCTTTCTGAGCTGCACTGTAAATGATTTATAATTCAAAGGGATCTCGAATCTTTTGACATAGAGCGTAGGCAAATTGCAAGTTAAAGGAGCCATCATTCTTCTGAATGTACGCCAAGTAGTGTTTCATAGCACATACACACAACATACAAAAAGCCTTAGATTTGGAAAAAAAAAAAAAAAATAGAAAGTACATTTTATTTATTATTAAGGGGTTGATATTTTAAAATTATAATTGTTGATAAATAGAAACATTAAATATTAAATATTAATAAAAATAAATAAATAAAACATACTAAAAATTGTATTTCTAATTTTTTTTGTTTAATTCATTCACAAACTGATTAGCAAATCTCTCAATTGATTATCATGGAAGGAAATCAATAATTATATGGTTTATTGGTAACTCCAATATCTCTTCCATTTAACGTGTAATAGTATTTTCAGTATTGATATCATATTAATAGTATTGATTGTCATATTAATTTTATATTTTTATTAACTAACACTATCACGATATATCAATTTATATATAAAAAATTGTATAAACTATATTACTAATGGCTGATTTTGTATTGTAACATATTATAATTTCACTTATTCATTTTGTTTCCTTTGGAAATTATCCTTCAACGTGCTTATGAATTGCCAATTTATGTTGACCTCACCTACCTGATGTTGAAGATTGAATTAAATTCTAAATAAAAATCCAATATCTTTTCAAATGACAATGCCAGATATTCTAGATGGCAACAAAATATCTTGACATATATGGAGTTTTTCAGTAGCTATATAAAACCCTAACCCATGATAGTTTGCATGAACCCATACTATTCCAATTATTATTTCAGAAAAATTATATCTAATCTTCTTTGGTAGACAATTCGAAAAGCTAACCTTGATCTTTGCTTTGATGGCTTCGACACTTTTTTACAGCAAACGCCGGCAGTTTTCGTCCTACGCTCATCGACGACGAACCACCAGTCGAACGTACTGATATTATTTGTAAGGAAGTTAGCAAAAATTTATTAAAGGATCAGTTCCACGGTGCTCAATGTGCAGGCGGGCGGAAAAGAGGTTTTTGTACTTGCTTATAGTTAATGAAGTTGAACATATAATTATGCTGTAATAGCTTATGGTTATTGCGTGAATAAAGTTCAACTGTCAAACGAATTTGTGTTTTCTTTTAATTGATGAACTAATTACTCGATTTATTATGGAGCTTAGGTCGGATTAGAAAACTTTATGGAGCCAAGGTGGGGATAGAAATTCGTTAGTTATTGAGGACACATTTAGAATTATTGGCTTTTAAATGATAGTCCCCCATAATTAACCAAATAATTTATGAAAAACTATATCAATAATAACAATTTCTGATATTCATTCTAGCTTATAGGTCATTGGGAGGCAGATTACTTGTAATATTACACTCATTACGGTCAAAAGATACGCAAATTCTGTTTCATTACAGGCCTTTTCACAGGTGATTTTACAGTGGAGAATATGGATTAACAATGCAATATTTCAATAAGGCGAAATATTTCTAGGAATAATAATATCCCCAATGTTGTTGTGCCATGGGTCAGCCAAGTGAGTTGCCAAGTTCTCCAATGGTCCTGTGCCGGGATAAGCTGATTGCTGAACGCAGAAACCCACAAATGCCAACAATGCCAGACGACCTAAATGAACCACAAATGACCATGAAACCAAAATTAGATGAATCATTTTAATGTATTCGATTCGATTGATTACTAATAAAATTAATTGATTCAGAAGTGTGAACTGAGCTGATTACCATTTTTGACCTCTTTGACTTTGTATTCCTCGAACTTCTTGGGGTCCTTGGAGAAGCCTAAGGGGTCGAAAGCGCCGCCCGGATACTTCTTCTTCTCTGTGTCTTTCTCCATACTGCGTTGGTGCTCAACAAAGGCAATGGCAACGAATTCAATGACCAAAATTGTCGGGAGAGTGCCCCAGGGAACTGGATTGCCTAAGTAGGTTGCTTGTCCACCAGGAATTGCTGCCCATTCTTGTGCCTTAACCCAGTTGCCCAATCCCAAAGCCTCTGGCACCAAGATCCCTGGCTGCAAGAAAATTGAACAAAAAAATTGAATCAGGTACTGAGATTAGAAAATAGATTCATTTGATACAAATCATTTATATGCTCTGTTTTGGGATCTTTTTTCCAGGGAGAAAAGAACAAATTCAAGGTTACATCGGCCAACCACTCTAAAACATGATGGTGGACACATTCTAATCCATAATTTCACGACGAGATCATTAAATTTTCTCGGGTATACGTGAAAGTCCCCGAGATTCCCTAATAGCACCGCTGTGTTTTTGCATTTTCAGATTGTAAATTAGCATTCAGAAATAAGTTCTAATGACAACAAAGAGTCAATAATATCCAATAATTCAGAATTCGTCAATATTATCCAAATTTGATATTAAGATGGTTTGAAGCAGTTGAAATAGTTAGAAAAAATAAATCGAAAATAATGTAGTTCTTTCTAGTCGAGAATGCTGTCCTTTGAATTGGTGACATAAAAGCTCACGTTTTTTCAGATATTTTCTGGCTGTCATGCATTTTACATATTCAAATTAATATTATAAAGTGTCTGTCAATATTCTGCTAGATTAATGACAGAAAACTTACAACAGCAAGCATAGCCCATCTGCAGTGAATGAGTTCAGATTCTTTGTATCTCTCCAGGTTCTCCGGAACTTCACCGAGACGAAGCGGGTCAAATCCAAAATCACTGAAACACAACACAGAAATCACAAAAAAGTCAGAAACCAACCAATTTTCATAACTTTTCTTGATAATATCTCAAAACATTTCTTTAATTACCCCGGTGCTGAACCATCGAGATAAGGCGGCCGGGGCTGTCCGGGCATCCAGTCGGCAGACATGGAGTATTTTGAAGTTGTCGCATTGGCAACTGTTCCAGGAAGTGAGACGGCGGTGACGAATTTGGATTTTGAAGAAGATAGAACGGAAGGGAAAGCAGTGGTAGCAATGCCGCAGCTCATCAAAGTGTTGGAAGCCATTTTCAGAGACCTTGGGGATTAGGTTTTTCTGGTAGAAAATTTAGAACAAAGGAAGATAAAGAGCAAGAGAGCTGCAGAAGACGCAGATGCTAAGTGGGATATAGGCGAATCCGAATGGGGATTATTATTGGCTATGGATTATTTCGTGTGTTTTGTTATTGGGCCACGTTGGATAGGCAATCCCGTCTGCAGTCATGTGGAATATCCAGCGGATATGTAGCGGACGATGAACGAAAAGACTTCCAGACTGGAAATATCAGAAAAATTAAGAGTTTTTTTTTTTTTTTTTTCAAATATAAAAGAGAATGCTTTCCATTTTGGGTCGCGCCCTTCGCAATTAGGAAGCCAATCACTACAGTATTTTATTTTTAAAGTGTAATTATAACGAAGAAATTATTATCCCCAATTTAAATGATAAATATGTTAAAGTGATAATAAAAAACATCAAAAATGTTGTTTGGATAGTTAAATTTATAAAATTAAGCATAAGAGACATAAAATATTGAAACTTACTGCATCTTAAGACTTCACTGTCTATGTTTTAAGATCAAACCCCGTATAACGGATAAATAATTTGTAATAATATAAATTAATTATTTTTTTGATATTTACCTGCATTCGAGTTTAAAGATGTGTATGAGATTAAGTAAGATTTAGAAAGTATAAAATCTAGATCGATCGATCGATCGATAGATAAAGATAATAGAAACGAATTCTTAATTATAATATAATATTACAAATAAAAAATAAAATAACATAACATAAGACCTCCTGGAATTGCAGCAAAAATTAGTAAAATTAAAGTTACAAATTATAATTTGTACCGTTATATAATAAACTTTTAATATATTTATATATATTTTTTATTTTGAAGACTATTAATTGTATCCGCAGTTGCACCATAGTGAGATAAGATTTATTGAACCATTATTTAGGCATTTATATGAGAGGTAACATTGACTTTTTTCTTTAAACAAATTTAATGCTAGTTTCTTTGACGATCCAAATTTATTGTCGTAATTCAAGCAATATGGAAGTTAAACCAATAATTAAAAATATATACTAATTTTTGCAAAGGTCGTTTTGGATATACAAAATAGAAGGCTCTTATTTTCAATTTATAGAGCACTTGTACACTTCAAGGTTTATATCCCAATATTTTATAATAAAATTAATTAAAATGATGGTGGTACTCATGAACCACTTGAAGTGCTATTTTAGTTAGAATATAATTATATATGTTAATATAAAAATCACTTCTAGTTTTAATTAAATTTGATAAAAAACTTTAAGTCAAATTGAGATTACAATACATTATAAAATAAGTTATTTAAAAATTTTCTTTTTCTAAATCTTGGTTCGCATAGAAAGACCATGAGCTCATTCAATCTAAGTATAAAATATGATAAAAAAAATATTATTAAGACAAGAAGCCCATTATTATGCGGATTCAAACTATCATTTATATATCAAATTTTATTAACTATCCATTCTATCTCGTCTATATTCTTGATAATCCATCTTTGTTTTATTAGAGTTTTTCAGTGACATATTTTGTTTTTTGTTATCGTTATAATAATAAATGATCAAATTAATTCAATGGTTAGAGTATTGCCTTTATACAATGATAATCATTGGTTTAAAATTGTAATTTTTTATTTTCTTGTATATCTTCAGAATAAGTTTTTGGTTGTGCAATGTTAAAAAAAATGGACTCTCATTCGAAGAGTATATAATCACGTGGATAAACTCACACTAACTCGTCAATTTGGAAGAGATTTCTATTGAGAAGTATCATAAAGGAATTGGTATGTTGTGTTGAAAAAATAATTTGCTATAAAGAGATTAGCTAAGTATGCGATAAATTGTATAAGTATGTAATAAATTGTATTTTCAAAAATACTACAAATTTTAAGAATAATTTTTAGTATTTGGTGTGTTTTACTGCCAAAATATTGTGCTAATGAAAATAATCAAAATATATGGTAAAAAAAAATCAGCTTTGCTTCACTGTTTGTTGTGTGTGTATATATATATATATATATTAATTTTGCAACATTAAAATAATTTATAGCATTTTTTTTTTATTTTTTGAAGTAAAAATATCTAAGAAGCAAAAGCACAATAAAAAATTATATAGGTTTGAATGATTTTATTTTTTAATCAGAATTATTATTCAATAACTATTCTCAGGTCAATTTGGGTTGACATAATTTATAATGGGATGTATCTATAACTATATTTTTTAAGTAAAATTTTCAAGTAATAAAAATTAAGGCTAGATTAAAAAAAAAGAAGGATATTATTTAAGTTTTAATTCTTTTGGTTCTAATTAGAATTTAATTATTCTTTTAGGGTTAGTTTTGAAATAAAATAATTTATATCTGAATATATTAACAATTTTTTTTTTATCAACTACCTAAAATAACTTTTAGCGGCTTAAAATTATTTGTGACCATTTCATCAATAATCTGAAGTCAATTATAAATAATAAAATATTTTTTAAATAGAAATATTAGGGATATAATAGATGTGATAGTATTGTATAATTGTTATATTTTTTAATATTTTTATAAGAGTAAAGAAAATAAATTATATAATATATATGATAATACTATATATTAATTTACAATTAAATTATATAAAGGATAGTTTGTAATCTTGAAATTGCATATTTAGTATCCAGGCATTGTAATCACAAAATTGTTTTTTCTTCACAACTATTAATAAATAGATATTCAAATATAAACGAGTTCTACCAAAAATATTAAAAATTAATATTATTAAATATTTTTAAAAATTTTAATTTTAAAATTAAATAACAGTTAGTTATACTAAATATTTCCTAATATTATAAGGGTCATTATTAATTAGAATGTTTAAAGAACATTTTAGTATTTAATTCTAGGATCAATGTACATTTTCAAAACTATTTGACCATTAATTATTATTGTACTTTTAAAGCCAATAAAAATTTTGAGTGATGCTATGGCACGTTTTATTGTACTGTACGTACTCACATTTAATAATTTTTCTATTAGAATTTTTAACCAATAAAATTTATAAAAATACAATACAAGGATTAAGAATTATAAAATAAAAATTGAAAATTATAATAAAATATTTGGAGCAGCTGTACCTATAACCAAAGTAGCTCTGTCCCATTTTTTAAAAAATATTTTCAGTAAAATAATGCTATTCAATTCAAAAATTTTAAAGTAAAAGTACATTTTAAATATTAATATATATTTATTAAATAATAAAAAATAAAATAAATAATTTTAAAAATTATTATTTAATAAAAATATATTAAATTATTTATTATATATTTTAAAATTTATTTTGAGATAAAAAATTTAGTACCAAAAATATTATTTTGCTCGATGTATCATTTTGGTCGGGGCCGTCTACCAACATGGCGGTAATTAACGGTCCATTTTTACTAATGGACGTTTAATGACATTAACATCGAAATGTGTCTTGACTAAAACTATTTGAAACAGTACCTCATCTACATATGATGTTTCGCTCTTTCCCTGCTTTCTCTCGCAAGCCTGCACTCACCAACGCTACAAACCACTCTTTACGACTTCAACTTCTTCCTTTCGTTCACTCCACCTTCCCTTCTCCTCCTTCACCGTACCTTCTACCAATCACTAAATTCTCCGAATAAATAAATAAATAGATAATAAATAAAAACTACAAAATCGCCGCCGTTTTTTAAAATGTCGATTTCATTAGTCTCAGGTCCAACGTCTATGGCGGTGTTACGGTCTCCGCGAGCGGCCAAATCGACACCGAATAGGAGCAAACGAAGGAAACGGCAACGAATCGGAGTGATTGGAGATTTCAGTCACTTTGGTGATGCAGTACGCAAGGACATGAAGTTCTTGAAGGAAGGAATCAGTAAAGGAATTGAATGGGCAAACGAGACATTTCGAATTCCTCTGGTTTCTAAAACCCTAGACGACGTTCTCTGGCTCCGACATCTCGAGGATCCCGGAACTGCTCCGCCGGAAACTCGTGACAGGCCACAGGCTTCTTACCCAGGTCTAGTTATGCTTTTGTTTATTGCTATAGTTTCTCCATATTTGTATTCACAATTAATATTTTTCTGTTTATTTCTATTCATTAGTTATATTGCTTGTGTTATGTCTCGACAGGACTCACTGGTGTGGATTTGTTTATGGCTGATCTTAAAGCCTTGGAAGCGTACGCTAATTATTTCTACCATCTATTAAAGATTTGGTCGAAGCCATTGCCGGAAGTCTATAATGCACAAGATGTTGCTGATTATTTCAATTGCAGGCCACATGTAGTGGCCCTTCGAATTCTAGAGGTTGTTAAGATAATTTACTGTATCAAGAACAGTTCACTACTTTTGGGGTTAAATCGATGAAAATGTTTGATGCATGCAAATTAGGCTTCAATTATATTGTCTTCCAAAATTTTTTGCTAAATGATATTGAACTTTTTATATAATTTTTATCAATCTATTTGATTGATTGATTCGGAAAAGACCAGTGTAACCGTCTATTCAAGAAATCTATGAATCTGCTCTATAAATACGGCCACGTATCTCGGTTCTGACTGAGGCTGCTTGTTAGCTTGATCCTTGCATGCATTCACACATTGGATATCCAAGGCTCAGTTTTCCGAATTATTTTTTGGAATAGAAATTTTTTTGTGCAGAGTATGACTAACGCTTTATTTGGTATTGAGATGATATGACTTCAAAATCACAAAAGCTCTAAAAGTTTCTATTACCATACACTTAGAAAGCAAAAGCCAATCCCAAATAAAGCCTAAATGGAATGCTGTTTTGTTCTGGTGACCATCCGTTTAAAATGCCTGTTATATGCTATGACTTGCTGTGCATTTTAAATCGATTATTCTTTAGTTCTTGAGTTAAGATTGTAATAAGTTATCTATTCTGTTGGCCCTTTTGTGATATAGATCTCATGACATTTACATTATTCTATTCTGGAAGGTTGGTGCCTGCTTTCTCTCTGCTGCAATCAGAATTCGAACTTCAAGAATGCAAAAATTCTCGAGATCAAATTCAGAGGAGGATACGGATGGGGACAATTCACAATACAAATTTGGGATAGTTTTGAAAGAAACAATGCTAAATTTGGGACCTACTTTTATCAAAGGTCAGGAGTACGATGTAATTTAAGTTCAAATTTTGAAACATTTTTCCTGTTCTTATTTTACTTTTTGCTGTATCTTTTATCATTCTTGCTTACCCACATTTCTCTTTCAATTATATGCTGGGTATTTTATTTTTCTCCTGCAGTCACAAGATTACCAATATGGTAGTTACATGCGTTTGCTTGCTGATGCAGTTGGTCAGTCCCTCTCCACAAGGCCAGATATCATTGGTTCTGACATTTCCAAGGTTTGATGAATAACATTTTTTTGGTTCTTTCTGAAATACTTTTATTTAAACGAAGCAGTTCAGCTTAGATATTTATGAAGACGTGAATTGCTTATTACCTTTAGTTATTTCCATTTGGTTTTGATCTTTTTTGTCAAATGTCTAGTTATCCTATTTTGTTGGCTTGCAATATGATTTTCCTTTTCTGTCAGTCTTATGTGTTTAACTATAATAAATATACGGCAAATATATTTTATAAACTTTTCCTTTACTTGAATCATGGGTTTTGTGTACTTTTGTATCTTTGTCTGGTGAAATTCAATTGAAAGATTGTATTTTAATAATTTTCTTTTCTTTTCTTTTTCTTTTTCTTTTTCTTTTT